>CM029934.1:1200000-1515000 GCA_017639245.1 Myiopsitta monachus
AGGAAAGACCTGGTTTCTCCAGTCCACCTCCTCTCACTTCCACAGGAGGATTTTCTGGCTCTCTGGCTTCTTCCACAACAGGTTTCTCAGTCTCACCAACGTGGCAAGGAGGTTTTGGGTCAGTTGTCTCAGTTTGCTCTTCCAGGTGTTCCTTCTCTGGTTCTTTGTGTGTCTGCTGGACTATGGGAAGCTCATGCTTTCCCTCCTGTTCTGGAGACAGAAATGCATCTTCATTTTGCCCATGTTTAGCAGCAGTGTCAGCCAAACCACTTGCTTTTGTCACTTCCAAAGGATGTTCCTGACCACGGTCTTGTTCTTCAGCTTTGCAATCCTTCTGACTGTCAGCAATAAGTGTTTCTTTGAGTGTCTTCTGTGAAAGGCAAGCTGGATTGCAACAGGGCACCTCCCCTGGCTGGGAAGAAAGGTCATTATTTGCCAAGGAAGCATTACTGGAAAGATGTTGTGATAATAGAGGATGTTCTGGGGTTATCTGGCATTCAGCTGAAGACTCCAAAGACTTGACAGCTCTAGGATCAATGGGCTCTGTGAGGCTGGATTCGGATGAGCAAACTGAAGCAGGGGCAGAGACAGAACGATCAAGTAGTTGATTGGTGGGATTACAGATCTTGGAATTTAGTCCTGAAGACTGGACTGGATTTTGAAACCCATCAGAAGCTGGTAATGAGGGCATTTCCAGTGAGGTAGTTTCTTTGTCACTATTCTCTAACAGAAGACAGAAAGAAAGAAGTAGTCAGGGCACAGGAGAACCGTGTTTTCACTGTAGTAGAGAGAACTATAAGTTTATAAAACCAGTAGGCTGTAAATACCTGGTCTGTGGCCCGTTCCAGCTGCAGTAAACACACACTACATGCATCAAGGCTTCTGACGTTCTGTTTGGATTAGGAAACAAACACACCAAACTTGGGTTAGCACTCAGAGCACACCACATGCATGGTTGTAAGTCCATCAAGACAGTGTGGAAGCAGCAGGAGCTCCTGCTGTTCACTGCTTCCAGGAGTTCTGCCTGGGAAATTCCTTACATCAAGTCAAAAACAGCTCTGCTGAGAACCATTTTAAGGCTGTTCTGTGCTATCTAAGCCGCAGAGTGGTCCGTGGGTGATACTACACATAGGATAAAATATACACAGCACAAGGCACATGTCTGGTTTGTTCTCCGTAAGGCTGATGATATTCAGGCAGCATGTTTCAGGGATATGAGAACTGAGATGGCAACACAATCCCCGGGCTGTGCTCCCAGCAGTGCCGAAACACCTGCTTGCTGCGAAAGGGAAGCATAAAGATCCTAGGGTGAAAGGCAGAAACCCCAAAAGGAACTGCTGGCCGAGGCTGGGATGAGCAACGCAAAGGAAGAGACAGCCTGAAGTCAAACCCAGCTCACTGCTTCCTTCTCCACCCTGAGAACAGACGGATTGCAGATCTCTATCAGGAGCACCAAACACTGGCTCTAGTTATCAGGAGAGATTAAATAAGAGAACTTATCTTGCTAATAGTCTAATCTTGCTAACATATCGGCTCTCACTCTCTTGGTGATTCACCAACATGACCTTTGCAGCAGCAGCGCCTGTTCTTCCATTAAAGCCCTACTCTGTCCAGTGTCAGATATCCAGATTGTGCCGCACAATTTGTTGCTTTAGCTTCCTTTTCCTTCCCAGAAGCCTCCAAACTCAGTGTTTTACCTGAAGTCTCTCTCTTTCTGCACATACCCAGGTGTACTGGGGACAGCTAACCATTCCCAAGTACAGCCAAGAATTCCTTCAGGTCCACAACATGGAAGAAATCTGCCTTTCTCACCTCAGCTACTTGTTTCTTTTAGTCTCTGTTAAACAGCAATGATGCTGCAATACCACACCCTGATCAATGCGCTTTGGTATAAAGAACAGCAGCCGCTGCACAGAGCAATCCCTTCTGCTGCCTGCACATCTGGTCTTAATGCAGCTACAACAACTCAGAGATGCTGGGGTATTAAAAAGCCAGAATTATCCTGCAGATCTGCAGACTGCTCATCTTTCATCCGGGTGGCAAAGAGGCTTCGCACACAGGATACGGAAGGACACCAGGGGGATCTGTTCTGTCTCTAAGCAGTAGGAAGACATTCACACTCTCTGCTCCCAAGGCAATCCTTCAGAGAGGAACCAGAACTGTCTTTTGATTCAGTGGGTTGGTAATAAAGGGCCTGATCAGACACGAGGGAGTTGCTGTCATTTAGACAGCAGAAGTAGCTGGTAGTCTGCCAAGCACTCCTCCACACCATCCTTCCGAGTGCCATTGTCATCGGGCTCCGGGGGCATCTACAGGAGCTGAATCCCAGCCCTGTCAAGGGTACTGATCCAGCTAACAGTGGGAACAAACTCTTCTCCAGAAAGTGCACAACAGGGGATAAACTCCTCTCTACATTAGGAAAAACCCGAGCTGCATTTGTGGTGGCAGCGCCTTTCTTGTACCGAGCCTGTCGAGGCGAAAAGCTGTGAAGAGGTAAACTGCTGAATGTACTTCTAAAGCAACTGCAGTTTTGCTGCCAGTTCTGTAAATCCTCCATTGTCACCAAGTCTCCCTGTGGCAGGGGACACTTCATACAGGCGGAATAGAGCAAGCTCTCAGAAAGAGATAAACAGACGTGGAGGATCTAGATCACAGTGAAACGTAACGGGGCTGCACTACCACCTCAGCTGCCCTCCTGCAGCTGTTGAAACGTGGGCTTCAGGGGATTAACTAAAGCTCAAGAATCATCCAGGTGCATTCCCAACAATAACTTTAATAGCCCACAGATGTATGCAGCAATGTCTGTTGTACCATCTGCCGAGAAGGCAGCAAAAAGTCAAGCTGTTATGAAAGAACACAGGCCTTGTAGAAAGCTGCGCTTCCTTGGTGCTGCGTTACATCCTCTCCTGCTTCAGCTTCCTGTTCTTTCACTTGGACTTCCTGGTACCATCTGGCAGCAACTAATAGTTTGGGAAGAAAGGAAGAGTGTATATTCTGGCATCTTTGGACATAGCCAATGAATGCCCGTGGGCCAGAGGCTTGTAATACATCTAAGACTTACACAGAGTCAATCTAAACAAGACCTACCTTAGTTTTGTGCACTGGTGTTCTACAAGTATTAAATGAATATCCAAATTCACTTCCAATTCTCATACATCTCTGACATTCCTCTAAGGCTCAGCAGCAATGCTGAGCTGTGGATTGATTAGTCTGAACAAGGCCACATGGCCTTTAGAACTGCAGCTGCATAAGCAGCTTTAACTCCTTTTAGGCACTTTTCATTTTAAAGCACTCAACTACAATGCCTTTATTGTAAGGACTCATATTTTGGGATGAGGTTTACTTTCTATTTGACCCTTTCAGCAGAGAACTAAGTCCAACCGATTACGATGTCTTCAAAATCTTCTCTGAAATAGAGATACTGCAAAACCAACCCAGGCTCCACCAAGCCCAACATGTGAACAGGAAAAGCACTAACATTTACACCTGCACGCTTTCTCTGCACGTTATGTGAGGAGACACGAGCTCAAGCTGCCGAGTCTGACCTTTAGCGCTGCCAAAACCTGACATGGACAAGGTCAAATCTATGTTTGTGTTTCTCTCTATTTGCTGCAACTTAAGAAACATATAAATTTGGCTTTAAAAGTCAATCCTGTAAACCATTTCCTGCTGATTCCTTAAAGCCAGGCCTTCCTCTTGAGGTTTTTACATCTCTGGAGAACTTGTGTTCTTAGTACGGAAGAAGACTGGTCAAAGGGACCAGTAAGTGCAGTCCTGAGCAACCCTTAACGTAATGACGTCATTATTTGCCACAAAGTCACTACTTACTTTTTGGACTATCAAGCAGCAATTGGGAAGTGTTAAAGAAAACTGTCAGTGCATTACAACTGGTTATATATATTACATATATTTTATATGATATATAATATATATCATATATATATTTATATTATATATATCACATACAATCAATATATAAAATATAAATACATATTCGTATCTATTTAACCATATAACCATATATATATGGTTAAATCTGGTTATCACACTTCGATTCTAGATGGACATGCTACAGTCTTCAAAAATTAGCAATAAAAATGTTGAAGAAATCCAAGTTATCAGCTCAAACATGACCCAGCATGTTTTGCATGCGTGTGGGAAGCAGAATCTCACTGTGTGCTTTCAGGGGGCCAATCAGCAGTAAAACTTTAAAGTCTCTAGAAAACACCTGCATGTAAAATGTTATCTCTAAAGGTTTTGGAAAAGGCCTAAGGAATACACTTTGTGAGGTGTGCACAGCTTCATGGTATAGCAGGGAACAAAAACAACGAAGCTTTCCTTTAGTCAAAAGCCTATGCTGGAGTGAAGGGAGGAATTAAAGAGACACTTTAGGTCACAGCTTTCAGCTATTTTGGCATCTCCAGTTTACATTTTGCAGCTACCAAATTCTTCCATAGCCTAAAGTCGGTTTCTATTTGTGCAGCTCATGGATTCCAGAGGCACAAGGAACAGAGCTACGGGGAGGGTGAAAATCCTCTTTGCAGATACACATCAGGATGTGAATTCAGCTGCTGCTTTTGAAATTCAGGGCAACAGCAGCCTCACTAAGAATCACTTCACCTTCCAAGGGCACAAGCACCACTCTAAGAAAAAATGCTGAAATAGTACTAATTCTAAGAACTGCCATCTTTGGTCCAGAGATTTGCTCTTATTGCTTCAGCTCCTCTATTTTTACATGCTGCAGCTATTAAGAGAGTACTTGTGGAAGCCCCACAAAGCCGCCTTTACATGAGGCTGCTGAAATATCACCCAACTGAGCCACGTCCCTGCCTAGAAACTACAACTGGTGCCAGAGACAATCATTTATCTCCACACCTTCGAAGGCCAAGAAACCAGAGCAGGTAGGAAGCTGCAAGGAGAGCACAAGTTAAACAGCAAGCACCCCCAAATGCCTTCAGGCAGATTTGCTGTACGGAAAGGGAGAGAGAAGTGCAGTTAGAGGCAATGAGCATGAATAAAGCCCCTTCCTCTCCACTGTTTCTTGCTGATGCTGCATTATACTGTATCTCCTAGGTGCTGAGAAGGGGGAACTGCTGACAGACATCCTGCCCCGCAGCAAGGGAACTGTGCAGATCAGTATTTCAGTTGGGGTGCTCCTGGTACCTGCTTCCTCTACGGATTTCTGTATTGCTTCTGCTAGTTCCTGGTCTGCGATCTCCTCTGGCCGGATGTCCTCCCGCCCAGCTCCATATGCCAGCCGGGCACACTCCGGGAGCTCGCCCTCTGGGAGGAATGTGGTCTGTGAGCCCGTTGTGCCAATCACCAGTACATTCTTCTTGAGATCAATGGAGCACTGTGAAAGAACATCAAGACATCAGGGGCCTGGGTAAGAGCCATTCCATTCCCGGAGAAAAAGGCAAAACAAGGTTAAACAATCCACTTCCAATGGGAAAAGCTCACAGCAGCTAATTGTGGGCCAAGAGCACCAGCTCTGAACAAAAGGCCCCTTATGACCTGCTTTGTGACAAATCATTCAGTTGGAAAGCTCTGAGCATCTTCAATCAGAGCAAAAAGCTTGCCAGACGTGCTCCCGCTATCCATGATGTAGGTTTGTACTTCATAACTGGCTGGAAGATAATCCACCAGCAACTCTCCCCAGAAAAATCCTAATACCTTCCCAGGCAAGGAAAGCATTTCTGTTGCACTTAGCACTGAACTTGGAAGAGCCAGCAACTGCTTCAAAGGAGGTTAGGAACTGGAGCAGCTCTGCTCTGGAGCCAGGCTGGGGGAGCTGGGCTGCGGCAGCCTGGAGAAGAGAAGGCTCCTGAAGGGGAGACCTCAGAGCAGCTCCAGTGCCTAAAGGGGCTGCAGGAAACCTGGAGAGGGGCTTTGGACAAGGGATGGAGGGACAGGACAGGGGAATGGCTTTAACTGCCAGAGGGGAGACTGAGATGAGCTCTTAGGCAGAAGCTCTTCCCTGTGAGGGTGCTGAGGCACTGGCACAGGGTGCCCAGAGAAGCTGTGGCTGCCCCATCCCTGGGGGCCAGGTTGGACACCGGGGCTTGGAGCAAGCTGCTCCAGTGGAAGGTGTCTCTGCCTGTGGCAGGGACTGGAGCTGGAGGAGCTTTAAGGTCCCTTCTAACACAAACCATTCTATGATTTTATGTTTCTACGAGGTTTTGATACCTGATGCCTCTTAAGCATATCCAGTCCTAGAAGCATGTCCATGGGCTGCTCTTCAAGGATTGAGAAGGAGCACGCCAGGAAATCCCCTTCAATCTGGACCTGAGCTGAAATATAAGGAAGAGCGTTTACCTCCTTGCAATGCTACAGTGCAGTATATCTACTCTCAGCTCTTTGACCTCCTGGGCAAGGTCTGCTCCTGGCAAATCTGAAACCAGAGCTCTGACATACCATTTTGTTCACTGAACACCAGCCCTGTGCAAGCCTCAGCGACTACCAGGCCTGCCTTGGTCTCAAGAAGTTAGTTGAGCTGACCTGCTCTAGACCCTTATGAATTGCTCATCTAACCCCCCAAGCCTGAGGAGCTGCACAATGAAGACAATCATTTTTCAGACAATAAGGACAATCTTCTCTCACCCAGAAAAACTGCACAAAAGCACAGCCAATCTTCTCTTTCCAAAGGAATACAACACACTCCATTGTACCGGAGCCCTCCTGAGCAAATCATACTGCCCAGCAGTCCCACCCCAAAGACATTAGCCTTGTTTTTTGCACCCAGAGTGAACACATCTTCTCTCTGTCTGCAGGAGCTGAGGACTCCCTCACCTAAAAGCGTTAAGGTAATTCCATTAAAAAAGCATTAAACGAGACAGAAGCTTTTCCCGAGACAAGCAAACACTCTGCAGATGCATTTCTATTTTACTCTGTGGGATCTCCTAACAATTACAGCATCCAACCAGATCCTCTTGGTGCCAAGAGTGCGGGAAATGCAGTCACACTGCTGCTGAAGCTGCCCCCAGCAAATGCCAGCACTTACCTAAGTGCACTCTGCCGATGATTTTCTGTGTCCCTACACCTTTAGCAATGCCAGCCCATCGCCGATCTACCAGCCTCATGATGTTGCACCTTTCAGCACAAGCTTGGCTCATGATGGTCATCTGGGCACCTACCATCAACAGAATTGGTGTTAAAACCTGAGAGCGAAACACAGATGCAATTTCTCCCTTGGAAGGGCTTAAGATCTTGCACTCAGCAGATGAGAAACCAACCTGCCTGCATCAGGTAACTGCACTGGGGTGTGGAAGATTCCTGTGAATCTCACTATGTTGAATTGGCTGTAATCACACAGCAGTATTACTGTAGAGCTGGAATAACCCCAAGGACTTTCCCTTTAAGGCTGTGGATGTGCACTACATTAAAGGCACGTGTAATCCCCCCATCTGTAAAATGAGATAAGGCAGACACATGGCAGTGACCGTTTTGGCACTGGAGCCCAGAAACAATCCCAGGAGCCTTGGTCTGAGGGGCTCAAGCACTCGCATGTGCCGCTTCTCTCAGCAGTTTTGCCTTATACAATGCCCAGGCTGCTCAAAGGTTTTAATTACATGCTTCAAAATCTAACACGGTGCTTTAGTATGGAGGTTTTGGGCAATGATTCTGGAACAATTGCTGTCTCCTTCAGTGAGAGAAGGGAGAGCAAAGGGATGAGAATGAGTCAGTTCACCTGAGTCAACAAAGGCTTTCACTGGATGTCCGTTGACTTTGCAGTTAATGTACAGCATCACCACCTGCCCAAAACTCTCCGGGGCCTCTTCCATTGCTATCGTCATATTTTCTTCAATGTTTTGTTGCCTGATTTTAATGGAGAAGAGAGAGAAGAATGAGCCCTTCCATCAGCTGAACCTTACAAGCATCCCTCTGACTTACAAACAGGCCCAGTAATCCCACCCACTGCAGCTAACCCAGAGCACACCAGGGACTGCTTCATTAGCTACACACACACTTCCCAGAAGAGGAGCTGCTAGTAATGACCTTGGCTTAGCTCAGAACTGTGAAGACTGCTCCTTCCAGCACCCTGCCTAACTCACACGACAGCTCCTGACAACCTTCTCTTTGCAACAGAAACCCATCACCACAGAGTTAACCTGGAGAACTTGTGAGCAAGAAACCCTGTATTTATTACTCTAAAATAAAGCACTGAGGGCACACGATGACAATGTTGCCAGTAGCTACAATGCTGGAATCCCACACAGCAGTTGAACGTTCAAATCCTCCAACGTTTCCCTGGTATCTTTTCTTTGCCAGGCACAGGAAGGGAGAGAGATGAGCAAAACTGCAGTGAGAAACACCACCATGAGCACAAACCTCTGGTGCACATTCAAGCCTATAGAAGAAACATGCTTCCAGAAGCCCACCACAGCCCAAGAAGGACCTTGGAAGTGACGGGCATCCACAGCAACTGTATCCAAAATAGCTTCATCTACCAAAAAGGGAAAAGGGCTTCCAGTTTTGATGCCACTTCATTTTAACTCCTCACTAAGGGAAAGGGACAACCCCAAGCTCCACTCTTATACATCTTCTGTGCTGTGGTAAGCCTTCCCCCAACGACGGGGAGATGAGGTTTCTTGGTGGTGAAGGGGAAATAGTTAATGGCCCCTGATACCTGGCTCACTTGGGAGCTAAAGCGCCCTACTGCCAGCATGTCCCACTTCATGTATTCATGCATCAAGAAGCCACATATTGTCCTGTCCTTTATTATTTAAGCTCACATCGGATACACAGTGGTTAATCTCCAGTTTGTTCTCTTGTCAAATCCATTACTGTTTCCTCTGTGCCTGACACTCCATCTAAGATACACTTTGAAGGGCAGAAACGTGTCTCAAAACAAACAGGACACTTGCCACAGCCTCCTGTCAACCCTGGGCACAGCACATCTAATGAAGCAAAGAGCTCAAGGTGTGAAATCCAGGGGACAGCTGCATGGCCTCTGGCACATCACCTTTATCTGTCCCCTCATCTGTGGAAGCAGGAAAGCATTCCAGTGCCTCAAGCAACACTTTGCTATCTACAAATGTGTGTTTTCCTGCTTTGCTAAGCAAAGCATTTATCCAGCACCAACACCTTGTCAGCCCCAACACAAGAATGACTCTTATTGCAACTGAATTTTGGTTATGATCAACTCTGAGCCTGAACCAGAAAGACATTTCTTAGTTGAGGAAGAAAGCACCAGTCATGATCTGACTCAAGGATTTATCACTCAGTTTAAGAATCAAGCCCCAGCCCAATGCAATTACACTCGGAAGACAGCAAGAGGGAGCGAGTGCTGATGAGCAGAACACATTTCTACAGAACACCTCTTCTGCCAGCAGCGATGTTCCGGGTCTGGAATTAGCCAGAGACACAAACCAATTAGCAGCACACAGAACCCAGTCTGGAAGGCAGCTGGGAGAAATGATGCCACGTTGCTGTGCAGAGAGATCAGCCTAAAGACTTAACACAAGCCCAGGGTTCAAAACACTTCTGAGGCACCCAAGTACCACCTCGCCAGAGGATCTCGGCTCTTGTTTCAAAGGGGACCAGCTTAGGCAGCTCTGAGACATCACACACACGGGCAGCGACACAGCCACCTCATGACCTGTGCTCAAATGGATACCTCTGAAGGATGGGATGGACCCATGTGTCCCTGAATCCCAAACTTCCCACATGCAAAGGTGGCTCAGAGCATCGCCCTCCAAGCAGATGTGTGTCTTAAGGCAGGATCTAAACACGCTCCGTGCATCCTCCATGGAAAACACCATGGATGGAGGCATGCTGTGGAAAAAGGCACTGTGAAGACCTCCAAAGCCTGCAAGTGACTTTGGTTTCCTACCTTATGTCTTCTTCTATCTTGGCCTGTGCCTCGAGATCAAAAGGGTCAGCTGAATAGAGCCGGATCCTCTCCTGCTCCCGTCCGGGCTCGGTCCTGCTGCTGCTCCAGCAACACCCTGGTGAATTTCTCTGCAGTAACAGGGAGACACAGAAATGCTCCTTACTGGAAATTGCTCTTACAAATCAAGGTCTGGCACAGCAAACTCTTCCTTTTATGCCAGCACACACTCAGGGGGTACAGTCAACAGCACAGTGCAAATAAAGGCTTCCTCTGAAGGCAGCAATGATGGACCACAAGGGACCAAACTTGGGAACCCCCTAAGATGAAAAGTGACTGGACCCTTTCTCCTTGTATCTGCTACCCAAACTCAGCACAATCAGATTCAATTTCCTTGCACATACATTTTTATATGGACAAAATATGGAGAAGAACACAAAGACAATATTAAACCAAAGAGCTGCCATTAAACCACGAATTCATTCTTCTACTGCAGCAAAAATTGCCTACACAATATGCCAAAAATACCCAAACAGCTGCAAAACCAGCAGATAAATGAGACCCGGAGCAGAAATCAGGACTAAGAATCTGCACAACTCAATTGAGAGGCTTAAGTGCACGTGCATTTTGAACAGCTTCAGAGATAGACAGAAGGGACGTTTCACAGCTCTCAGCAAGATGCCCATCCACAAGAACAGCTTGCAAAATGTGTCACATTTTACACTCAGCATTCCCAGTAAAAGAGCAGCCTGTGGACCCAGCAAAAAACAAAGGCAAACCGAAGACTAACGACAAAACTTACTTTAAATCCAAGCGACACAGGCAAAGACATCATCATCCCCACAGCTGAATACCTGCCACTGCAATCAAGAGGTCCTAGCTGGGACACCCACTTCACAGAGTTTTAAGTGCACATTTTAAGAACACAGTTTTCAGATCCCCACTTTTTGGATAGCCTCTAGCCGGTTTGTGCTACACGGATGTGATCACGTACAGTCCCAAAAGGACTTTGCAATACAGTAAGTGCTGTAAACACAGAAGGTTGTGGGTTTGCTTCCAGAAATGCAGTTCCCACAAAGAAGGCCACTGGCTCAGAGGCTGTTAGATCTTCAGGAAGGTATTAGGTGTATTTTCTTCCTTGCTTGGGTTTTTACGTTTTAAATTAGGCTTCTGTATAGCAGGTACCTTCTACAGCACTTGTGGTACACATCTATGCACTGTACTGGGGCATGGGAGCCAGAGCTGAAGTGGATCTGTGCCCAAACACTACCAGTAGCAGTAGAGAACAAGGCAAGCATGACCAGCTCAAACCCCATCCTTCTGGCAGCTTGCTGTGGCAATCTGGGACTAAAACCACATATCCGAGTCAAAGTTTACAAGCACAAGGCAAGACAGAGCAGCAGATGAGCCAGTTCTGGGTGTCCAGGGCTTAACCTCTTGTTTTCTGTGCCAGGAGCAGCACATCTTGTCAAGGTGATGGAGCAACACCAGCACTACAGGCACAGCACTTGCAAGAGCGCAAGCGATGTGGTTTTAACTCGGGCTATAAACTAAAGTCAGAATGGAGAAATGAAGCAGACCAAGAATATTCTTGCAAGCTCCTTTCTAGCTTTATTTGACAGAAAGAAATCACAAGGATGTAAGGAAAAAAGTCTCCTGCTAGCAGACATTTCATTCTCTGCCTATGGCAGGGGGGTTAGAACTAGATGATCTTAAGGTCCTTTCCAACCCTAACTATTTGATGATTCATTTTCCCAAACTCAACAGGATTTATTTCTTAACTATCTGTCTTGCAGTGGTTCAGAAAGCACAACTACTGATGCCCACACCACCTCTCTGTTTAAATACTGAAAGGACATGAGAGCTCAAACCTCTAATCACATGAAGGATGAAGGACCAAGACAGACTCAACTGCAGAGGCAATCAAGGACATGATACCAGGCTTCAATTGCACCCAAAATCATCACAGAATCACAGTGTTCAAGGCCAGGTTGGAAACAGGGGCATGGAGCAAGCTGCTCTAGTGGAAGGTGTCCCTGCCCATGGCAGGGGCTGGAACTGCAGGAGCTTTAAGGCCCCTTCCAACACAAACCAGTCTGGGATTATGATTCTATGAAAAATCAGTTGCTGACCCGCCTGTGTTCACAGAAACTCGACTCATCTGTGCAGCTGATATTTCAAAGTAAGGGACTGAGGATGTTAAAGCAGCCAAGCAGGAGAAATACACCCAACTCAGCAGAAAGGTCTTGTTACAAAAGGCACTCTGCCTCGAGTACTCCCAACTGGCACCTTTTATCAGTGCCAACAGGAGCTGGCAGCAAACATCCCAGAGCTAGTTAAAACACCCACAGCTGCCTTTTGTTAGAAGGGAGCTCCAACAGGTTCCAAACCACCTCCCAGAGATTAACCCCCACCTCACCGAGGTCTCCGCTCAGCAGCGCCTCCGCCAAGGGTGGGTTCCGCTCCTTCAGCAGCGACAGCTCGTGGGGGTTTGCGAGCAGCATCTCCCTGAGCAGCGCAGGGTTGTCCAGCCCCTGAGGGAACGAGGGGGCATCGGGAGGCGAGGGGCGCAGGCGCTGCGCTGGCGGCGGCTGCTGCTGCGTGGACGTGCCTGGAACTGCGATGCTGCTGAAGTCTATCCTGGGCAGACCTTGAGGGAGAAAGAGGTCAGAGGTCTTGGTGCTTCATGTTCACACTGGGAAAACCACTCTTAATGCTGCAGTATGAGACCACATTCTGGAACAGCAGTTTGGAAGCATGGCCACGCATGCAGGTTACTGGGTTAGGAATGCCAGCACGGCTTGACGTAACACGTCCTGCCTTCTATCTGGCCCGTTTTCTTATCCCCTGAAATGCACTTCGTGAATCACAGACTCTTTATGTCCAGCTTCACCAATGTGAATTCCACATGGAGGGACTGCAAGGCTGAACCCCATGTCTCTCTAAGGCGCTTCTGAATCTCACGGATTAAAACAAACCACCAGGGAAAAAAAGAGAAGTGGCATTTCTGCATTGCAGGTACCCATCCTCCAGCTGAGGCAGGAGGATGAAGATGTCAAGCGATGCTCCCATGCCCTGCTCAGCCAGCAGCACCTTCTTTTCCAGCCACGTTTTATGACACGGATTTTCTGGGAATGGCTGTGGAATGCAGGACAGAGAAGCAGAGCTCTGCTCAGAGGAGACTGTGTAGCACAGTTGCATAACTGGGTTTGTTGAGATGCATCTTCTCTGGGTATCTGTCATGCGTGCATTCAAAGAGCACATCAATACAGCCTTTTAATGCACCCGAGCCATGCAGACCACGTATTACTGTGCCATTACACCACGTGGTTGTATAAATATTCACAGGCCTTTACAAACCCTGCTGTTCTGAACCAGTTCCCTTCCTTGCTCTCTGTGCATTCCCCCCAGAACAGTAAAGTGATATTTGCTTCCTTGGAAGAAAAAAATCCCATTAAAAACAAGCCTTCTGGGTGACTTTCAAAGCCTCCCACCTCACCCCCAACACCTTCCCTTCCAAGGTGCTTTGCTTAGTGAATTGCTAAAGGAGACAGACAAGACACGGAATTGGCGTTTGATAAACACGGAGATCTTTGCGTGCTCTGAGCAAACGGTAGCACAAATCCTTTCTCACCTGGGAAGCGTATGGAGGGCCGCGGCTCTACGGCCTCCTTCTGTCGCAGGATCACCACATCCCCGTCTTTCAAGCCATAGGAGGCCAAAGATCTGTTGTTGTCAGTCAGCGGCCGCTCTGCATAGACTATCTGATCATGGAGAGAGAGCAGTGAAAAATCCCAGCAATGCAAAGCAGAAGCAGGGGAAGACAAAAGCCAGCAAGAGGTTATTATCTTAGGAAAGGGCTCCAGTAATCCTCTGGACCCATCTTGAGCTTCAGCAGGGAAGGTAAGCAGTGCTCACCACAGCCCTGCCCAAGCACCTCCACCTCAGGCACAGAAAGGCCTCAATGAATGGCTGAACAAGGACAGAGACTTGGTCTTGCTGAAATCTGGCAGCGGTTCCCCAAAACTCAGCATCTCGGAGAAGGGCTGGTCTCCTTTGGAGGCCGACATTGTGAAACAAAGTAAGCCTTGCCCCAGGCCTGCTCACCACACATTTCCAAACTCCAACCTCTAAGATCACAAGTCACAATCACCTTCTACTGCACTGCCAACACGTCCTGACCAAGGACCAACTGCCCACCCACAGGCAGCACCAATCAGGGCAGACCCATGGATGATCCAGTCCAGTATCTACAATCTCCGCCTTCGCCCACAACAGCTCCCCAGAATAACCAGTTTTACAAGGACCACAGTTATCAGCTCAGTGATTTCCAGTTTACTTCACTGATGTAACTCTACCCAGACATGAGGGTTCAGCACCCAAACACCCCTCCTGAGACTGCAATCAGCCTATGGTGGGGAAGTAACTTAAACTTTTGACTATAGAACACATTCACATCATTTTCTATGAAGATAATCTGCCTTAACAAGGGGTCCACGGATTAAACATAAAATCATACTGAGATCAAAATGAACAATCACCATGGGAACATTTCTATTCACGTTAGAGCTGTGATACCTACAGATGCCCTGAATTACAGAGAAGCAAGAAAATAAAGATGTGATTTACAGGAACAGATGTTCCCAGAAATGGTATCTGCTAAACATGATGGCTCCTGTGCCTCCATCGGGGCACAACAAGACCCGGTTCAACAGCTCCTGCCCCTGCAGGAGTCCACAGTGAGATGTGCTGGAGCACTCGGCCTAAACCCTTTGGGCATATGATTGAATTTCACATTTACCACCTTGTTTAGCAAGACTGAGTCTGGAAAAGGCTGGTTCAGCAACAACAGGTTTGCTGCAGGTCAGGACTGGCAGCAGTGGGGAGCAGCTCTGCAGTCCTCACGTGGATGGGCCACAGCTCTGTCCAATGCTGTCACAAGCAGCAGAGCCAAAAAGAAGATCCAAAAACCCCCCCAGTTACTACACGTCTTAATGTCAGGAAGACGCTCCTGACGTTCACTGCTTTACTCCAGCAGCTCAGAAACAACACAGAATCTCACTAGTGCGTAACAGCTGAGATCCACCGTCAGCAGCAGTGCCAAAGACAGACAGAAAAGGCAAAACCAACAAGAACCAAGTACAACAGCAATCAGAGCCATCAGCATGACAGAATCCAGCACGAGCTTCCTACCTCCTCATTAACAACACACTTCCCAGCCTCAGCAGTACTGCACTAGACTGGGTCCCTTCCAAAGCAAACACGGGTCTGTAAGCAATATTCCTTTCTATTCCAATGGTTTGTAGACGTTACCAGCATAATTCAGGTTAGGCTGTGATGGGAAGAGTCCCAGCGCATCCTCGCGCTACCAGACGCGTCCTGCCCAGCCTGACTCAGTAACACCACTGCCCGCAGGGAAAGCAAGTGTGGGATGAATCCCAGCTGCACGTGCAAGTCTGAAATGGCAGTTTCCCTGCTCAGACACTCGGGAAGAGACAGGTTAATCAGTTTAAGTGAGGTTGTGCCTCTGTCGTCTTCCTGGAATTGGATTTATGACTGTTCGGCCTTAACACCTCGGACAATGAATTAAGTGCTCAGCACTCACTCCACATCTATTAGCAGCCTGGCTTAGCAGCTTCTGACCCACTCTGCTCTTAGAACAAGCTGATGGAATTCGGTGTGTTTGGATTGTCTGGTTTGTAGCACACTTTTGTTTGCTGGCCAGGCACCAGACATGGGCTCTTCTGGAAGTGGCCTGGGCTGGGATGCAGGCGCTAATACCACACGATGGATGGATGGATGGATATGATACCATAGGGTAAAACCTCCTTACGGAGCAAGGAACCCCAATCAAGAGCACTAGATACCACCAGCAACCACAGATCAATCCAAACCCAGAACCCATTAAATATCCCTATGCCCAGCCAAGGACAGCAGACACATGGCATGTAAAGAAAGAGAAATGAAGGAAATCAGGGGTGCCGCAGAAGAATACGCCTCTGCTGAGAGCCTCCCCATCTTCCCCCCAGAAAAGCCACCACCTCGATGTGTGGAGGAAACCACAGTGAGCCAAATTAGCTCCCCTCTCCCAGCACAGCTCCTCTTATCACCACGGCCTGCCAGCAGCATCTCCCTTATCTCATGCCACCCTGTGACCACAGCCCCTGCTCACCTCCACCCCAACTGCAGCACGCAGAATTAATGTCACAAACCAGCAGAGAGTAAGAGTGGGACGAACCCTTCTCCGCACACAGGAGGTTTACTCCACCCTGCACAACCCTTACTATGAAATTCATCCTCTCTTTAGTGCCAATGTGACACCTTCAACGTACTCCTCGGTTATGGGAAAATGACAGCAAACTACCTGGTTTGGTGAATGTAACACTGACTGTTTGTGGAGGATGGTTTGAGCACATAAAATCCTTCTACACAACTTGCTTTGCTGATAACTTGCGGTTTTATACTTTTCTCCTCAGTGAAGGTCATACAATCCCAGACTGGTTTGTGTTGGAAGGGACCTTAAAGCTCCTCCAGCTCCAACCCCTGCCATGGGCAGGGACACCTTCCACTGGAGCAGCTTGCTCCAAGTCCTGTGTCCAACCTGGCCTTGAACACTGCCAGGGATAGGGCAGCCACAGCTTCTCTGGGCAGCCTGTGCCAGTGCCTCAGCACCCACAAAGGTCCTCAAATCACTTCACAAGTGCTAGTGCAGAAACAACAGAGAGAGTGAATACACAGCTAGAAAACAGGAGAATGAAGCAAGGGGATGCACAAGCAGCAGATGGGTGAGCAGGAGGAGGCAGCGATGGCTACAAAAAGCCCAGCGCTGATCCCCATTACCTACAGCTGATTTCAGTACAAAACTCTATTGGTTTCACTGCAACAGAGCAAAAACTTACAAGCAAAACGTAATGAGGGCGCCACGAGCCCTCGTTATCCCAACCCATACCCAGACCTGGTAGGTGATGGCAGCCAAAGTGAGGAGTTACGCAGTGGTTGTCCCTATTGCTGGCCACAAATTCAACAGCAGCAGCAGCAGCAACACAGACAGAGGGGTTTGCTGGAGCATAGGGACAGGAACCTGTCTGTAAGGTGGTTCCTTTCTACCTACCTACCAAAACCCAAGAGATTTACCCCTAAAGGAAAATCCATTTGACCTTGATTTTCTACCTGGGCTTTGCAGAGGACATCCGCCTCATAACCAACCTCTCAGTCTAAACCCAAAGGCTCACTGAAAGCAGAGGTAAAGCAAAAGCATTGCACTGGTAACCTGTTTGGTGAGGGAACACGTCCACCTCAAGGGCTGCTTCAGCACTTTTTCCATTGCTGACTAATATTCCCTTGACTGGAAAAATACTTTATTAATTTAGACTGGGAAAAGGCTTAGGAAGCAAAAGTCATCCCACAAAACTCCACTAACTCTGCCAGCGCCCCGGGAGGAGGGACATCGCCCTGTCCAGCAGTGCCTCGACAAGAAACAGGTAGAAATGGGGGGGAGAAAGCAGGACTGAACCCAAAACACTGAGTAAAGCCCAGATGGACCGGCAGACGGGCCAGAGCCGCCCCCACGCCGCAGCCTCGTGTTTCAGCACGCTGCGAGAGAGCCCGAATTCGGGCTGGAAGGGGGATTTTGGGGGGAACCAGGTGGATGTTGTGTTCAGTCCCTGCACCTGTAAGGAAAGGTAAAGGAGGGGAAAAGCCTCAAACTGCCCTTCTGACCCGGCTGCGAGTAGGAATACGCTGATACAATAAATAAACCTCTTCCTGAGCGTTTCAGGCTCAATCCGAGGCTCTGCCGCCATCCCCACCCTTGATTCCGTCCCTCTCACTCCAAACTCTTCCCGACTTGAGCACGAAATCCCTCCGACACCTCAATAACAACACACACCTCTGTTCTCCCACCTCAATAACAACACACACCTCTGTTCTCCCACCTCAATAACAACACACACCTCTGTTCTCCCACCTCTATACAACACACACCTCTGTTCTCCCACCTCAATAACAACACACACCTCTGTTCTCCCACCTCTATACAACACACACCTCTCTGTTCTCCCACCTCTATACAACACACACCTCTCTGTTCTCCCACCTCAATAACAACACACATCTCGCTATTCTCCACCGCGGGAGGAGACGGAGCCTTCCCCAGAGGAAGACACCGTCCGGACCGGAGCCCTCTCCTGAGGGGAAGAGAAGGGTTTTGAGGGCAAAGGGAAGCGTCTCTCCCCAACCCCAAAAGGTGGGCGCGAGGAAACCCTCCCCCCCCCGGACCCCAAACAGCCCCCGACCTCCGGATGCGGCGGGGCTGAGGCCCCGGGGGGCCTGCAGAGGGGACGCAGGCTGCGGCGAGACCCGAACCGCGGCGGGCAGGGCCTGACCTGGCTCTCGGACGCCGGGATGCCGGACTCCAGCTCGCAGAGGGCGCGGAAGTTCTGCAGCTCGAAGTCGGCGTCCACCTGCAGGGAGAAGGTGAGCTCGCTGCGGTCGCGGCGCAGGCAGAACACCGTGAGCAGCATGGCGGCCCGCCACCGGCCCGCCACCGCCAACCGCCGCCGCCAAGCGCCGCCGTCGCAAAACGCCCGCCCCGCCGGGTCAGGCGCCGAAGCTGTCAATCGGGGCCGCTCGACCAATCAGGGAGCGCCGGGCGCGACGGGGCTCCGCCCCCTGCCTCCGCGCCCCCACCCCGACCCCATCCCCGCCCTCACCCCGTTTATTGTGACCCGGGCAGGGCCGCAGGGACCCCCAGAGCCATTTCCCTGCCTTTCACCTCGGAGCACCCCGAAAGGCGCCCTGAAACAGCTGCTCGCTCCACCCCCTGCCCATTCCACCCCTGTGCTCCTCCTCTCACCCTGCTCTTGGCATCGCACCTTCAATCCCATCCCCATCAATGCCCATTTTGGGGTGCCCCTGAACTCACCTCTTGGCTTACTGGGCACCAAGTGGCTTCTGGGGTGTTCAGCCTTCCTCAGCGTGCCATCAGTGACACCCTGGGCCCCTCCATGCACTCCAGGCTCCCCCTTTGCCTTCCAGCACACTCTAGCCCTGGCACCCTCTGTTCCCTCACAGCCCGCCCGAGGGACACACCAAGCTGGAGATGCGGGGACATGGCGCGAGCGCCACATGGTGAATTCACTCAGCTTCCACCCGGGGAGGCAGGAACAAGACTTTATTTTGGAAAAGGGAGTTAATCTCAAACCAGAACCATTCCAACAGCAGCGCGAGACAACAGTCACAAATCCATGAGGGAACAGGGCTGGAAGCATCATGGTTCCAGGGCTGTAGACACTCTGGGGACAGATTCTCCCCCCCCGCCCCCCCAATTTGATTTTCTTTACTATTAATTCCTGCTCTGTGTAAACACAGAAAGACCAAATGCAAGTCCAGGGGTGTCTGGCACCTACCAGTCCTCACACGGATACAACCAAAGGGCCTGAGCGCAGCCCAGTGCTAGGGAAGAGGCTCTTCTCCCTCCATGGGGAGCTCAGTCAGATTTCTCCTTCTCCTTCATGTGCAGAAAGACGATGCTGAACATGAAGAGACCGACCATCATGGAGAAGGCACCAGCATAGTACGGGTATGCGGAGGGAATGAACCGTTCGTACTGCGTGTGCTGGAGGGGACGCACGGACACCTGGGAGGGGACAGAGCAGCCCTTCGAGTCCAGCACCCCATTAACTCACCCCCCGGGTGACTAATCCCCGCTGGGCTCACCTGGGTGGAGGAGTAGAGGTGGGTATAACCCAGGCGGTTGTAATCCACTTTGAACTGAAACACGCCATAGACGTCCGGCAGCTTGAAGCGCACACTGTACTTGCCGCCTGCGAAAGAGACAGCGGTGACATTGAGGTGATGGTGACTACTGAGGTGACAGGTAGTAAGGGGTGGGACTGGGCCCCTAGCAGGGCTGGGGCGGTGGGGGAACCTACCATTCCTCTTCAGGAAGGTCCGCACGAAGGGATCGATGCGGACAAACTCCAGCTGAATGTCATCTCCATCAAAGGGGACCCACTTGCCATCAGAAAGCTTCTCGATGACAATGCTGTACTCCTGCAACAAACCCCCAACAGGGGAAGTTAATGAGTGATGCCTAAAAACGAGCCTCAGCCCATTATGAGTTCCCATGTCCCCTCCCAAGAGGGCAGCCATACCACAAGGTCGGTGACAGTGTAGGCACTGGGAGGCGTGAGTTCCCCCACGCGGTGGTGGGACACGGCTCCAACGCGCAGCACTCCCTCTTCCTTGAACACCCAGCGGGACAGGGCAATGGCCAGCTCGTAATTACCTGTCTGTGAGTACCTGTGGATGGAGGAATGCTGGGAAAGCACAGCAGCCACGTCCTAAAACCACACCATGTGCCAAAACCTGAACCATTAATAGAGGTGAAAGACACACAAAGAGATCCGGGGTGAAAGGAGAAAACAGCTTTCCAAAGCACTTTGTTCCAAAAGGTCAGAGGAATGCATCACCCTGATAACACCTGGGGCAACCCCAAGCAAAATATAGGCTGGAGAACAGCCCTGAGAAGGACTTTGGGGTGTTGGGTGACGAGAAACTTCCCCATGACCCAGCTTCAGTGTGTGCTTGAGCACAGAGCCCCGTGTGCGGGGCTGTACCCCCAGAGCGTGAGCAGCAGCTCAGGGAGGGGATCCTGAACCTCTGCTGTGCTCTGGCGAGACCCCCCCTGCAGTCCTGATCCAGCTCTGGGGCAGCAGCACAAGAGGGATGTGGAGCTGCTGGAGTGAGGCCAGAGGAGGCCATGGAGATGCTGCGAGGGCTGGAGCAGCTCTGCTCTGGAGCCAGGCTGAGAGAGCTGGGCTGGGGCAGCCTGGAGAAGAGAAGGCTCCTGAAGGGGAGACCTCAGAGCAGCTCCAGTGCCTAAAGGGGCTGCAGGGAACCTGGAGAGGGGCTTTGGACACGGGATGGAGGGACAGCACAGGGGAATGGCTTTAACCTGCCAGAGGGGAGACTGAGATGAGCTCTTGGGCAGAAGCTCTTCCCTGTGAGGGTGCTGAGGCGCTGGCACAGGGTGCCCAGAGAAGCTGTGGCTGCCCCATCCCTGGCAGTGTTCAAGGCCAGGTCGGACACAGGGGCTTGGAGCAACTGCTCCAGTGGAAGGTGACCCTGCCCGTGGCAGGGGTTGGAACTGGATGAGCTTTAAGGCCCCTTCAACCAAAACCATTCCATGATTCTAAGATTTAATTAAAGCTCTCACTGTAAACATGAATATCTGCAGGATTTTCTTCATTAAACAGCTCCCCAAATGCTCCTCAGCCAGGGAGCCAACGTACCTCTTGGAGCCAGGAGTAGCTTTCTGCACAGCAGAATTGAAGAAGGCATCACTAAAGAAATCCAAGGATCCACTGAAAACCACACGGGCGTTGTTCCGGGCCTGGAGTCCAGCAATCAGAAGCGTGTTCTTCCCCACTGCATGTGGGTACTGGAAAAGAACGTGTTCAGAGGGAATTCAGCCCATGTGGGGATGCTTAAAGAAGAGCTAATCTCTGGTTTGTGGTGGGGTGGAACAGCAGCTGGCACAGCCTGTGATTAAGGAGAAACCAAGAAGCTTGGCATAACCAGTGCTGGGGTTCACAGCTCCTGGAGCGGGACATGAAGAGGCCATGTGGTCTAGGCAGGGTTTTCTTCCATTGCTTCCCTCACACTGGATGTACTGCCACCAACAGAAAGCCAAGAGGAAGATACCCACCAGGGCATTGTCAGAAAGCAGACAACAGCCTGAGCCTTTCAAGGAAATGAAACACTAGGGTATGTTCCCAAGTGGCTAAAATCTAAGGGACTTAATTGTAGAACCTCAAAAGAAGAGACGTAGTAACAGAACGTACCTGAGTAATGGGTTTATCTGGGAAGAAGGAGTAAGAGGTGGAAGAGCCGGTCAGGATATCCAGCACCAGTGGGTTGTCGGGATCAGCCACCATCCTTGCAGGGAGAGGTACAGTGAGCAGTACAAAGTCACTCCGGGACCCCACAGAGTGGAGGTCAATGCAGCCACCAACTCAGGCACCCAACCACCCTCAGAGGCAGCAAGGCAGAGCTTGCACACACACAGAAATTAAGTATTTCCACGAGGTATCCAGTGAAGCTTCGGTGATTTACGTTAAAAATCACTCCTAATCAAGGACTGAGCTGCTCTGGAGACTTTATTATCATCTGAAACCAAGACATGGCTCTGTTAAGAGTCACAGCTGCTCATCCTAGGCTTACCTCGCAGCACATCCATGGTTTCACACTGCTTCCCCAACCACCAGCACCTCCCCTCCCTCCCACTTGACTCACCCAACTCCTCGGAACAGGATGGGGTTCAGTGCTGCTCTCCCCACAATGGTGGGGGCCTTCAGAAGGTTTTCAGTGTCTGCCACTATGAGTGTGTGCTAGGAGAAACAGGAGAGAGAACAGCTGTCACCTGTGGTGCAGGGCAGGAGGGTTCATGTCAGGCTCTCATGGCTCCTTGTTGGACAGGGCTTGGAGCAACCTACTCTAGTGGAAGGTGTCCCTGCCCACAGCAGGGGATTAGAACTGGATGAGCTTTAAGGTCCCTTCCAGCCCAAACCACACCATGATTCTATGATTATTTATGACTTTCCTGGGAGGAAGGTGGGAGAGCAGAAAACAGATGAAAGAAAAAAAGGGAAAACAAAGACAGAAGATTCTTCCCTAAACCTTTACACAACAGTTCTGATTGAAAATACCCACATCACCCTGGCAAACCGACGTACCTGGCCTGGGTCAGATATATCATAGCTGTGATGGTCGATGACTGCTGTCCTCTCCTCATCAAACTCAATACCACACTCGCTGCCCAGCTCTCGCAGCGGGTCACCTGAAGGACAAAGCAGATTCTCTGTTATGCAGCGCGTTCAGAATGTGATGACCATCTGAGCACTCAAAATAAAGAGTAAATTCAGCTGAGAGCCATGCATTCTGCACTCCACAAGCCAAACCCTGAGGAGCAACACAACCTCCCTGTCGCTAAATCCCTGTAAAAATGTCAGTAAAAGCTGTTTATTACCCCCTTCCTCACAGAACAAACCTTCACCATGAGAAACTGTCTTCACACCATTTTTGTTGCAGGAACTCACAGAAGGACAAACAAACTATTTGTTCAATGCAGAGCACAATCAGCAGAGGTACCCCTTACAAGAAGTGGCTGAAACACCCCAATTAGCTCTGGTGAACATTTGTACTCACCGATGTCTGAGCTGGCAGCGACGAGGACGCTGCCACCACCATCAATGAAGGCAGTAATGGTCTCCACATTGATGTTTCCACCAAAATCTGAAAGCACACACCAAAAATTCATAAGCACTTCTCAGAAAAAACACCACAACAGAATGAAACCACAGCAAAACACCAAATCATTTCTCTCACGGCTGAAAAAAAACCTCTGCTAAACGCCTTGGGTGCATCAGCAGTTAGCTACTGACACAAACGATAACATCCAAAGTGTAAGAGTCGATTAAAATTCACAGAACAGTTGGAAATCCCCTTCAAAGAGCACTCTGGTATTTACCTTCTATGGACGGTGAGAAGATAATCAAGTTGTCATACAGAAACTCTCCATATTTAATCAGGGACAGGCCAGCATCATCTGCCGTGCGGAAGGTGAGATCGAAACCCCTGTCTGCAGCCACAACATCGACGATTTAGTGCGTCACAAAACTGACACACAAAGCAGCACCAAGATCCTAAGGTTTATTTCCCCAATAAAAAAGCCGTGTTTTGGGGGGAAGCGGCTTTGGAGCTCTATGGGAGCACCACTGGGGTGCTCCTACATAAAACCAAACGGGACCAATCCCCTGGAGAGCCGCTTTGTTGCAAGGGGCTGACACCCACCAACCAGAGCCCTGGAACCCAGGCAGGAGTGAAGGAACACCTCCCTCAGCCCCGGGGGACCCCAGCCTTCTCCTCATCCTCACCACGGGGCAAAGTTCTCCTCCCCAGCCGCCCCCCGAGCCCTACCCGCGAGGCTGCGGAAGAAGAGCGAGTGCGTGTCGCGGAGGTTGCTGTTCTCCAGCAGCACCAGGGTGCGGGGCCCCCCCTCAGCGCCGGCCGCCACCACCAGCAGCCACCACAGGCACAGCACGCCCGACGCCATCTTGCCCGCCGGCGCCAAGCTTCCCCCCGGAAGCGGGCGGGAGACGGCAGCCAATCAGAACGAGGAGCCGCGCTCACGACGACCAATCAGCGACGGACACCTCCTCAAGCCGACGCCGCCGGGACCCCTCCGCGGCCGCCGGGACCCCTCCGCGGCCGCCGGGACGCCTCCGCGGCCGCCGGGACCCCTCCGGGACCCGCACGGAGGAGGCCGCAGCGCAGTGCAAGAGCTCGAACGGCGGTGTCAGAAGGGTTTATTGCAGGGTGCGAGGGACCGCGGCGGCAGAGAGCGCCCCCGTGCCCCGCACCCTGCGGTACAGCAGGAGCGTTTTGGGGCAAAACCACAGGGATTTGGGTCTGCCCGCGCTGCCGGACGCGTCAGCAGTGGCGGTGGCCGCCGGAACCCTTCTTGCTCTTGGTGGTGGTGGGAGCGAAGACCAGGGCCTGGAGGCGAAAGGGTCGGGGCCGGGCACGCAGCGCCCCCGCGGGCCCCGGAGCGGCTGTGGGAGGAGGGAAGAGGCGCGGTGGGCATTGCCCTTGTGGGACACAGAAGCGGCCCGGTCCTGCCCTGTTGAATCAAGGCAGCTGGGCCACAAAGCTCTCCCTCAGCAGCGAAGTGAGGAAAGCAAAGGGGAAGCCCGGGATTACCTCGGGTTGGGGTCGGGTCGGGGTGCAGGATCTCGCTGGTGCGCCGCGGTCGGAAGTAGTTGGAGGCAATGGTCTCACTGTCGCTCCTGTTGAGCAACAGCTTGTAGCGGTCTTCCTCGGGCTGGAGATGGAAAACACCGTCATCAGCACCAAACCCTGCGCTAGTACACGGCTTGTGTGGCTTGGGAATGGGGCAAAAGTGGCAAAACACCATGATGGGAATAGGGAAAAATGGTAAAACACAATGGGAAAGGAAGGAGGAATGTGCCATACCGCTGGCTCTCTGCTCTCAGCCAAGGGGCTGTCATGGGAAGGTCTGGACGGTAGCAGGGCTGGAACTGCTGCAAGAGGAGACCGGTGTTAAAGGCTCAGTTAATACTCTCATCCCAGTATCGCTCCCTGATCACAAGGCTCAGAGATTCCCAAAGGATCCATGTCTTACACAAACTTTCCAGACAGACTCTCTATACAAGGGAGATTTCAGAGCCTGGCAGCACCATCAGGATGCTCCTGTTACCTGCAGGCAGGTGGGTTTTGTGGATGATGGGCTCTGGAATTTTCCAGCAGCCGGTTTCCTCATCCCAGATAGATTCGTGCTTGATCCTCTCCAGGTTGCTGTAGTTGCAGTCACGGCGGACGAGCAACTGCACCTGATCCAGCAGCTGTTGGCAGAGCATCAGGTCTCTCTCCAGGCGGCGGATGGTGCTCAGGTAATCGATCTTCTCCAGCTCAAACTCCAACTGCAGGTCTTTGATCTCGGTCGCAGCAGCTTGTAGCTGGGATGTAAAATAAATCATTGGGGTTATAAAGGAGAGAGCACGGGGATTTGTCAGGATGGACGGATGGAGACACACAACCAAAAGCTTTAATATTTTGGATTTAAAAATTAGGATGAGATTTGGGTGGAGAGATTATTCCGCACTGGATTTAACAAAGATTTCTCAAGTTTCTCCACAGAGTCAAGTTTTTGAGTTCATAGAATTATAGAATAGTCAGGGTTGGAAAGGACCTTAAGATCATGCAGTTCCAGCCCCCTGCCATGGGCAGGGACACCTCCCACTAAACCATGTCACCCAAGACTCCATCCAGCCTGGCCTTGAACACTGCCAGGAATGGAGCATTCAAAACTTCCCTGGGCAACCCATTCAGTGCCTCACCACCCTCACAGTAAAGAACTCTTCCCTTACATCTAACCTGAACTTCCCAGTTTCAGTCTGAACCCATCACCCCTTGTCCTATCGCTACAGTCCCTGATGAAGAGTCCCTCTCCACCATCCTTGCAGCCCCCTTCAGACAGTGGAAGCTGCTCTGAGGTCTCCACGCAGCTTCTCTTCTCCAGGCTGAACAGCCCCAATTTTCTCAGCCTGTCTCCATACAGGGATAAGAAACCCTCGGAAGTTCCTAGCACTGATGAAAAAGGAAAACGTTTCTTAGGAAATATTTCTTGGATTACCTAAATACCGAAATAAAGCAAGTTCTTAATTTGCAGATTAGCACTGCGCACACACACGCAGTTTTTCTGGAACTTCCTTGGATTCGGCCTCATCAGAGCAAACCTGGTGTGCTAAAATTGAAGAGCATTGCTTTTGTATTTACTTATTTTATATTTATTTATGTTTCATATTCCCTCCTGCCCGCCCGCACCCCACCCCACCCCCCGAGCACTTTTGAAGGGGCAATTTCTTCCTGCCATGAGCTGATGAGAACAGGAGGAAGCTGTGCAATAGATCGCGCACGTCAGCAGAGGGAGTTGCATCCTCTCGTCACCAGATATCGTAGTCATAAAACCACAGATTGGTTTGGGTTGAAGGGACCTTAAAGCTCCTCCAGCTCCAGCCCCCGCCACGGGCAGGGACACCTTCCACTGGAGCAGTTGCTCCAAGCCCCTGTGTCCAACCTGGCCTTGAGCACTGCCAGGGATGGGGCAGCCACAGCTTCTCTGGGCACCCTGGGCCAGCGCCTCAGCACCCTCACAGGGAAGAACTTGTGCCTAATCGTCCTCCAAGCAGTGCCACACACAAAGACCAGCCATAAAAATGGGTGGGATTTGGGGTTTCACCAACCTAATTCACTGCTCTGAGGGCTGCTGCATCTGGGATTTCATAGTAACTGTGCAAACGGGCATATAGGGACTAACACATGGGATATTTGCCACAGCCCGCATCAGTTCATCACATGCTGACCTAAAACAACTCCTTAGCCTGAAGAGAAAGTACACAGCCTACAAAAGAGATGAGAGAGACAGCAGGGGGCTGCTCACCCTTCTCTGCATCTTCTCCAGAAGCTTGCTCTTGGCTCGAACCTCCTCGTGGATGGAGTCATAGACATTGAGCAGCACCCACTCGCTGCTATCCTCGGTTGCCTGCTGCAGTGCAGCCACCAGCTGCATGCGCCGCTCATCCGCGTATCTCTTCCGACGCTTGTGCTTCTCCTTGAGGTCCTTGTTTTTCACCTGCTCCCCCCCTACTACCTGTCGCTCCAGCACCTGCAGCCTGGGAAAGGGAAAGACTGCTCTCAGGGATGTGTCCTCACCTGGATGATGTGTGGGAAGCTGCAGTGCAGAAAATAGTGATGTCTGATGTGATTTGCTGCCCTGAGTAACCACGGCAAATCCCGCTTTCATTTTGGTTTATGAGAAACTGAGCATGACCTAGCTTCAGTGTGTGCTTGCAGCCAGAAGCCACCCGTGAGCTGGGCTGCATCACCAACAGCTTGAGCAGCAGGTTGAATAAGTTGATCCTGCCCCTCTACTGTGCTCTGGGGAGATCTCAGTTACAGCACTGTGTGCAGTTCTGATGTCCTCAATGTAAGGAGGACATGGAACTATTGGAGCAAGGGGCTGGAGCACCTCCAGAATGAAGACAGGCTGAGAACACTCGGGCTGTTCAGCCTGGAGAAGAGAAGCTCCAGTTCAGTTCCAGAAGCTCCATTCCAGCCTGAGACCTCAGAGCAGCTTCCAGTGCCTGAAGGGGGCCCACAAGGATGCCAGAGAGTTACATTTTGTCAGGGACTGTAGCAGTAGGACAAGGGGTGATGGGTTCAAACTGAACCAGGGAAAGTTGAGGTTGGAGATAAGGCAGAAGTTCTTTATTGTGAGGGTGCTGAGGCGCTGGCACAGGGTGCCCAGGGAAGCTGTGGCTGCCCCATCCCTGGCAGTGCTCAAGGCCAGGTTGGACAGGACTTGGAGCAAGCTGCTTTAGTGGAAGGTGTTCCTGCCCATGGCAGAGGTTGGAACTGGATGAGCTTTAAGGTCCCTTCAACCCAAACCAGTCTGGGATTCTGATTCTCTTAACAGTTTCTCTGGCCTCAAGGCAAACCACGTTACTCCAAGCACCTCTGCTGACAATTGTGTCTGTAAATTTTACGTACACACAGAGGATTCTTTTCAAAAATCCTGTTTCCCACAATTTAAATTATTATTGAAAAGCATATTGATATGTTCTTATATTTAAATTCTTCTTTCTTGTTTTCAAAGACTCTAAAAGCAAGCCAAAATGGTTTTTGAGCACTCCCAGGGACGGTGACTCCAGCACTGCCCTGGGTACCTGTTCCAATGCCTGAGCACCCTTTGGGGAAGGAATTGTTCCTCATCTCCTTCTCAACCTCCCCTGGTGCAGCTTAAGGCTGTTTCCTCTTGTCCCATCCCTTGTTCCTTGGGAACAGAGCCCAGTCCCCTCCTGGCTCCATACTCCTGTCAGGCAGTTGTGGACAACAATAAGGTCTCCCCTGAGCCTTCTCCTCTTCAGACTGAAACCCTCCAGGTCCCTCAGCCCTTCCCCATCACACTGTGCTCCAGGCCCTGCACCAGCTCCGGTGCCCTTCTCTGGCCCTGCTCCAGCACCTCAATGTTTCTCTTGTAGTGAGGGGCCCAGAGCTGAACACAGGATTCGAGGTGCGGCCTCACCAGTGCCCAGTGCAGGGGCGCAATCCCTGCCCTGGCCCTGCTGCCGCACTGGTGCTGAGTCAGGCCAGGATGCTGGATGCCTGCTCTTCTGATAGCAACCTCTTAATCGTCTTCAAACCACTCAAAAGAGCTCACCCCACCAGAGGCATCCTGTTATTGTACTTTACTGTGCTTGCCAAGTAGCCTTTAGTTTCTTTGGCTTAATACACTGTTGAATCCTTGCTGAGTACCCAAGCTCTCCCAGCCAGCCTGATGTGCAAGGCTTTTAACAGGCAGCTTTGCTAGTCCCCACTCCTGTAGAACCAAACCCTCCTGCTTCATCTGCACAGAGCTCTGGTGTTAACAGCAGAATTAGTAAAGCATTTTCCACTTCTTCGTTACAGAAAAGGCCGCTCCAATAGAGCCGTTAGAGTCACAACACCTGTTTCTTTGGAGAGCTCTCCACTGACAGGCAGAACTGCCCTCCAATTACAGGCACTGCTTCTGGAGATTTCTTAATAGCTCCTTTTTTTTTAGCTGGGAGAGCCCCAACAGGGTGAACTTCCACCACAGGAGCTCACGGTAAAGCTGAAAGACTGGTTAAACCCCACAGAACTGTTCAAACTCAAACTCGACCATCTACAATCTATCTTAAGTATTTCTAATTTTAATATAATTCCACACAATGGATTAAAAGAGAGCTATTAGCAGAATTTGCTTCAAGCGTGTATTTCTGAACCAGCCCTAGACCCCCAGTGCTGTGTCAGTGTGCTGTGTTGTATTCTGGAAGGAGTTCTAAAGGAATTCTAAAGGAATTCTCTCAAGATGGCTCTTGCCCAGAGGAAACCCTTCAAGACAGGATGCCCCCAAGATGGGCCAAGCATGAGCCTTAAGCCTCATGCTTGAGAGGTGCCCCTAAAATGTGATTATTGGGAACCTTAGGTGTCAGTTGTCGCTGAGGTCTTGCAAACACTGTCAGGTACAGGAGTTAGAGGCAGAAGTGACCTCAGTGACAAGACAGCATGGCAGAGAACACACTCCCCTCCTTCTGCTTCCAGGCACAGCAAGCAGGAGAGCCTTGTACTGGCATTGGAGAGCTCAAGAACCCTTTCCAAGAGGAAGAGGAGGCTGACCCCAAAACCTCTTTGGACACTTAAATTCTGTCAGTGACCACCAAGACTCAACTTTGTAAACACCTCATAAATGACACCTGCAGAATGCCAGAGAAGGAAGAGACCTCCCTGCCTACCAATCCAGGAAGGCTCAGCAGGAAAGCACACTTGTTTGCTTCCACAGCTGCTGACACAGACATCTCCAGGCCTTTTCTCTCATAATTCTGGCACTTGGCATCATGGAATGCTGCAGCTAACAGCTACTTATCTGCCCAAATAGGACAAAGTTAATTTTGGGGTAAAGAACATGTATCTGCCTGGTTTTGTGAGCTGAAGCTCAACAGTTGTAACACAGGAGGAGAACAGGGCTGCCTCTCACCTGCATGCCCAGGAGGCAGCTAGCAGTACTGCCCTAGTCACTGACCTGGCAAGAACCTGCTGCTGGTCTGCAGGCAGGGCCATCCCCTCAGCAGTGACAGCCACCCCTGCGCCAGCACTCCTCCTGCCCACACCACCAGTGTCTTGGACAGCCTGAGGTGCTGCTGGGTCCTGAGGACAAGAGGAAACCAAAAGCTGCATCTCTGAAAAGAACAAGCACCAGAGCATTGGCATTACCCACTCAGGTTTACTCAACCTGGTGGGGAGAAGAAGCCTGAGGGGTACCTGGACTGATGCTGGTTCTTCATCTACTGCAGCAACAGTAGTCTTTGAGCAAAGGTCGCTCATCAGGAGCAGTTTCAGTCCTTGCAGCAACTGAAGAGTAAAAAAGGAAATACCCACAATGTCAGTAACAAGCACTGTAAAATTGAGCATAAAACCTGGGAAAACATCACACAAAGTCTTCACCAAATACTAGGAACGTGTCTGGAAGGGAAAGGTCTGTTATCTACCTTCTTATGTTGGTCAGTAAAAGCCATCAGGGTTTTTATATACCCAGAGGACATATCAGGGTAGAAACACAGGGGCTGGGAGAACCTGGATCCTTGTCGTTGCACACAAATAACACTCTTTCTATTTCAGAGGCTGGGAAGTGGCACATCTGTAATCAGATGGGGGGGGGGGAACCTCTCACCTTAGAGTGATAGCATCAAAAATGAAGGATATATGTTCACGAATGAATATTGGGTGGTAAGTGCTGTACAAGCACATTGCAAAACGTGCTCTGAGGCACTGCGGAAGTGCAAATGAAAAGCAGAAATGAAGAGGAGAGCTGGCAGCAGTTTATAGGTATGTGAGAGGAATATCCACCCTCCAGCAGAGCGATGGTGGTGATAATCCACCAGGAGACTAAGGACTGCATCCCATTTACATGCAATGGAACTGACTGCAGCAGCCACCCTCATCTTGGGTGCATGAGTTGTGCAAAGCTGATGAGATCAGAACAGAGCAGTGCCTGGCAAGACCCGTCACCCCTGCAGCTCAAACCCCTGCTCCAGAGAAACCTGCCCTCAGGCAGAAGAAACTCACAGCTACATGGGCAAAAGAAATCCACATTTCATCACCTCAAGGATTACCGGGCAGGGCCAGACTAGTCCAGACAGGGAAGTCAGGGAAGTAGGGGAGAGGACAAAACTGCAACAGAGTCTCGTGGAGAGCTGGAATTACCACTCCTGCTGTTGATAAGGGCAGGCTGAGAGCAGGGACTGCTGTTGCTGGGGGTGGCACTTGTTGCAGTAGCAGTTGCTGCCACTTTGAAGTGGCTGCACCAGATTTGACTTTGCAAAAGCACCTCCTCCCTAAAGCAGGAGGGAACCCTCAGCCTGCCTCACACCCTCCACATCCACACCTGCTTCCTTCCTGAGGTTCTCCTCCAGAGCAGACAGCTTGAGATCATAGTGAGTCCTCAGGCTACTGATGTCCTCCTCCAGGCGGGCACGGGATGCATGCTCTGCTTCGTAGTTGGCCTTTAGCTGGGCTAGTCTCTCCTCGTACTCCTGAAAGGCACAGCACACAGCTTGGGCACCGTATATGAGGTCCCATCGAGGTCACACTCATGTCCATCCCAGTAAAACTTTCCCATCCTAGATTCATTTGACGACTTCTATGATTAAAGTCACCACAATAGTAATGGAAGGGCACTAGTTAGCCCTAGAAACCGCTGTCTTGGGCAGATGTGGTGCCCTGGAAAAGAGCTCTGTAAAGAGCAAGGAGTTAATTTTATTTCCTTCTGGCCTCCAACTCCTCATTCTTCCTTCTGCTCCATATCCCTTCTTTATCTTCACCCTTGTACTGTTCCTAACATTTCTGACTACTGCTTTCCTCCTCCCCATTTCTCCCACCTCTGAAGGGAAGAATCTAATTTTCACTTCAAAAATTCTTCTTGGGAATCCATTCTAATTCATCTCAGAGAGGTGGGAACAATGCTGAGAGAAAACAGCACTGTAAACAAGGTCTCCATCAGCACAAGTTCTGTCTATAGGAGAAAACCAAAATAGCATCACAGAATCCTAGAATGGTTTGGGTTGACGGAACCTTAAAGCTCATCCAGTTCCAACCCCTGCCACGGGCAGGGACACCTTCCGCTGGAGCAGCTTGCTCCAAGCCCCTGGGTCCAACCTGGCCTTGAACACTGCCAGGCATGGGGCAGCCACAGCTTCTCTGGGCACCCTGTGCCAGCACCTCAGCACCCTCACAGGGAAGAGCTTCTGCCTAAGAGCTCATCTCAATCTCCCATCTGGCAGGTTAAAGCCATTCCCCTTGGCCTGTCCCTACAGGCCCTTGTACAAAGCCCCTCTCCAGGTTTCTTGTCAGCCCCCTACGGAAGTAGGAAGAAGTAGTACAGGAAGTTCTTAAAATGAACCACACAGGCCCACACCATACTTGTAAATGATTATTATAAAACTCCACAAGCCTTAGTCAAAGACACTATGGGATACCTCCTCCTGACTTACTTCTCTGATCACCTGCTTCTCTGCTTCAAGATCTACCTGGGGTTTGAGGAGGGGAGGCAGCTTCACTGCCAGGTGAGCAGTCTCAGCATGTAGAAGCCCTACAAAGCAAAGCAGAAATAAAAATCACTCTCAATTTCTGGGTGGGATTTTCTGTAGAATGCTGGAAACAGAACAAAGAACCTGGCTGCTGGCAAAGAACATCACAATCCGGGTGCTCCTTTAAACTGTGCTCGTGTGCCAGCATCTGTGCTGCCAAAACGCCTACTGGCCTGCACTTCTGTAGGTGCAGGAGGGAAAGAGTCAGCAGAGAGCAGAGCAGGAGAGGTGTAGCTTTGCGTATCTTAAAGTGAATATAAATCTAATCTCTTTCACAGGGTAAAAGGAGACTCTTTTCCAGGGCTATGCTAACAGGTTTGGAAGATAAGAGACACTGGCAAGGAGATGAAAGGTGCAGGGAGATTGTCTTTGTTCTTCACAGATGTTTCTCAAAGGTGGCAGAAAAGGGGAATAAAACAATTTTACAGTCTTATTGCTCTGCTTGAAGTTGTGCTTTTTTGGGGGGGGTAATTCTCAAAAGGGGATCAGCTCCCTAAGATCGCTCTTCTCCCTTTGTTCTCACATTTGCTACTCCTATTTTATAGCAAGGAGCATCTCTGAGGCTGGGCTGAATCCTCAATGCAAACACAGTGCTGCTCTCTGTCAGCAGTGGGTAAAACTCCTGTAGCACCAAAAATTCACAGCAGTAGAACAGGGGCTGAGTGCTAACTTTGAAAACATATATATATATTATACATATACACACACATATATATGCACACATATATATATGTACATAATAAAGAATTTTACACTTATTTCTTTTACAGCTAATTTTTGCTCTGCCGCTGAAACGTCTTCTCTTACTGACCAAATTCTATCTGGAATGAATGACCAAGAAGAACCAAGGATTTGAATCATGCCATTTTCTAACAGAATCAGTCATTACTGAAAATAGTGGATAATTGAGATGCTTTTTACCGGTGGGATGAGGCCGAATCTGGCAACAGCAAAGGAAAAGTCCATTAACAGAATGAAGAACTCTTCCTCCAACAGGTAAGGGAAGGGTTGAGGTGAAATCCAGTGAGCATTTTCATGTGAAACCCTTTTTCCTGACAAAGATAAAACATCTCTGCAGCCACTAAGGCCTCTCCTACCTGCCAAGTTATTCACTCCCATCTGTTCTGCTAGAATGGCCTTCAACTTCTTAATCTCCTCCTGATACTCCCTCAGCAGAGTATCCTTGGGGTCCTCATTGATACAGGGCTTGTTCTTGATGTTTTTGGCTCGATTAGCATAGCGCAATGTACTGAGGCTCTCATCATAGTTGTTATCAGCTGGAGATAAGCATGCAACCATCAGAGTCTTGGTGTTCCCCCCAAGGGAGTCCTGCAGCAGCCTGGTCAGCTTGGAATCTCGGTAGGGGACGTGCTTACACTTGCCATCAACCAGGGCTGAGATGACATTGCCCAGAGCTGAGAGGGAGAGGTTGATTTTGATGGCCTCTTTGAGCCGATCCCCCATGGCTCCAGTTTTTGACTGTCTCTCGCTTCCTGCCAGATCCACTAAATTGAGCTTTGCAGCCCTGAGGTGGTCCAGCCCTCTCTCATCTGCAAAAGAACAATTCCAGGTTGGGCTCTTCTTAAGGGGAAGCATCTTAACATGTTTTAGTGCTTCCTTGAACAAGATCTTACAGAGTGAAAATTCATGCCCATTTTTACTCATCCAGTGAGTTCTGAACACACCCACCCCCACACCCACCCCCACCCCCATCCACACATTTCCATGGTGTTTAGAATTCCACACAAGTAACAAGGTCAGACCATGACTCCAAGAAACTGGTACTGTGCTCAGCCTGAACCACCTGGATGAGGAGATGGATCTCAGTGAGTGAGGAGACAGGCCCAGTGAGCTGCTGCCATTCCCATCATAATGTTTTAAGGCAAGAGAAGACATGAGCTGAAGTTACAGCTGGCTCCCCAGCTACATATGTGCACACCTTACAAGTGTATCATGCTTCCGGACTTGCATTTTGAGGCTGGAATTATGTGTTGACACGAATTCCCTGTGATGTACATCCAGTCTCTTTAGCAAGCCCTCAGTTTCACTGGCTAACTTAACTTTCCCAGCCTCATGCAGAACAAACAGTTGGACATACATTGCCAGATCCCAGACTACTGTTTTAAGCACTGGACCATGCTCTTGGGTGTCCATATCCCAACCATTCCTTAGATTGCAGCCTAAATTCAAGGGAAGAGCTCCCTTAGTGCTCCAAGCAGAGAAAGCATCAAGGTTTTAACCAAGATCATCCTTTTCCAGACAAATCCCAGCCTTGAATTGAGTCAGAGTTAAGATTTACGGCTGTGGACAGTACCTAAACTTGAGCAATAAATAATCTGATGCATGGGGGAAAGCGAAAAGTTCACAGGTAAACACCCCCCCAAAAAAAGCCTACATTTTATTGCCACAGGGTATTTCCCCACTTACAGCAATAGACTGTTAACTGTGGGACTTAACATTTGCCACTGAACAAACTTGTTTCACTCCAGGTCTTTCTGGTATGTCAAGACATGGGAGGACAGGAAAAAATAGATGGAGCTGAAACAGAGCACTTCTCACTATCTCTGCTGAGTGAACAATCACAAAAGGAGTTTCTGACCTTTTCCCTCCTTCCCCCAGTTTATGTTATCACTGAGAAACAATTAAAAAGCAGTTTTGGCTCCTGCCAGTCCTTTTGCCCATGGTGACTGCTTCAGTCTTGGAGCTCAGTGTGTTGGTTTCCATGGTGTGACAAGGTCCCCAGGCTCTTGCTAAATGCCTGCAGCAGCCTCAAAGTCTTGTTTCATACTCACACAGCCCATTGCACAAGCACTGGCTATCATCCTCATTAACAAATGAATCCTTAAGCACAAGGTAAAGGAACCAAATGTCTGCTCCTCTTAACTACAGCAAAAATACTGATGGTAACTTCCACATCTCAAACATCTGCAGCCAGAGAGCCTGGTATTTGCCATCATTCCTGAATGTGGTACTTTAAAAATGAGTCATTTTAGTCCACAGTTGCAAGAGAGATCCTTTAAAGCAGCAACTCCCTAGTAAATTATCATTTAATAATTAATAGTTTAACTGCAAAATAAGTTTGAACTACTTCATGCACCTCTTCAAGAAGCCTAAAGATGACAACAAACCCACCAACTTCATTAGCTGTTTCAACTAATGACACAAGTAGAACCATCCAGTTACAGGGGTTGTGCCTGACCTCACAACTTTCTCCTCAGATATTCCAGCTGTCTCCCATTTAACTGCCAAACCAGCAAGTTTCCCACCTGCCATCCTGTTCCATGTAACAAGTTTGCAAGGCTTCAAATCAGAGAAATTCAAGCTAGATCAGGAGCCCTGCACCCATCTGGGACACAAGAGTGTATGTGTTTCTTTTTCCTTGTTAGGATGAAAGTTGGAATTTTATGGACCCACACTAGTGCGGGGATTAGCATCCACTGGCTGTGCTAATTGAGAAATTCCACCGCCACACACCCTCCCCCGTATTTTGGGCAGAAGAAAATGAGGTCACCAACATCTGGAACCACAATTTAGGAAGACATTGTGTAACTTTCCCATGACTGAAACAGCTGAAGAAAATGAAGCCAAATTGTTTGCAGCCTCAGTGAGGTCAAGAGAGAATATAGGAGACTAATTCCTTTCTTAGTCCCAGAAAAAAAACCTTTTGAGGTCTTGTGTTCAGACCAAGCAAGGCAGCTTTATCAGCTATAGAAATGCCAGTGGAAATGAGATACTTGAGAAAGGAAAATTATTCACTAAAACATTATGAAGGGATTCTTTTATTCTGTCTTTGAAAGATGAGTCCTATGATTAAGCTCAGTGGAGGAACTGTTGCATGAAATGATGCGACTTGCATTGCAAAGGAGGGCAGACCAGACAGGTAATGATAGAAGTTTCTCCAGTCACCATATGGCTGTGAGGTTTAGCCCCCTTCACTGGAGAAAAAGGTTTAAGAAGATAAAGGAATGGAAAGAGAAATATGTTCCCAGTTTGAGTGTAAGACATTTCACTCCCAAGGGGGAATCGAGGAAAAGAAAAAGACTTTAGCTGCTCAGCCATTTCACACTGTGAAGAATGTCCACACCAGGGCACAATTCTGACATCTAGCAGACCTAAAATCATTTAGGCTCTCAGTTTAGCTGTGGGGTGACTGGTCAGACCACACAGATTCTGTGCTTTGCCAGGCCCAGGCCTGCCACAACACATCCAGCTACCTACCTACGGTGCAGATCTCCATATTGACAGTGAAGATGGCATGGGACCGGGATGAGTCCTCATTCATGAGGGTGTAACCCACTGCACGGTTGCTGCAGCCTGTCTCCATGAGCTGCTCACACTGTACCACACTGTGCACAGTGTGCAGAGAGAGCCCCTTCACATACACCCCCTTCTCTGGGTGCTCCTTCAGCTGCAAAAAGAGGGAACACAAGAAAGTTTAGAACAAGACACACTGAGACTGCAGGAAGTTATGCTGGGAACTGGAAGCTCCAGGACTATGGGAGTTTTGCCTTTGAAGTTAAACAGTGCTATGGCAAAACCATATCTGACTGCTGCTAAAAAGCTGTAGTATTTCTGAAGGAGGAATAAAACAGACAAAATAAGGAACCTGTTTCATGGCTCTGCAAGGAAAAAGAATTAGAAGTTTGCTGATTGATTCAGACATCTCCTCCCAGGCCATGAGAAACTCAGGTTCTCTGTGCTGAGCCGCCTTCTGCCTCCCCTGTTATTAAGCTGTGCATTTGAAAAGAGAACTGAAATGTTTTTCACCTATTACGACAAAGGCCCCAGTATCTCTTCACTCATAGGGAGCTTTTTCTAAAAGCAAAGCACAGATTCAGCACTCACTGGTGCTGTGCTGAACCCCTCCACTCTGAGAGGGCAGCTTGATCCTCCTGACACAACTCCCAAAGTCACACCCAGCACTCTCAGGATTTTTCTCCAGCTTAGTTCATTTTTAAGATGCTCTAAAATCCTATTGAGGCACCCGGGTGGAGACAGAGCGTTAAATACCAAACAGCAGCTTTTCAGCAATTATCAATCATGCAGAAGAAAAACTTCATCCCGCATCCAATAAATGACTAAATGTTCCAAATCTTGACTGACCCATCAAACCTACATAAAACTCCCAAAACAATTGAGATCCTGCACGCCCCCTCCACACTCTGAATTTTAAAGGAGCTGGATTCATTTTCAATAGCTACATTACACCCCACATCTGCTGAGTTCATAACCAAAAGTCTATTTTTATGGTGGCAGCTGCGATCTGGTTGTCATGACTCGGTGTCACAGAACGATAGGTGCTACATTTGGCAGTGTGACTCCCAGAGAAGAGCCCCAGATACCCGAGTGATGCACTTGCCACAAAAAGCGATGTAAAATACAGTGTTTGCTGTTAAAAACTCTGCACAGAACTGAGTGGAAGTGGCTGGAAACTAAACCAGGCAGGATTTTAGCCTTGTTTTCAAGTTGTGCCTGGCCAGAATGAGCCCAGTGACAGAATCAGTGTGTTCACACACTTTGACTGTTGCCTCTGCTATAGGAGAACCCTATGGCTGGCCCAGCTGTATTTGAGGATGCTGCAGTGTCCCTGAAGAGCAGCCAAGAGGACATGGCTGTTTAATTCCATCACAGACTGACAGGGGCATTTCCTTACAGAGCTCTGTAAAACCTGCTCTTCACATGGTTTCATACTACAGGAGGTGACTGTGGGCTTCAGAGTCATCAGTCATTAATGTTAAAAGGCAAAAGAACAATCAGAAATGGGACTCTGGAGGGGAATTGTGAGACACAGGAAATGCCAAACACAGCTACAGGCTGGGCGTAGATTGGATAGAGAGCAGCCCTGAAGAGAAGGATGGCGGTTGGTGAGAGGCTCCCCATGACCCTGCTGCAGTGTGTGCTTGAGTCCAGAATCCCCCTGTGTGCTGGGCTGTACCCCAGAGCGTGGAGGCCCCCCCTGCAGTCCTGATCCAGCTCTGGGGCAGCAGCACAAGAGGGATGTGGAGCTGCTGGAGCAGAGGCCAGAGGAGGCCATGGAGATGCTGCGAGGGCTGGAGCAGCTCTGCTCTGGAGCCAGGCTGAGAGAGCTGGGCTGGGGCAGCCTGGAGGAGAGAAGGCTCCTGAAGGGGAGACCTCAGAGCAGCTCCAGTGCCTGAAGGGGCTGCAGGAAACCTGGAGAGGGGCTTTGGACAAGGGATGGAGGGACAGGCCAAGGGGAATGGCTTTAACTGCCAGAGGGCAGACTGAGATGCGCTCTTAGGCAGAAGCTCTTCCCTGTGAGGGTGCTGAGGCGCTGTCCCAGGGTGCCCAGAGAAGCTGTGGCTGCCCCATCCCTGGCAGTGTTCAAGGCCAGGTTGGACACAGGGACTTGGAGCAAGCTGCTCCAGTGGAAGGTGTCCCTGCCCACGGCAGGGGGTTGGAACTAGAGGAGCTTTAAAGTCCCTTCCAACCCAAACCACTCTGTTATTCTGTGATTAATTCTATGATTCAGTGACACAGAAGAAAGCAGTGGGTCAGTCTGGCTTTTCTTTCTCCACAGGACACAAGTCCCCTAATTACTGCAGCAACAGGCAGCTGCTGTTACCAGTGGGATGGTGTTACCCTGGCAACTGTTCTGCCCAACTCCTGCCCTCCCAGTGCCAACTGCAGTCGTCATGGAAACCGGTGTCACTGCTGATGTGGAACAAAAGCTGGGAAACTGCAGCAAGCTCCTTCTGAACCAGCCAGTCCCCTTCTCCCACCCACCCTTCCACACGCACAGGCTGAGAACACTTGGATCATGGAGCAGAGAGGGGTTTGCCTTCTTTAATGCCATGGTAAAACAATAGATCTGCCCCGGAAGATGAATCTGTCACCATCTCCCGTGCAGCAGATGGTGCTAGTGCCTCGGGTTTCTTTACCAGGGCAATCCTGCAAAGGAAGGAAACTGGACAGGAGATCTGCAGCTCCCACCAGGAATACACGCAAAAAGATCTGCAAAGCCACTAAGAAGGAAAAATCAGCCTCTGCTTGGGATTTCAGGACTGTTTTCCCTCCTGTGTTCCTCGAAACAGCGTGCCTTCCCTATATGTGTCCATGGGGAACAATGTCTGCTGCATCTCCTCAAAGAAGGATCAGCCTTTTTTGTTTTAGACAGACAATGAGATCATTCACAGCTACACTACATCAGATTTGTATGGCACAGAATCCTCCTGCTTTACAGACAGCTGTGAGAGGAAGAGATTAGGAAGAAATTGCCCCATCAGTACTTTATTCCATCCTTGTCCACTAATGACTTTCACACTAAGCTACCAGCCACTATCCAGTCGGACAGCCGGGACATGTCTGTACTGGATCCTGTTCCTTCTGCCACTGAGCCTTCACTAAAGTCCCTCAAAATCTCCTCTTGGCTTTCATATTCATCACTATGATTTCATAGTTTGGCATTCAGCTTCTGACAGAGCATATTATTGCACTTCTATGAGACATTCACGATAACACTTATCTGAGGAAATTAAAGCACTTCCTAAGTAAGACAAACTGACTCCACCTCACCTCCAGCTTCTGCTTGGTGTCAGCTCCTAGAAGGTCTCGTACCTCTTCATTGTAAATCTCCAGGTAGGAAGCTCTCACCAAGAACTTGGCATTTTCAGCACACTGCACCAAAGAGGAAGTATTTTCAGGTGAGGTTCTCCAAATGGAGACAAGCAGGCAGCCCACGTTGCCCCTCAGTGCCAGCTGGGTGCCTTCAGCACTTCATCAAATCTCTGCTGGCATTTCATTCCCAGGTGTAACCACTCCACACATTCAGTATAGGGACTTTTGGTCCTTAAACACCTCAGGTGGAAGCCCATGAAGTCACAGAGATGAGGGTGCAGCTCATCTGACTATACAGGAGCCTCAGCTTTAGGAGAGGCGGCACACCCCAAAGCCTGGCCCCATTCTTGCTGCTGAGTGCAATCAGCGCTCACTCCTCAGGGTATGATACAAGAACCATCTTTCTAGATAGCATGCCATCTTACAACAGGACCTCTTTCATGTTGTTACCAACCTGCACGCTCTCAAAAATGTGTTCAAATGCCCTGGGAATTATGCCTTTCTGTGCAGAAGGCTCCACGACTCCCTGCATGGTGAATGACTTTCCACTGCCAGTCTGGCCATAGGCAAATAGGGTGCCATTGTAGCCCTCGGTGACACCCTGGAAATGGAGGACAACAAACAGAAACCCCACTATCTTCACCCTTTGGTAAGTGGGAATGCACTGTCCAGATTCAATCCCACCTCAAAAAAGGTATTTTAGAGGAAAAGTTGGAAATAAACATCGAACAACTACTTGATCTTCACATGTCATCAGAGTATAACAATTAACACATTCTGCTAGCTTATAAATGGAAAACCTGCAGAAATGCAGGTGTTGAAATGTGGAAGGGCAGTTGACAACACTTAGAATAGCAGAGTATTTTTGTCACAGGGCAGAAAAGCATTGTGAAAACCAGAGACACAAATGGAATGCCAGAATTAGGGTGGCCAAAGGGATGGTGTCTAGCTTAGAGCCATTTTCACTTGGAGAGCTGGCTGAAAGAAAGCCTCACCTTCGCTTGTTCCTATTTCAGAGAAGCATGGGAGGAACATTAGATATTTGGATTTCTTAAGGTTTAAATAAGAAACCCCCCAACTATTACTCTAATAATGGACTGTTTCAGACCCTGCTTGTTCTCACAAACAGGAACTTCCATCTTAAAAACACCACTAGCTATTTTATCCTTCTTTTCTTCTAACAAAATTGGATTCTTTGGGGGATGTTGGTTTTTTTCCCCCTTAACTGGTTCCTTCCTCACCCTGGCTGTTTGCCATGCAGCAAATGGATCCCCTCTCATTTCGCTACTCTAAACCAGGCTGAGGTTCCCTGTCTTTAGTAAAAATATCCCTAAAGCCATCAGGAGTATTGTTTATCGCCGTTCTTGCCACATCACCCTCAACTGCAGTTTCTACCCAGCCACCATTTCTAGGGCCTGCTCAGGGGTTCATCTTTCATATAAACATCCGCCTAAAACAATTTCATGTAATTCTATCTTCAATGCCCCTCTGGCTGCTGAAAAAGTCTTTTTCTTCCCTGTTCCCCAGCCCACTGCTGGGACGCTGCTTTGCCCACCCCAGGGTTACAGCAAAGCCTTTTGAAGCAGGAAACAGGGCTGTTTCTGTCCATAAATCATGCCAGCCGGGGGTCACCTATCCATGTGAAACTCCTCAGCCCGTGTCCTGAGCTATGTGTTCACAGAATCAACCAAATTGCAAAAGACCTTTAAGCTCATCAATTCCAACCGTTCCCCAGCACTGCCAAGGCCACCACTGACCCATGGCACTGAGGGCCTTGTCTACACGGGGTGTGAACACTTCCAGGGACGGTGACTCCAGCACTGCCCTGGGCAGCCTGTTCCAATGCCTGTGTCCCTGTGTGCGTGGCTTGCTTCAGGCACCACTCACCTCCACCAGCGGGTAGACAATGTCATTGTAGATCTGCTCCGTGCTGTGCTCCTGGCAGTACGCCCCATCGAAGGTGAACTGCTTCGGGGGCTCACTGGCAGCAGCAGGGTTCTGGAGGAAGCACTGGCCCCGGGTGCTCTCTATGCTCACAACCTCCTTGCAGCAAAGAGCTCTCTCACGCCCGTTCATGGGCCGGCAGCGCACAACCACCTTCACCGCCTCCAAGGCCATTTAGTCACGGACGGCTCAACCCCACACGGCCTCACTTGGGGGGGGGCCTAACCCCGGGGCCTGCACCCCTGCGTGCGGGGCAGCGCTCACCATGTAGTGGGGGCACTGAGGGGATGGAGCCTCCCACAGCTCAGCATGGGGAAAGAGAGGCAAGGAGGGCTGGGCGAGAAGGGGAGGCCACGGAGGAGGAAAGCGTGGGGGGGGTGAAGGGGAGACTCGGAACCAGCCTGAAGGGCAGCTAGGGCAGGCGGGGGGGTGGGCTTTGGGCGGGGCAGCCTGAGGTAACCGTGGGGAACCCGGAGAAGCCCAACGGGGATGGGCGAGGCAAAACCTGAGGTGAACCCGTAGGTGTCAGGAGGCAAAGCCCGAGGGAGCGGAGGGGAACCCGAGGCGAGCCGGGGCGTGAAGACGGAGCGGGGCAGCGGACCCGAGCCCGGCTCTGAGGGGACGCGGCGGGAGCGCGGCCGGGCGCAATGCGCATGCGCGCAGCGACCCCACGCGGTTGCCACAGCGACCGGAGGGGCGGGGGGGGGGTGTGGGGGGAACGGCGGCAGCGCGGGGCGCGGCCCAGCCCCTCGCGGCCACGTGACTGCGGGCGCGCGTGCAAGCGCTGGGTGTGCACGAGGGCGCGCGGCGGCGGGGGCACGAGAGCGTGAGCGTGCACAGAGCGCGGGGCCTGAGCGTGCACAGAGCGCGGGGCCTGAGCGTGCAAAGGCACGGGGGGGGGGGGCAAATGCACGAGTGCAAGTGCACGAGTGTCTGAGCGTGTCTGGAGCAACGCATGAGTGTGCAAGAGCACGGGGGCCTGAGCGTGCAAGAGCACAAGAAGGCAAATGCATGAGCGCAAGTGCACGAGTGTCTGAGTGTGGCTGCATCAATGCATGAGCGTGCTAGAGCACGGGGTTCTGAGCGTGCAAGAGCACGGGGGGGAAGTGCACTAGTGTAAGTGCGCAAGTGTCTGAGCATGGCTGGAGCAACGCATGAGCGTGCAAGAGCACGGGGGCCTGGGTGTGGAAGAGCAAGAGAGGACAAATGCATGAGTGCAAGTGCACAAGTGTCTGAGCATGACTGTAGCAATGCATGAGCATGCAAGAGCACAAGGGCCTGAATGTGCAAGAGCACGGGGTTCTGAGTGTGCAAGAGCATGAGAGGCCAAATGGACGAGTGCAAGTGCATGAGTGTCTGAGCGTGACTGTAGCAATGCATGAGCATGCAAGAGCACAAGGGCCTGAATGTGTGAGAGCACGAGGGCCTGAGTGTGCAAGCGCACTCACACAGCGCAGCAGTGCGAGCGTGCGAGTGCACGCGGGTGCGCGCTGGCCTGCAAGCGTGGGAGTGTGAGCTCACGAGGGCGCGTGAGCGCAGGAGCGTGCACCGCGGTGGCAATAACAGACCGGCAGCACAACAGCCATTTATTGCCGGCGCACGCAGCCGCGGGAGGGGGCAGATAAGGCAGACGGCAGCGGTTTAAAGCTCAATGGGGATGTTGGGGGGCCGGTGCCCTGGGGGGGGGGGTTGCCTGGGCTTAACCCCGCTCATGCTGCGCCCCGATGGGGCCCGCGGGGCCCCAGGCAGCGTCCCCCCAGGCGCTGGCCCCGCCACCGGGGTCCTGCTCCTCGTAGCCGGGGTTGCGGCGGCCCGGGGCCAGGCGGCAGAAGCAGCCGCCCGGTGCGGCGGAGTAGTGAGCCAGGAGCGCGGCCACGCTGGGGAACTCGGTGTTGGAGTGCTGCGGTGGGGGAGACTGGAGAGGTGAGACCCCGCGGTGCCCATGCACTGTGCGCCCCTCCACTGAATGCACCCCTGCACCAAATACCAGCGGTCCCAAACGCACCCGCAAACCCGAAGGCACCTACGCACCAGTGCATGGGTGTATATGAGAAGCAAACACACCCATGCATCCACTGAACCCACATGCAATACTGGTGTTCCCGTGCACTGTGCATCCACCCACAGCTGCACCCTGTGCTCTGATGTACCCACAAATCAGAGGCAGCCATGACCCATGCACCCAGGAATGAAACACACACCAATGCGCCTGTGTAGCACGTAGCCACGTGTGGATGCACTTGTGCACCCATGAATCAATTGTATTTACACACCAAAGCATGGAAGCACCCATGCACCCACGCCCATTGGTACCCATGCGCCATGCACTGAGGCACCCATACACACATGATCAGGCCCCCACAGATCAATGCACCCATACACCAATACTCCTGTGCACAGATGCATCAAATCCACTTACACAGTGAAGCAAACACACTAATGCATCCATGCACCAATGCACGGATGCATTAAATGTACTTATTCAGTAATGTGCAAATCCACCAATTCACCAGTACATCCATGCACCAGTGCACAGAAGCATCAAGTGCATTAAACACACAAATGCACCAATGCATCCATGCACTGATGCGCCAATGCACAGATGCATTAAATTAATTTACACAGTGAATTAAACCCACAGATGCACCGATGCATCACGTGCACCTACACCAAAGTGCAGCCACGCACAAACACATCAAATGCACATACGGGGTGCAACTGTCGCACCCCTGCAATCACAACACGAACACCCCAAGCCCCCCATGCGCTGGCCATGCACTGCCCTCACCTCCACACAGAACCTGCCCTGGTGCGTCCTGACCAGGCCGTAGGTGACGATGCCGCAGGGCGCCCGCACCCACAAGCACCAGCGCTTGGCCAGCCCGGGCTCGGGGCGCAGCAGGAAGGCGCCGGGCACATCGTGCTGCAGCAGCGCGATCCCGCTGTCCCTGCGGATGGGATGAGGCGGCGGTTGGGTGTGAAGGGGAGGGATTGGGAAGGGATGGGGATGAGCAGGGGGGGTCCTGCGCACCCACCTGGAGATGCCGGCGAAGCCCCACACGCTCTCAGCAAGGACGCTCTCGTTTTCAGGGAGGAAGGCGAAGCTCCTCACCCCTTTGCTCTCCCATCCCGCTGATGCTGCGGGAGCCCATTAATCCCCTCCTCACCCCAAAACACCCCATGGCGTTGGGGCTGCGTGTGCCCCCCATGCCTCAGGTTCCCCCCGGCACTCACCAGTGTCTCGGGGTGCCTGGTGGAGCTGGCTCTCGGCCCCACAGTCCCGGTAAGCCCCCGAGCGCAGCACTTTGCTGCGGATGGCTTTCTTGCGCACCAGCACTGGGGAGCAGTAGGGGTTCCCGGGGCGCCAGGCTCTGCCCTCCGCCTGCCGGTCCTGGGGGTGAAGGGGGGGTCTCGTGGTGTGAAATGTCACATGAAACTCCGCGGGGGAAAACGCTGCACCGAAAACGGCGCACGAGAAATGGCACCCCGAAAATAACACCTAAAAATGACACCCTGAAAATGACACCCCAAAAATGGCACCCCAAAAGTGACTCCTAAAAATGACTCCTAAAAATGACACCCTGAAAATGACACCCCAAAAGTGACTCCTAAAAATGACACCCTGAAAATGACACCCTGAAAATGACACCCCAAAAGTGACTCCTAAAAATGACTCCTAAAAATGACAGCCCAAAAGTGACTCCTAAAAATGACACCCTGAAAATGACAGCCCAAAAGTGACTCCTAAAAATGACACCCTGAAAATGACACCCCAAAAATGACAGCCCAAAAGTGACTCCTAAAAATGACACCCTGAAAATGCCTCCTAAAAATGACACCTCAGAAATGACAACCCAAAAGTGACACCCTGAAAATGCTACACCAGAAATTACACCCAAAAAATGTCACCCCAAAAATGCTACACCAGAAATGCCACCCCAAAACCTACACTCTGAAAATGGCACCCTGACAATGCCACATCAGAACTGTCACCCCAAAAGATGCCGTGCAAGACCCCACGACCAAAAACCCCGATGCAAGGAACGCCATGCAGAGACCGCGCAACAGCGCCGAGCACAACCCCCCCCCCCCCGCAGAACGCACTGAGGGAGGAAATGCATTGCGAAAAGCCACTGCACAGAAATGCTGCGCTGAAGATGCACTGCGAATCCCCGCGTACTGAATGCCCTGCAGCAAAACGCCGCACAGAGCGCCCCGCAGAAACCACTGCAGCAAATCACCGGGAAAAACGCTTTGCAAAGAGCACCGCGCCGCAAGAGCCCTGCAAGATGCCATGCAACAGATGCTCTGCAGGAAACGGTACACAAAGAAATGCCGTGGAAACCCCCCCGCGAAAGCGCCGTGCACAAACCCGCCCTGCAGGTCTGCCTGAGCCCAAATGCTGGGAGAAAGGGCCCTGCGAGGCAAAAGCATGCAAAATGCTGCCCTGCAAACGGCTGTTCCAAACGGGCCGTGCAAAACACAATGCACGAATGGGCTGGGCAGGGCGGGCTTGCGAAAGGCGCTGTGTAAATGCGTGCCGTGCAAGGAAGGGTCGTGCAAAAGCCTGTGTGTATCCTGCTGTGCAAAGAGCTGCTGATCAGAGAGGGGGTGTGAGGAAAGGCCACGCGGAACACCGCGCAAAACAGGCTGCGCGCTACAGCACCATGCGAACTGCTGCGCGAGAAGAGGCTGCCCGGGAACTGAAGCCAAGCGCGGTGTGAAGGATGCCCTGCAGAAAGTGCCGGGCACACGCTGGTGTGAAAGAAACCGCCTGTGCAAGAGCAGCCACGCACAGAGCAGGCAAAAACCACGCTGCAAACACGCTGTGGAGGGAAAGGCCGTGCAGGCAGCCCATGTGCGACCACACCGCGCACGCTGACGTTGCGCGAACCCCCGCGGAGCAGCGCCCGTCACTCGGGAGGTTGCACCTACCCCAGCGCCCATGGAGCCGAGCGCGGGCAGGCGTCGGAAGGACACGAGAGCATTGACGTTGCGTGACACCTCGTCGGGGTTGAGCGGCTCCCGCAGCACCCCCGGCCCCGTGGGCTCCCCCTCGGGCGCCTGCTCCTCGGGGTGAGCCAGGAGGTAGCAGAGCTGGAAGCAGCGGCTGAGCAGGAGATGCAGGGTCTGGACCTGCGGAGGCAAAGGCTGCCGGGTATTAACCCAATGGAAGCAAGCATTAGCTATAACCGTAATAGGAGCTCATTTTGGGGGTGTCAGCGCACACACCTCGCCCGGGAGCCCCACGAAGAGGTGGCAGAAGAGGGGGCTGCCAGGGCTGTGGGGGTTGCGGGCCACGAAGGCGAACTGGCGGTCGGTGCGTCGCCACGTGCTGTACAGGATCCGGCGCAGGGCATGTGCCATCAGCAGCGTCTGTAGGAACAAGGACAAGGTGTGTGTGTGTGGGTCACTGGAACCAAGCACCCCCCCGGGCACCCTGGGGTGCAAGTGATGCTGGGGACACCACTACGGCGCCGCAGGTCGCAACGCTATTTGTGAATGCAGAGCAGGTTCCCAAGTGAAAAGCGATGCTCAGAGAGGTGCAACCTCCCCGCAAAGCCCATTTCCAGCATCGCTGAGCTCCCCCAGCACCCATGGGCTCCCCAGCACCCCCAAGTCCTCCCGGCACCCATGACCCCCCCAGCACCCCCCAGCACCCATGAGCCCCTCAGCATCCCTACCTCACCATCAGCACTGTAGACTTTCACCCCCTGCAAGCTGAACCTCAGCACCACCAGCCTCCTCCTGGGGCAGTCCTGGCCAGGAGAGACACAGCACTGGGGGGGATCTGGGCTATGTCACCACAGGGTCCCCCCACTGTTGGGGGTCCCTCTGTTTTCTCAGTGTGGGGAGCAGTGGTGGATGCCCGACCTTCAGCACCCGCAGCTGCTCCTCCAGCCGCCCCGCTCGCTGCTGCAGGTCCAAGTCCTCCACCACGAAGGAGCCCACATACTGAGGGGAACCAAAACCAACCCATGTCAGCAACACCCCCCCCCATGCTGCTGCAATCGCTTCACCCCAGGGCAATCAGCCCACCCTGAGGTGATGGTCTGGGGATGGACCCGCTCCCAAACCTCATCCTAGGGTGTCCTGGCCCCCCTCCTGTGGGTCACTCACCTCTGCTGACTTGGTGATGCCCCGGGCTCGCTGCTGAGGGGCTGCAGGATCCGGCCCCCTCCCATTGGCTGCCTTCTTCTTCATGGCAGCGGGGTTTGGGGGGCAAAGGCTGGATCAGGATGGGGTTAAGCAGCTCCAATGCTGCATCCGAGTTACCCGGAGCCAGCCAGGGTGGTGCAGGGAGCTCGGATCTGGCCCCCGGTCACAGTCCCTGTGAGGAGGGAGGGGACAGACACAACGCGCTCCCACTGTCCCCCCGTTTCTGGCCCGATGAGCCTCAGGAGATGCTGCAGTCTCCATACGGTGGCCCCCAATCCTCAGTGCAAGTGAGCCTGAGTCCTGACCTTGACACAAGGGTCCCTCCATACCAACCCTAATAAGAGGGTCCCCAAATCCTGGCCCTAACCCTAATGTGAGGGTCCCTGCACCCCAAACCCAATGTAGAGGTCTCCATGTCCTCATCCCAAGCACCATGTTGGGGTCCCCACATCCCAGCCCTCGTGCAAGGGCCCCCTGTGACCCTAAGTGCCGTGTTAGGTTCTGCACAGCGTGACCCCAACCCCAACATGAAAGGTCCCTGTGTTCCCACACTGAATCAGGGATCCCAGCATCCTGACCCTAAGCACAATGTGAGGGTCCCATGTCCTACCCCTGAGCACTGCATGAAGGTCCCACATCCCAGCCCTGTGCGGGATGCAGATGGTCCCCATGTCCTGACCCTGAGCGTGATGTGAGGGTCCCCAGATCCCAACCCCAAAGGTGACACATATGGTCCCTGCATCCTGGTCCCAATTGAAACCAATATGATCCCATGTCCCGAGCACACAGTTCAGACCCTGTGCAAGGTGCATGCAGTCCCACAGCCCAAACTCCAGAGAGATTCTGGGGTCTCTCCCATTCTCCCCTCCCTCCATCCCACTCCCCGCTGGCCATGCAGCACCAAGACCCCATGGCTGTCCTCCAGGGGTGATCCCCGAAAACACCAGTGATAGGGACAGCAGGCCGGGGGGGTGTGTGTGTGTCTTTTTCAGCCAAGACACCCACCCAAGGGTGCACCCAGCCCCTCTTCAGCCACCCAAGGGGGTTTTACCCTCTGCAGCCCTCTGACAGGCTGAGACCAGGCACAACTTGTGTCACTGAGGCTGCACTGCAGCCTCCTGGGGGCAAACACTGGGGGAAAGGGGGGGAATCTGGCTGCCCAAAGGGATCCTAATGGGGTGGGGGGTCCGTATGGTGCCCTCATCCCCTTTGCAAGCTCAAGTTTGCCCCTCTCCTTCGGGCACAATTTAGGGGGTCTCTCCCCCCTCCCCCCCAGCCAATCCGCGGGCAGGCAGCCCCCAAGCCCCGCCCCCTTTTCCCCACGCTTCCTTTCTCAATGAGCCCCCAGCCCACCCTGCAGGACCCCAGGGGAGGGATGCGGTCCCCAAGGGGAGGGATGCTGACCCCCAGATTTAGCGGTGGTGATGGGGGGGTGACACCCAGACCCCGAGCATCCCCAGAGCCCCCCATCCCCTCTGCCCCCTTCCCCTGCTCACGGGCTCTGGGTGGCTCCGGAGAAACGCAGGCAGAAAACCGCCCTTCGCTCCGGCTCTCGGCCTCGGCCGCTTCTTTCCCTCCTTCCCGGCGGCTCCTCGGGAGCTCCCTCCGCGGCGCAGAGATGCTCGACCCGTTGGCATCAGGCCCTCGCCGGCAGCCAGGCCCCGGCGAGCCCGAGCCCGAGCCCGCGGCGGGTACCGGGCAGGCGGCGAACTCCCATTTCCTGCCTGCGATCTGCACACGATGAATCACTGCAATGTTACCTCCCCGGCTCTCTCCGTCTCTTGGAAGCAGCAGCAGCAGCGCTCGGGCTCTTTGGAAGACGCGGCTGCATTGGATTCTTTTCCCTCTCTCCCGTTTCCTCTCCTCTCCTCCTGCGTGCCCAGCGAGAAGTGATTTCTAACCCCGCCACGCACACACGTGGTCGCTGCTCGCCACCCCCTGCCCTGACGCTCAGACCCTTTTCACCCCGGATTCTGAATTCCCTAGGGAGTTTTGCTCACCACGGTCTGCTTATGCTGGGAATAGAGAGGGATGGCTCTGACCTCACTGCAAACGCAGAGTCTCAGGTGCCCAGAATCCTCCAGCTGCCTGAAGGAAAAGCTGTCCCCAGCCTCAGGGATGTGCTTGGCTCCTGGAAAGGGAAAGCAACAGTTTGGGGAGGAGATGGGCTCTGACCCCTCATGGTGCACCCGAAAATCCCCTTCTCGCTCCCTGAGGATGCAAAAAGGCTCCAAAGAGCAGCGCTCCAACCTTGGGCCACTGCTGCTTGGAGATGCTGCGAGATGCCCCAGCAGAACCTGCAGAGAAACAGTGGAAAAACGGAACAAGGAGGACAGATGGGGCTGAGGAATAACATATCGGAGCCCAGGCTGGCCAGGAAGTGGAGACGGAGAGGAGTTCCACTGGCAGTGCTGCCATGGGATGATGATTTTCCTGTTCAATCCCACTTGCTGCTCTCAGGAGACATGGATTGGTCCTTCAGATAAAACACAACCAGAGCCACAGCTCTTGTTTTGGCTCAGTGCACAGAAACCACTTAAGTTAGCAATTAAAACCCCAACTAAAGAGTTTGGGGGTGACCAAGGGAACCCATGGCTGTTTTCAGCACAGGTGCTCTAATTCAAGGTGCTCCCGCAGCAAGACTATGCCACAGCCATGGGTGGAACATCAGTGTTATCCAGACCAGTGTTTTAACCATGGGGTGGTTGGTATGGGAATGTTGGGATGAGGGAGGTCACAAAGCGCCCTGCAGCTGGGCCAGGGCTCTGTTCCTGTAAGTACCTGCCCATGAGTGAAGCAGTTTCTCAAACTTGGCTCCCTGAAGTGCCAGACCCCTCTGTTTTGGTATAAGTAGCCCTTAGAGCCAGTAGCTAATGCTTCTAATAGCTTTGCATCCCTGTGGACCACTTTGGTCAGGGCTTTCACTCTCCCAGTTTCCATAACTGTGATTTTTGTTAACCCCATATCTGCACCCTTGCTATGGGGCTGGCAACAATTGAGGCCGGTTCTGACATGGTTTTCCAACCTGCCTGTTGCTCAAGGCAGCACACTGGGACAGCAGCTAAAAAGAATAAACTCAATAAGGCTGTTTTCTCCTCTTTTGCATTTAATTTTCAGAGGTACTGCCACTCCTCTCAGCATGGAACACGCAAAGCTCTTTCCCAAGGCACAGTGAATGAAAACTGTCAGGTCACATAGGAATCACCAGTGCACAAGGGCAAGGTAGGGAGTGCTCCGACTGCAGGTGCCGCACTGTTGAGCGGGGAATGATTTCAGCTGGTCTTTTTCTGTCCCCACCGGCCACTGATGGGGGGCAGAGGGAGAAGAGAAGCAGTAAGATGTTCAAACAGAGCTTCCTACTTGCTCACCTTTGCCTCCAGAGAAACCAGGGAAGAGAAAGGTCACAAGTCAGTTGAGCGACAGTGCTCAGGCTAAAGCAGCCCCACTCTTTCACACTGGCAAAGTGCTTTTAACAATGATTTGCCTCTGCAGCAATCCAGTGCTGATGGCAATTCCCTCCTCTCTGCAGTTCCAGGAGAAGGAAGCTGCGGTGAGGAAGAGAAAGGACACACAAAGCAGGCCTGGAATCTAGTTTCATTTTATTTTAGCAAACCGTACGTTCTTCACTTATCAACATCTCTACATTAGCAGTTGTATAGCTCTCCAACTGTTCTTTAAAAAAGGGTAAACAAGAGGTGACCAAACTCAGGCTCTTCGTCTCTTAAAAACATTGGAAAGTTGGATTTCAAGAAGACTTTCATATGTTTTGGTTTTAAGGTAACAGATGTGGCATGAAAACACTAATTCAAATCACCCGCCTAACTGAGAACTACCCCTTCTGGAGCCCCTCTGGCATCAGAGGATCAGTGGATGCTGCAGTAGGTGATTACTGAAGATCTGACTCATCGTCAAGCAAACCTTGCTGGTCTGAAGGAGCCAAATGTGCCACCTCCTCAGCCTGCCCCTCTACCAGCCGAGCAGAAAGCAGCACCTCCAGGACTCAGTGCAAGCGCTGTATATACACTGCTTCTTCACAGAAGCGATACGGACCTCATAATGCAGGGGATCTAGGGAGGACTCTTTTGCCCTTGTACCTTCTCTTTAAGAATCACATTCCCCCAATCATCCTGCTCCTGCTGGCTAAAGATACAAAGATCTTCTTTGAAGAGTGTTTAAAAGCCAACCCTTCCCCCTCCCCAGAGGAACACCAGAAAATGGACAGGTGGGATATGCCCTAGAAGAAGCCCTCCCATTACTGCAGAACCGGCAGCTGACTTGTTCCAGGGCAGGGGCAGGCCAGAGGCCCAGCATTGAGCTCGAACAACTCCCCGGGTAGCTTTGATTGAATTTGCAGCTTCCCCCCCCCAATCATTCAAGAAAACAAAAATAAAAAACTCCCATTAAAAGAAGTGTTGAAGCATCGGAACTAAAATACAAACGCATGTCTGACTTAGAAAAGAAGACTGTGGGTTTGACCATGGCATTCCCTGACACTTCAAAGGTTTTACTTTTTCGCCCGGAGAGATTTCCTCATGGTGGATTTGCCCTTGGCAGAGGGTTTCACCTCTTTCCTCCCACTGGCTGCTGGTTTCTTAGAAGAGCTGCCACCAGAGGGTTTCTTGATGGCTGGGGCTGCTGGTTTGGCTTTCTTAGCAGGGGTTTTAACCTTGGGGGGGGGCTTTGCTTTGCCTCGGCTGGCGGCGGGGGTTTTCCTTGGTTTGGGTTTGGACTCTCTTCGCTTCATCGGAGGAGCCCTGCTCCGTGATTTTGGGGGTGGCCTCTTCTGCATCCTGTTAGAGAGAGACAGCACAAGAGCTCAGTGGAGGCGCAAATGGTACCCAGAGCAGAGCTACCGTCGTCATCTGCATCTTGGCATCCTCCTCCTTCACCATGGATGCAGCATTACATTTCATTAGCTAAGTCCCAAAGAGCAACAACTCCTCTGGCAGATCTTGCCATGCTCAGCACTTCTCAATGCCCACAGTGCTCTGCCAGAGAGGTTTCCACCTCCTTCGTTAGGGATATGAACATACAAATAATGACAATCAATCGAAGTCAATTGTCAGAACAGTTCAGAGACCTGATCACCTTCCTCTCTAAATGGAGCTGTACTACTTAACCAACAACACTTATGCTAAATCCACATTCTGAGGAAGGCAGGCTTCATATCTGGCTACAGGACTGCAATAATACTACCGTAGGAAAAACATTTCCTAAGGAAACAATAAATACAGAAAGTCCCCTGTGAAATGTCACACTTCCGTAAAGCACAAAAAGCAACTTCAGAAGACTAAAGGCAATACAAAGAATAAATACAGGCTCTCCTCTCATTTGGAGGAAAAAAAGAGGTAAACTTCAAACTATGGAAGAGGGGAGATCAGTATCTCTGGAGCAAAGCATTATCAGAAACTTCTTCCAACTCCTCTGAGCAACAGCCCTGTGGATAAATAACCACACCAGGAGACAAACCAAGAGTCACTTGTACCATCTGAACAAGCCCATATCTCTCTCATGCTGTCATACCTCTTCTTTGGTGGCGGCTCTTCCTCCTCAGACTCTTCCTCTTCAGATTCTTCTTCCTCCTCAGATTCCTCCTCGTCTTCCTCATCAGATTCCTCAGAATCCTCATCCTGCTGCTTCTCTGGGTAGAGCACATCTGGGCTACAAGAGGATTCTTGTCAGAGTGTGACTTGCTATTAAGGATACGACTCCAGCAAGCCTTTGGTAACCCTGGCAGAGACTTTTCTAATCACTATGCTGCCATTTGGCTCTTTGTGGGACACTTAAGTTGCCATCCCTGGGCTCCACATGGCCCAGCACAATATACACTCCCAGCAGAGGAAAGGCTGTTTTAGTCTCACAATAACTAATCTAGGCCATCTTCCCTCCTCCCACCTCTCCTCCACATCAGCATTAAGAAACAGCTGGGTCCTACTCATTGTGAGCATCCTTGCATTAACACCACCACACTACCTGCTCATGTGAACTCGTTTTAGCACAGAAACACTTAAATAGCCTCCATCCTGCAATAAAAGCACCACGACAGAGGATCTGAGAAGACTTAGCCCGATACCTTTACCTGCCCTTAAAAGCTTCCCTTGCTACCGCAATCACTAGCAAGAGCTTTATGTTCACTCACAGTCAGAAATCCAAGTGAATGGCATTATCTAGGGTATGCATGATATGTAGGGACAGGACAAAGGGGAATGGCTTTAACCTGCCAGAGGGGAGACTGAGATGAGCTCTTAGGCAGAAGCTCTTCCCTGTGAGGGTGCTGAGGCGCTGGCCCAGGGTGCCCAGAGAAGCCGTGGCTGCCCCATCCCTGGCAGTGTTCAAGGCCAGGTTGGACACAGGGGCTTGGAGCAAGCTGCTCCAGTGGAAGGTGTCCCTGCCCGGGGCAGGGGCTGGAGGAGCTTTAAGGCCCCTTCCAACCCAAACCAGGCTGGGATTCTGTGAATGTTGCAGTTCATCAGTTATTAAACCCTCCACAAACTTCCCTGTAAACAGGTCAGCCAATGAATCTCTGCAATGCCACCTGGCTAACCTCCTCAACACTTGTCTTGAACGCTGTTTAACAGCCAAGCTCTTTACCTAGGATAATAAGGGAAGCAAAGCTGAAAGGTTCCACTGAAGCCCTTTCCAGAAATTTGCTCCATCCAGCCATTCTTCTCACATTTCTGCAGGGTTCTCTTCAGTAGATGCACTGCGAAAATAAAGTCAAATAAAAAAAATCAGAGGAAGGCTGTTACCATCTTTACCCACTTGTTGGACCTTACTGCTCCCTGCAGAGCCCTCTGAAATCAGAGCTGGAGAGTCAGGATGAGTTCTCCTTTGCTAGGACACCTGCAGAGCACTTCGCAAGTGTGGCTTTAAATTCTCCAAAGGATGAAGTCAGGAACAGTGCATGGTTTTGATGTCCCCACTGAAGGATGCTCCTTCATAAATGCAATCAGTAGTGGCATGGAACTACCGCTGTCCAAATTAACCCAAATCTCAACTTTCTACAGCTTATTCTCCAAAGTGCTTTTTAAAACAAGTCTTTATCCTAGTTTTACCTTCCTTGTATCCCTAAATGTCAAATGCGATGCATCTTTTCCCAGTCCGTGTTTTTGTTTTCCTTTTAAAAGGGAAAATACCTGGTCTAGAAACACGATAAACGCACTTTTTATTCCAGTCTCCTGTTCCATGTGCACTGTGTAAGAATTGTAAGCAAACCTGTGCAAGTACAGAGGATCTTTGGCAAAGGGCTGAAGTTCTTTAAGTTAGTTCAAAACCATTTGCAGCTTGAATTAGAGGGACCATTTTCATATTTAGCTCCCTCCAAATCCAGGGCAGAGCAAGGCTGCCCTCAAGCACCTTCCAAAGAGGTTCACTTGAGAAATTGAAAAATACAAAGAAACACAGTGGCTGAACTGTCACTTGAATCTGTGAGTACAATTAATGCAAAGGTATTTGCTCCAACTGCTTATTCCACACTACTGGAACAGGCTTTTATCAAGCACTGACATTTCATAGCATGAGAATCCTTTGGGACAAGGCCATACTTACACCAGACTGCTTCTGCTGAAATACTGTACTTTGAATGGCACTGGAAGAGCCTGCACAGCTAATGGAGTTGATCCTACCCATGAAGTCACTACTGTTGCAACATTTGGATCCTCATAGTTCAAAAACCCATTAAAAATCCACGCTTTCATAAAACAGGAGCAGCACAAAACCTAAGGTTGGTTTTATTCTTTGTATCAAAGATAAATAGCGGCACAAAGATAAATAGCACTTGACCCCAGTCAAGTCCAGTTCTGAGGTATAAAAGGAGGAGGAGTGCAGAGCACCGGCTCTGCAGTGTGCACCCGCCTGCTTTTACATCTCATCACATCTTCCTCTGGCTGCTCTTAGAGCAGAGATCATCAAAATTCCTTTTATGGAACAGAAAGGGAAAGAAAACAACAGATTGCAAGCTGAGATTTCTTTATGTGACTTGCAAGACTGACAAGCACTCAAGGCTGGCTGAGCATAGGCCTCTGAGGACCAGGGAGAATTCCAGTGCTCCTGGGAATAAATCATGCAAGGAAACACTTCTCCCTGTCCCAAGATTAAGAAGTCACACTTGACATCAGTCTAATTGGCAGAAGGCCTCAGGCAGCTTCCTTAGCCCACGCTGCTGGGAGGGAACATGTGCTCTCTCAGCATCAGTAAGCACTGTGTCAAACTGATGTGCTGCTGCTGCGCTTCAGCTCCAGGTGAATTGTGGCATCAGCAGCCTTCCCTCCAGCCCATGTCTTAAGGAACGGCACCAGCACCATGATGCCACAGCAACAAACTCATCTACCTCTAGATTTGACTCTAGTGGAGACTGCTGTGAGCTCATCCTGCTTCAAATGACCTCTAGCACTGGTTAAACAACTGCAGTGGGCCTCAGGCCAAATAATGCACATAAACCATCAAAACATCTGCTTTAAAGTGTCTGTTAGTATTGCTTCTGCTAATGCAAAAGCCAAAACAGACATTAGAGTCATTCCTGAGAACAAAGACATGCCAAATCTCTTTCCAAATACAACAGGATTGCTTCTCTCCTCACTTGCTTGACCTTTTAAAAATCAGACCCAAAGGACCTCAAGCAAAACAGTAAGAGGGGTGCCTGTGAATGTTTTAAAAGTTAGACTGTGCAACTTCTCTTAACTAAAAAGCAACTAGGAACTGCATTTATGCCAAGCTGTAGCCTTTCAAAATAGAGACAGAAATGAAATCAACGTGGTGATTTAAGAACAATAAAAGTACTTGAATACTATTCCCCTTTCCTGGGAACGTGCTACAGACAAGAGAAACATGCATTATGTCTCAAACTAGCCTTTGTCAGGCTTGAAAGGAGCTAATGGGAATTAAAACCACTGAGCATCTCTGCAGCACAAAGAGCTGAGCAGCTGTCAGTTCCACAGCAAGCTCGATGGAATACTTTAAAGGTGCTGCGCAGACACATCTGCAGCTGCAGGACTCTTTCAGCATGCAAAAGAGAAGCATCACACAGACTGGTACTTTACCCTGGAGGTTGGAGTTGGTCCCTGGGTGGTTTTCCAGGATATACTTCTTGAGGGCTGTGGTAGAGCAGGTCTTCGGTTCGTTCATGGCCGCAATAGCAGACAGGATGGCGTCTTCCATCAGAGTCCCACCCAGCAGGGGCTTCTCCCCTGATTTCTTCAGCTATTTTCCAAGGAGGAAGAGAAAAGCATCAAGACAAAATTCTCCCAAACCAGGTCAGGACAAGCTCCTCTGCACCAGGTGGGTCGGCGCTCCTGCATCAGCACAGATATGTTTTACATTAAACACCGCACGGGGAACGCTGCTCTCCCAGCTTTAGCTGGGAGGACAGGCCTAGTCAAGTGGCCTGGAGGGCTTATCAGCAGTAACATATTGTCCCAGTCCCTAAATACACTGCAAGGATGTGGCAATCTAAGGGCCTATCACTTAGGGAAGGAAATAAATCAGCTCTTCTTCCATCCCCCAGACCACATGTACCCAAGAGACTTCTGTGGAACAGCCACAAGAACAAAGTGTTGCAGGCATCTGGGGTACCTAGTGCACCCACAATAAGCGATGGAAAGGAAAGCTTACCCCACCATCTCCCCTACTGTGCTAGTGAGTCAGAGCTGAAGCAGCATGAGGAACACGCTAAGCAAGAAAGGTGGGGGGGGCTGCTCCAGAAATGTAGACCCAGAGGAGAATAAGAGTCCTACTGCTTCATAGTTGGACAGCTCCTGAACATGACAGGCTGCTAAAGAAAGGTGTACCCAATGAAACTGGGGCGGGGGGAAGAGGGGTGTTAACTTATATCCAAGGCTTGTGGTCAGTATAGCCAACAAAACACGATGAACTCTGGCTCTGACCTGGAATGTCCCAGACGCTCCCTTCCCTGTGATCTGCTCTAATTGGCCCTTCTCTACAGCTCTCTGGAGGGCATTCTTCAACAGCTGGGGTCTGAAATACAGGAAGATAAAGCCTTACTGACACACACATAGACTGACAGCTTCAAAAACAAACAGAGAAACAAGGCTTTATACAGAGAGTGAGCAGAGCAGTACTTACGAGTGGTATCTGCCTACCTACAGGCATTTTAAATAGAGATCTGTCAGCAAGTGCTGATTACATGAGAAAAACAATGTACGTTAGTGGAAATTGAACTACAACGTTTCCTTGGTGTCACTGCATCCAGAAACAGAGAAGCTCCACCTAGAAGGATTTAATCATTTTGAAAAGCACATTTGGAGTTGGTGGGCAATGAGTCAGCTCACAGACAACAAGGGATCGAGTCCAGGCCCCTGCAAGAGGTGGCATACACAGCTTGCCTAAATTTGCTTCCTCCCCAAGCTTTGACCCATTTCATATAGGCAAGCTTAAAGCTTACCGTAAGCACATGCCAGCTAAGGCATCCAGAACCAAGAGGGAGAAGATCCCAAGGAGAAGCTTCACATCCACGCAGCTAAAGGGAGCTGGTTTTGATTAAGGGTGGAGGTGCACAATCAACGCTGATGTTGGCATCAGGAACAAAGATTGGGTGTGGAGGGATGCAGGAAAAGGCACAGCTTTTCCCCAAGTTTTCCTGCAGGCTCTAAAAGGTAGAGCACCACCTGCCTGCTGCAACACTGAACTGGATCACTGGGAAGCAAGACAAAGCCAGAGGAAGGCTGTATTTCACTGCTCCTCTGCAGCTCTGCTTACAGCAGCGTACTCCTGCACCTACCTTATATCTACTTTGAGTTTGGGGTAATACTGAGACACATATTTCTTGATGAGGCTGTAAGAAGCTTCCTTTGGCTCACAAAGGCGGGTGAAAGCCAGTGGCAGGATATCTTCCAGCTTCACTTGTTGCTCTGCAGCCGAAGTAGAAGTGCTTTTCTGAAATACACACACTTTACTCATCAGTGGGGCCTAAAAGTCTGGGGTATCTGAACCAGCAATGCACAGGGTAGAAGTGCTCCTGACAGTGGACACAGATCTGCAAAATCAAGTCGTGTGAGGCAGTTCTTTAACAATTTAGAAAGTTTAGCAGCTTGAGTTTGGCTGGAATTTTCATAGGAGTTTCCGGATAGTTTTGCAAATAGAAATTGCTCAGTATTTAACAACATCCGTATTTTTACATTAGTTTCCTTCCTCTTTCTACACACACTGTCCTCTGCTGCCCTTCTGACACAGGTGAAAGTCATACACACTAACATGAAACTTAAACCCCATCAAAGGCTTTCTACATAGGTCAAATCTGCCCCAAACTGAATACCTTAAACAGGAGTGGGTTTTTAGAGGACAGAATGAAATCCTGATTGAAGCCAACTTTCCCTTCTGAATTTTCCTCAATCCCTTTATTACTGTGAGGAGGGCACGAGCAGTTAAAAATAAAGTCTGCTATTTATACAGAAAAGACAGTGGGATAATGTGCTGAAGTTTAATGGTTTTGATGCTGAACAGCAGCTTTGCAAACAGTCGAAGGGGTGAGGGTGCTGCTCACCAGACAGCTGCTAGCCTGCATTCACCACCAACAAAAGCAAGCTGTTTGTTTTGCTGCAACACAGAGAAAGTAACTAGGAACAAAGACACTGATAGGCTGCAGACAAGAAAAGTGATGTGTTAGCAGTTATCAGCTGTCTTGCTCAAACTTCTTGTGGAGCCAGTGAGCTCTAATTAAAAAGTTACACTGCAATTAGTTTGCTCCTGTTCCCTAGTACCAAGCGTGTCACTGCTTCCTTCAGCTTCAAGGCTTTTGGTCTCTCCAGAAGTGAAAAGATCTATTATAATACTCCCTGGGTTCATCTATCTAAGGGGGATCAGCAATTCTGGCTAAGTGTTTTGTAACCACAGTTGTTAGAAACTTATTTCATAGACCCAGTGCAGCAGAGAGTGGAGAACAGTGGAGCTGGACTAATTGTGAGGACTAGGTTCAACCACCCCCTCCCATATCACATAGTACTACCTCAGAACAATATACACCCAACATTAGCAGCTTTCTTCCAGAAGCCTTAGGACATTGTCTTCTTCCTCCCTCTGCACTCACAGCTCAGGGAAAAATGTTCACCTGACAGTCCTCAAGACTGAAGTCTTCCATTTATCCATGCAACAGATAGAACAGACAGAGCAGTAGCATAAAGCTCTCTTACAATACCTGAGAGGCATCTCTCTCTACCAGGTAAAGACAGAAGAGGAGCTTCCTGGTTATTCAGTTTTCTGCCTCTGAACCAAAGCCTAGGGGTTTAATGTAAACATTTTAAAACTAAGATTTTGATTATTCTACTTGGTTTGATTTCTAAAACTAACTTTCTGGATCTGATTTTATGGAACAGGTTTTTTAATTACCGTACTTGGGGAGGAAAAGTACAGCAAGGAGGAGAATACTGTCTGGGTTGGGGTTAAGCTGCCTTTGGTAAGATATATGTGTTTCAGTGCAAGATCTTTCAGGGTACTGTTTCAAATGATCCATCTTACCTTTCTGTCTCTGGATTTTGGAACAGATTTTCCTGCACTAGCCACCACCACAAAGCTGCCAGAAGCTCCCTTTCCTTTTACCTAATTCGAAAGAAAGTCCATTTCAGTCTTTAGCAAAGTAACTCAGAATAACAACCTTAAAGAGACTCACTGACATCATTACACAGATTTTGACTGCACTGTCACCCTGGTGATGGGCTATTATTGCAGAGGCCTTTTTGAACCCACTGAAGCTTCAGTAAGATCAGAAACTACAGCCAGACATTAACAACATACTCTGCTGTTCTGACCATGACATCCTAACAGATATCACGAGCATAAATTAGCGTTAAATGTGCTGCTGCAGAAGTGATAGTGCTGGACTTAGTTTGAAGACACAGGCTGCTGCAACGCTGTATGACACAACACCAAGAAACGGTCATACATTGCACAAAAGACAACTGGGCAAAGTGTCTGACTGACAGAACAACAGTGGAATCCCGTCAGTATCTAACAAAGTGGAGAGAGAGAGGTTGATTAACCTTCATGAGGGAGAAAAAGACCTGCTACCAGAGTTTAAGAACCCTGTATGCAATTCAGTAACACCACCTCCAGTGCTGCTCCACAAGGCAACTCTTACCTGCCTAATGATTCCTCTCTCCAGCTCTCTTTTCAAGGCTTGCTTTAGCAGATAGCCTCTCCTCTCCAGCTCCAGGGAAGGGTATTTATGGATGATGTATTTGCGTATTGCAACAACGGATGCACCACTCTTTTGAAAGCATGCCTGAAATGGAAGCAGAATATTAGCACTGGAATGATCTTGCTGTGGGACTGGAGAACAGCAATTGAACTGATGCATACAGGCCAGCACATCAACACAGAATGCCAGGCTGGCCTTTGCCTCAAGGGAATAAAATATAACTAACAAAATACTTAAACTCAAACAACACAACAGCAGCACAGCAAGTGCATGTCAATCACTCCTCTGTTCTGCAGCACTTACATGTAATGACTTAAACACTAAATGGTACTACAAAATACAGTCACCTTTTGGCAAACCAGTGCTGCACAACAGCCAAGTTGGTGCACTAATGTCAGAGTTATTAAGTCAGAAAAAGTCGACAATTCTGTGTTTTTAAGAAGAAGGAGGCTTGACATTAGTAAACCAGCAAAAAGCCTAAGCTGAAGATCACGTTTTGAAGACAGAGCAGCTGGAAAGGCCATCCTGAAATTAAGGTGGGTAGAATACAGGCCAGCTGTGAAGGCAACATGTGTGAACCAAGTCTCAAGGGGAGAGCAGCAGCACAACTACAACAGCACAGGGCTCTTCTTACAAGCAGGAGGGATACAGTAAACCCATCCCAACGCCAGTCTGGAATGCTAGTTTACAGTATCTTCATCTGCCTTGAATTAGAATAAGTTAATGCTGCAAAAAGCACGTATCAAATAGATGGCTTAATCAAGGTAAATCAAGTTAAGTGTGGCTAGAAGGCACACCAAATTAAATGATGACAGCAATCAAGCAGATTATGTCATCCTCCCTGTTACTAATAACGTAATGAGGGAGGAAACAAATTTGAAACAAAGAAATAAGCTACAGGGCCTCTCATCATCATCATCATGGACTCACATTTCAGCTCCACGGGCTTCCAGGCAGAAGCACACGTGTCTCACAGTGTTTCCTGCTGACAGCCAGCACTATCACCTGTACCAGCAGCAAGCTGAAATGTGAATTTCAGGCACACAAATTATTCTGCTTTGCGACAGATAAACAAAAGAAACATTTGCCTCCTGCTTACCCTGATGGCCTCAGTTAAAATAGCATCCATTTTGGGACGTGAGGTGGCAGCCATCTGAGTCTGCTTCTGTGCTCTAGCTAGCTGGCTAGCAGAAAGAGTAGCCCAGGCAGGAATGGTTTTCTTCACCTTCTTCTCCTTCTCCTTAGACTGATCCTTCTCACTTTGGAGGAATAAAAATCAATACTAAGACAAGAGACACTGTAAAACAAGACAATAGCAGCACAACAACTCCAGAACATCTGACACTGAAAATAATTTAAGGAAGATTGAGGTTTCTACTAGAAAAAAGAGACCCTGTCTGGATATTCAGTCTCACACATGTTCTAGAACAGCAGCCACACTCAACTGGTAGCTTCTTCCTAAGAAATACAAGCACCTTTTTAAGGGACATATCCTATTTTCCTTATCTCTCCTGCCATCTTTTCCATCTCTAGAACTTAACTTTGTTCAGAATCCTACCCAATTCCCCAAATTCAGCATTAAGCTGAAAGAGCCTTACTCCTTTTTGGTTTCTTCTGAGGGCTTGGTTTCCCCCTTCTCTTCAGTCTCAGGTTCCTTTGGCTGTTCTGCTTCACTGGAAGCAGCAGGCAGGGTTTCAGTCTCTTGTTCTTCTCCAACAGAGGCAGATTCCTCAGAGGTGACTTCTGCATCTAAAGAGACATGAAAATGCATCAAGTTACTGCCAAAAATGTGCCTTTATTCTTCAGGAAGGTGGGGGGGAGGGGAAGAGGTGTGATAAAAAGCTTAAGAACACACCCCAAAAATTATTTCCCTTCAGACAATTTCTTTTCTCCAGTTTAAACAGATTACTTAAATGTAACTTAAGAAGTAAACAAAACTACTGAGAGGAGCTTCAATGAGGTGCAATCAGCCATTGGATACCAGAATAATGCCAAACACATAGCTTTTCACAGCACACTAATGCCCCCATCTTTCCCTCTTAACTCCAAAGTTACTGTTGCAATCATTCCTCATCAGAGAGGCCTGGGTGGGGAAGGGAGGAGGAAATGGCTTTCCCCTAGGCTGAGGTCTATACATTTTTAACTGGGAAATGTGCAAACCATGTATCTCTACCAGAAATGTAGATAGATACATACAAGCAGCTCTGTTTATACCCAACTTGTTTTCAAACACTGCTGCTCCTGCACCACACACTGTGGCACCTGAAGGATTTTTAACTGCTCAATCCATTTTTCCAGACTTGGCAAAGCTTTAGATTGCACATGCACTGGCAGAAGCACTTGTCTATCAGCAGGATCAAATCCAGTCAGAAATCACCTTCCCAAGAAAATAAACTGGTATATTTTGCTGAGAACAGGACTTAGCTGCCTACTAGATAAGGTGCATATAAACAACCATTACCCACTTTTTGGATAAATAACTGTCCACCATCACTGCTCTACAGAGGCTCTCTCTCTCTGAGAAGGAGCTTAATACTCCCACCATGTTCCTGTGCATAGTTTTCCCATGGAGGCATCACACATTTAAAATCCACAGTGTATAAAGGTAGCTTGGTATGTAACTGATTTATTTGTGACAGCAAAGAGGACAAAGTCAGTGAAACTGAGCGTAATACTGAAATGACACATCCTGAGAAACTGAGGTGAAGCTGCTAAGACCACACACATTAATATCAGACTAGATTTTATGACAGTTGTGGTAAAAGCCCCTTGTTTAGGAATAACCCCCTAAATACATTGTTCTTCCATTCATCAACTCCACCTTTCGATCTCAAGCCACCTTCCTGATACTACTGAGACTTCTCAATTTTTACCTTTACTCTAAAGAAATGTGCAAGCTTAAAAGGGCCTTTATGTAGCTACGTTTTCATGTCTGGAGCGTCAGGACTTTGCTACAGGGTACGAAGAAGAAAATGAATGGGTCAGACTGAAAAGCGGCTACAAAACACAACTTTCCAATAATCCAGGAGAAGCCTGTGGAAGGAGCTAAGCACTGGCAATATTTTAGTCTTGGCAGCAGGGTTTCTCAGGAATGTCAGAGCACAAGCTTATGTTTGGATATACACTAACAATCCACTGTAGAATTATCACAGTACCTGCTTTGACCTCTTCACCTTCAGCAGGTTTACTTTTGGGAGGGGTTTCCCGGGGAGAAGAATTCACGGCGCGGCGGATGGGCATTGTGTCGTCTTCAACCTTCTATGGAAAGCATAAGAAAATCAGTATAGATACTGCAAAGAATAAGAAAGGTTTAGAAATGGAATTAAAGTAAATCAAAGCAGCATATGCAGAGAGATTCTGGTTACATCTGGATTTTTCAGCATTTTAAAAGATAGTAACTCTCAAACCAGCTTCTTTGAAGCATACTTGGAGAGGAGAGGCTCCCATTTTACAGTTACAAAAGAAATAATTTATTTTCTATTCCACATTAAAGGAGATTTGAGGATTTTGCTAAACAGCATCTCAGGGAAAGCAGGGAAGGGGAAGGAGAGTGCCTAGAGGGGTTAGTAGACTCCCAATTGAGTTGCCTATGAGCAGGGGAGAAAGAGAATTGAGTAACCTTCAGCAGAACTGGAAGTCAAGGACTGATCCAAGGGCAAGCTTGGAGAATGGGCCAGCCCCTACCTCACTTAACTTGTCCGTGTGGATGAGCTGAGCTCCCGTTAAGAGTGGAAGCGCCTTATGATGCACGGGTTCAGCTTCAGACAGATCAGTCGCCATTTAAATTAATTTCTAGCCCCCAGTGCAGGTAACACTGTGGAGCCCCAGGTTTTAACCCCAAGGACCTTTTCCTAATGGTTTTCACAGTGCAGTGAGGAGTCAACCTAAAGTACAGAAAAGATGGGGTGTGAAAATTAACAAAACAAAACCATCTATGTCCATGAATCTAACAAAGTAAAGATTAAAAAGAAAAGAAGAGCAAATGACTTACAGCTTATGACTAACACAACTGACAATCAACACTTGCATTCAACAAAGAGGCTAAAACATGTACGCAGACTTGAGAGCTATGGATGTAGTAGAAATGGTAAAGGTGTAAAGCCAGACTTGCAGCCTGCTCCATAAAAACAGATCTGAAAGAATAAAAAGGCTCTTTAAATGAACAGAAAGCATTAATGAAAAGCAGACCATTGCACTGAGCCTAAAGTGAGGCATGGAGGAAACTAATCATTGACTGTGGGTAAAAGCAGGAGCTGACATCTTGATCTAGCTTCTAAGAGCCTAAGGAATTAAACCATTACATCTGTTAGGCAGAAAATGCACACACTGGGACCCAAACCATGCCCTTGCCAAACTAAGCCATGCAGTTTAGAGAAATGGAGGAGACTTTGAAGAAAACAACCCTCAAACCAGCAGTCTCAGACCTTCGACAGTAAAACTTAAGCTTTACAAAACCCTCCTCCAAACACATGCACCATCATGGGTATAGAATGAGTTAAGCTTAGTCTAACCCTCAGGGAGTCTCACCCCTTGCTATTGTTACACTTCTACAGACTTTCTTACCTGTTGCCCATGGGACTGCATCAGTCTCTTCTAAGGTGGGGTTCTCAGAACCCCCTTTAAAGCCTGAGAATGCAAAGCTTCTCTGGCAAACCAGGGCTGGACCTGTTCTCCCCTGTTCCACCCTAAGATTAAGCTCCAGGCTGCCCTTCCCTTCCCTACAGAGAAACCATACGCTCCCAGTTTCTAACTATTCTGGATGTTTTCTTTTGCTTACATGAGAAGGAAGGCACTTAACATAAATCAGTCACTTTTAATAGGTATTTCCCTAGTGGGTCTTCCTCTTAAATGAGACCTGACATCACTCCTAGCACTGCTTTCAAGATGATTTTCACCAGTTTCAGCACTTCACACTGCATTCTCCCCTGCAGGGGTGGACCCTCTGTACCACATCAATACCATCTCAATTACTCTACATTCTGGCCCCAAAACACAGTCCTCTTATTACTCAGCAGTGGGGGCTTCCAATCCCTCGGAGGGATTCTCTTTACCTCAGTTACTTTCTCAGGCAAACCAAATCCCAGCTCATCTGAGCAGAGCACTTTTATTGAAACTCCAAGCTGTGAGTAGCTTCCATTCAGAAACCCGTGGCAGCGCAAGAGGAGCCAAAGGGGAATGTGTGGTAAGATACGATGGTTTACAAGGACTGGTGATAACTAGAATCCCATCCTGGTTTGGGTTGGAAGAGGCCTTAAAGCTCATCCGGTTCCAACCCCTCCCACGGGCAGGGACACCTTCCACTGGAGCAGTTGCTCCAAGCCCCTGTGTCCAACCTGGCCTTGAACACTGCCAGGGATGGGGCAGCCACAGCTTCTCTGGGCACCCTGGGACAGCGCCTCAGCACCCTCACAGGGAACAGCTTCTGCCTAAGAGCTCATCTCAATCTCCCCTCCAGCAGGTTAAAGCCATTCCCCTTATCCTGTTCCTACAGGCCCTTGTCCAAAGCCCCTCTCCAGGTTTTCTGCAGCCCCTTTAGGCACTGGAGCTGCCCTGAGGTCTCCCCTTCAGGAGCCTTCTCTTCTCCAGGCTGCCCCAGCCCAGCTCTCTCAGCCTGGCTCCAGAGCAGAGCTGCTCCTGGTTACATCAACTGTCACTACAAGAACTCCTCCCCGAACTTGTAAACTATAAATCCAATGCTGCTGCAGAAGGGTGCAGCGTCACAGAAGATGGACACACACCTATGGCACAACAAGGAGACTTTCCTTTCAGTCTGATGGCAGGAGGACCAAACACATTGCTAGGCAGCATTTCTCCAGGAGATGCTCTAGAAGACATTTCCCTAGCTGGCCATCCTTCAAAACACAGTGCTTGTGGGAGCTAAAGGTACCTCAATCTGCTCCTGCAGTGTCTACAACTTCTCCTGTGACACTGAACAGTCATTCTGAAAAAGAACAGGGCACCCCTCTTGCGTCTCAGCAGCAGCAGAGGCAGATGAGTGTAACAGCAACAATGGTTTCTTCCAAGACAAAACAAAACCCCAAACACATTACATGCCAAAACCAAGCTAAATGAGATCAACAAAGCTTTCTCATGGAATTTCACGATGGAGGAAAAAAAAAAAGCTAATAGCCAATGAGAACATGCAAACTACAGCCGAGCCTTTTGGGGGCCTATTTCAAGGGCTCCTCCTCCCTCAAGTGCAGAAAGTGAGAGGAAAAATGAGTTTTCACCAGCTCAATCCCAAATGTTTTTCCTACCAAGCACAGCCTGAAGCCTTTTAAAGAATTCCAGCATTTTGAAGTGAGTCCTAAACCAACCAATTACAGATCCATCCTCCAGGAAATCAGTTGGGGGCTACATTGACACTTTCCCTGGGGATACTAACACACACATCCAAGCATGCACTGTGGCTGACCTGGGCCTGGAGTTTATTTGTTTAAAACTCTGTGACCCGCATGTCACATACATGAAAACACAGTGCTCCCAACCCTGACTCCAAATTCCCCACGTTCTAAAAACATATCCTTTGTTTAGATCTCAGTATAAACCACTCAAGTGTTGCTGCTCTCAAGAGCAAATGTAACACAGCACAACTCCTAACGCATGCACAAAGCCATCACCCAGCAGAAACTTCCAGCAGTGACCCAAACAGGAGCTTGTTGATTCCATGTTCCACATGTATGGATCATTTGCTCAAATGGCTAAGGGAACCAAAGGGGCAGGAGGATCATCTCCTGTTGACTTCAAAGTAATGGGATTCTCAAACAGCGAAGTCACAAGCACCACCTTGTGAAAGCATCACTGCTCTTGCTCAGCCTGTTTCTCACCACAAAGGGATCAAAAGTAGTTTTCTGGACAGTGTGTGAAATGTCAACCACAAATAGGCCTGAATTTAGTTTTTCAAAAAGATAAAGCAAAAGACTAGACAGTTTTATAACAGTGATGCAGGAAAACTCTCAAACCCCCTCCAAATAAAATGGTAGATTTATTGAATGGAAAAACCAAGCCACCCAAACCAACTGTTACCTTGACACCCTATTTCATGTGAGGGATAGCAAGACAGCTTTAAATGTGTACCACAGGCTGCAAGCATCACTGTTAGCAATACACAACTGGAAATAGGCTGTGTGTCTTTCAGGTGGTTCTTGGGAACTGTCACATACACTCAAATCTGATGGACTGTCAGGATAAAAATAACCACATCAGCAATGAACCAAACATTGGGACATCAACCTTCCAAAAGTTGCTTGAAAGTACAGATAGCAACTCCCCACATAGCTACTCACACTCATGCTCCTATGGGGCATTTGAACTCGATGTTACCCAACTCTCATGAAGTAGTCACTCCTAAAGGTAATCCAGCAAGGAGCTGATAAGCAACAAAACTCTTAAACTTCCACCATTCCTAGATGAGCAAGGAGTGGCCGAGAGTGCCCAGTCTCCCAGCTCAGAGTGGCCACTGATGGAAGATGCAGTCAAAGGCACAGGTAGGTTTCCAGGAGCTATTACAAAAAATGATAGCAATTTCCTCCTGAGCTATCAGTACATTCTTAGGAGATAAAAAAAGGGAGGCTTGAGGAGAGACATGCATTAGAGATAATACAGAAGAGTGGAGTCCCCCCACCAATATAACAGACACAAGAACATAAGACTTGAGGCGCAGTTTGGCTGACTCCAGGAATTTCTGCTGCCCATTTCAGCTTTTCTCAGACCTCATTCTCACTTGAGGGAAAACATTTCAGGATAACCCCAGGTCTCCAAACATGGCAAGTCACCCGTCAGGCTGGCAGAAACATCAAGGTGCAAGGACTCAGGGTAGGGTTCAGAGGCTGAGAGGACTGAAAACAAATATGTAATGGAAAAATGAGAAAGCAAATCCCATCCTGTGACGCTGGGGTGTCCCTTTACTGTCACACGACACGTACGCTGGTGATTGATGTGCTCTAGACATGACTTGGTATATGGAACTTGATGCAGGTCTAGAAACCAGGTCAAAAAGGGCTAGAAAAGTTTTTGTGTTCTTGCAGATGTGAAGCCAGGGTGTCAATGGATACAAACCCAACAACCTTACAAGCAAGAATGACAGTTTAGTATCAAAAAGGCTTAAAAAGCAAAGTAACTGGGTTTCAAAACCAGGCTATTGATTATTGTACAGTTATCTACTACTACACATCACTGTCCTGAGCAGAAGAGCATTTAAATATGCCTCAGAAGCTGCAGAAAAAAACCAAACAAACCAGAAAATGTTGATGTTTTTGTAAATTCAAATCAAACATGCCAAAATATCACCTTCTAAATTGCAAACAGGCCAACTTTTCCAAGGCTTCTGGCCTCGGAAATCCTCAAAGTGCTTCCCTAAAAATCCTGCTCAGGTAGAAGATACCTTTCTTGAACCCCATGTATCTGTATCCTCACAGATACAAACCTGTTTTATAGAATGTATCTGTTAGAAGCTCTCAGCTGATTGCTGTCACATCCTGTTCACAAAGGTGCTCCAGCATTGCCTGACTTCCCTTTGGCTTCTGCCCTTCACTGAGCTGCCTCTGGTCTGAAGTCAGACCAGTAGTATTTAGTCATTTAAATGTGCAGAGGAATAAGATATCTTACTGAAGACAGACTACAAGTTCCCCACTTCTAATCCTTACTTGGCAACCTGATCGGAAATTCCCTGCCAGTTTCACATCTGGCATTCCCATCACTTCCTGCTGCCATTCAACAAGTCTGGGGCTTTGTCCTGATCCTTGTGACAACCCTGTCCCACTGATTTCCTGGGAGGTGCTTGTGGTTAAGCTGACTTTTCAATCCTGTACCTTCTGATTAAGCTACACAGGCTGTATTTGCAGCTCTCTTGTGAGATCTGTTACAGGCTATGGGAGCCCTACGCTGCTACAGGCACTACAAACCATCTTGTTTCAATTAAAGGTCCAATACAAAGATCCAATAGCTCATCACTTGCCAGGCAAGAAATTCTTTGGCTTGACTAGTGTTAAAAGTTCCTACTTCCATCCACTCCTTCCCTATACAGCATTAAGAAAGGGAATAAATCCCAACTATGTTTGGGAAGCACAGTGAAAATCTTTCACTCTTCCGGTAACTAAACACACACATTCCTACACACGGAGACCCAAAGAAGAGTTTTCCTAAGCTGAAAGACACATCTGCATTTCAGAGTAGCACTGAATTTGGATCTCTGACTCCAAATGCCACAAATGCACCCAACTTACAGCTTGCCTATCCTGCAGGATTTCAAAGCAAAGAGCAAAGGGAAACTTAAAACACTGCCCTTCTGCACACAGAGTTGCTGCTTTCAGCTGTAGGGAAAAGCACACTGCCATGGTGAGATTGATGCTCTGCCTTCCCACCTGGGACTGAGCACAGTGCCTCGTCTCTGATGGGGTGTAACAGCAGCAAATCAAAGTCAGATCTATCTCAACAGCTGTTTATTAAAATAGAAGTAAAAACCCATGCTTCACCTCCACTATTCTTCACCACCAGCTCAATATAAAATCCACTACTAGTTTCAGATTCTTTCTGCATCAGTCTTTGACCTACAGAAGACAGTAACAGCAGATGATTTCCGTGGCCTGGATTATCTTCCACTGAGGAGCTTCCCTCAACGTCCACAAACACAGAGCCAAAGCCAGGCCCTGTGCAGCTTAAATTATGCACCACCTACCTAAAAGCTCATAAAAACTTCAGCTATGGCATTAATACGAAGCAGAATTTCTGCTTACTTTGCTGTCTAAACATAATAGTCCTCTGCACTGATGCTCAGGATCAGTGACATCACACTCTGTGGGACAACAGATTTTGGCTAGCACGGTCCTTAATCCAGACTCTTCATGTGCTGCCACTGACACAAGCAGCTAAGGAATGCAACAGAGTGTACAGGGCTCAGCTTTAACTCTAGAACAAGTTTAGGTCACCAACTTAAAACTACTCCAACATGAAAATCCACTGCTGGGAATCTTATTGCCTTGGATGAAATACCTTGAATTCTAAGACCCATTATGAATTCTGAGAAACCACTAACACCTGAATGAAAATGTAGGCCACTAACATTACATAGCAGGGTACAAACCTTTGATAGACCACATCCCCCTTGCTTAGATGGATTAAATATCAAGCCACTAGAAAACCCCTCCTCCCAAACTATTACCTATTCAGCCATTACTTATTCTGTAGCACAAAACTACACATTTTAAAAGCTGTGATTTCCTTGCAGTCTATATAAAATTACTCACACCTCCCATTAGAGTCCATCAAAGTAAAACTCCTTTCACTCTCTCCCACAGCAGTTAAAATCCTCAGAGAGCCCTGGGTCACTTGTAACACAACACTGACAAAAGAGTCACATAGAACCATAGAACAGTTAGGGTTGGAAAGGACCCTAAGCTCATCCAGTTCCAACCCCCCTGCCACGGGCAGGGACACCTCTCACTAAACCATGTCACCCAAGGCTCTGTCCAACCCGGCCTTGAACACTGCCAGCGATGGAGCATTCACAACTTCCCTGGGCAACCCATTCCAGTGCCTCACCACCCTTGCTTCTCAATTCTTCTTGAGAAGAATTTCTTCCTCATATCCAGTCTAAACTGCCCCTGTTTAAGTTTGAACCCGTCACCCCTTGTCCTATCACTACAGTCCCTAATGAAGAGTCCCTCCCCAGCATCCCTACAGGCCCCCTTCAGATACTGGAAGGCTGTTATGTGCAGTTTCTGTTGAAAGGGAAAACAAAGCAGAAGAAGATAATCTGAAGGAAACCAAACAATTCAAACAGCTTCTACCTGAGGACAGTGTGCGACATGTTGAGAAGCTTAAGAATTAGAAGGCACACACAGGTAAAGAGGGAAAGGCTGCAAAAAGACAGATGTTGACATGACATATACACCAAGTTCTTCACCTCAAACAGATATTATGTGGGGATTTTTTCCCCCACCCCCAACCAAGGGGGGAAAATCCAAGGATTTCCCACTCTGTCCACCAACCTTTTCAAGTCCCTCCTGAGGAAGGTAAATACTCTCCTGCCCAGTCCATTCAAACACCTCCACTCCCAAACCAAACCAAAGAGACACTCACCAGTGAGGCCTTCCTCTCATCAGTCCAACACACAGCACACAAAGGAGCTTAACAGCGTGACATTGTTTACAAACAGGAGTACTTCAGAACCTTTGCCTCAGTACAACAGCTGCTTGCCAAGGATTGCTGGCCAACTACTTCTTAAGTTGCTAAAATGACTATTTATAGTGAAACCAAACAAACAAAGCCACATCTATGGAAATCAGAGTGCAATTATTACTCCAAAGGACAGAGATAAGGACTGAGAAGTGACACTGCTTGTTAACCCAGTAGCTCAACCACCAAGCGAGACTCCCATAAGAACAACCTGTGACATACCACTGATTGGAGCAGACTGCAGGCCCCTGCAGCACCTTAGAAAGGAGCAAACACCCCCAACAGCCCCACATTATCAAACTTTTCCTCTCCTGCAGCAGTCTAGGAATTCCCCCAGGATTTACCAGTGACAGTGAAAACAGAATCCAGACAGGAAGGATTTGGGCTGGAGCTGCCCTCATCACAGCAAGATAGCGCAGCCCTTCTGGCCTGACAAGGGCTACACCGCTTTACAACAGCTGCTCCTTCCCTTCCCATTTTCCCAAGTTTTAACTGAAAAACCAAGCCCAGAACGGCAGTGGGGTTGATAAACCCAGAATGGAAACCCCTCCATCCCAGACTGGAATTTAATACCCTTCTTCATGGAGAGGCGTGTGCCATAAGGAGAGGAGGGTAATTAACATTCTTTAACGAGGCTGTGACCACCACAGGGGCTCAGCGAGGCATCCAGAAAGGCCTCGTAGTCCCACGCTTCGGCCTGCATGCACCTCTAACCGCAGCGGGCGGGATGAGGAGCTGCTTTCCGGCAGCAGGGCCACACTGACAGCCCGGACAGAGGCCCCACTCCAGCGGCAGCCCCACCGCGGCCTCCGACGAGGGGAGTTCAGGCAGGAAAAACCCGGCTGCAGGCAGGAACCAAAAGGCGGGAAGCGGCCATAGAGGCAGCGGCCCTTCCGAAGTTCATCAACAGCGGTCGCTCCTCGTGCCGCACCCCCGCCAGCCCCCTCCGCCGCTGACCTTCCCTCCCCCGCCGCTGTTTACCGGGTGCCAGCAGGGCCGGGAGGGGCGCTTTGAGGCCCGCAGCTCCTTTGTGAGGGCCGCACCCCCAGGCCCGGGGCCGAGGAGCGCGTGAGGGGCCGAGCAGGCCGCGCTCACCGTAACGGCATTCACCGTGCGCGCAGCGTACCGCGACCCGTCACGGCGCACCCCCCCCGCCCAGGCCTGTCAGGGAGGAGGCGCGGCGCTGACCGGAGCTCCGGGGGCCCCGCCAGGCCGCCCCCGCGCCTCACCCCGCGGCCAACCGGGCCTGGCCGGCCCCGGCTCCCGGCGGCGGGGACTCACCAGCGGACACAAAGCGCCCCTCTAATGGCGGCGGGGAACCGGCGGGGGGGGGGCCGAGGGGGGGACGGGGCAAAGGGGCGGGGCCGCGGCGGGGGTGTGGCCGCCGCGCGGGGGGGGCGGGGCGAAGGGCGCCGCCAGCCAATGGGAGGCCGCGGGCATTTTTCGAACGTAGCGCCCCCCCCCCCCCATCGCCTCCACGTCGTGGAGGGAAGGGGGGAGCGTGCGTGCGTGCGTGCGTGCGTGCGTGAGCACGTCCGTGCGTGCCCCCGTGAGGCGCTCTGCGCTGGTGTGAGGTGTTTCCCGCCTCCCGCCGCTGAGGCCTCTGCGGGACGGGGCCGCCCGCGGGCTCCGCTCCCCTCGTCCCGGCGGAGGATCCGTTCCGGAGCGCTGCAGCCCTGCAGCAACGGCGTAGGGGGTGGTGGTCAGTGAGAGGCTCCCCATGACCCGGATGCAGTGTGCGCTTGAGCTCAGAACCACCCCCTGTGCTGGGCTGCACCCCCAGAGCGTGAGCAGCAGCTCAGGGAGGGGATCCTGAACCTCTGCTGCGCTCTGGGGAGAGCCCCCTGCAGCCCTCATACAGCTCTGTGGCAGCAGCACAGGAGGGACGTGGAGCTGATGGAGCGAGGCCAGAGGAGGCCATGGAGCTGCTGCGAGGGCTGGAGCAGCTCTGCTCTGGAGCCAGGCTGAGAGAGCTGGGCTGGGGCAGCCTGGAGAAGAGAAGGCTCCTGAAGGGGAGACCTCAGAGCAGCCTTTCAGTTCTTAAGAGGGGCCTACAAGAAGATGGGAAGAGACTTTCTAGCAGGGCTCATTGCAGCATCACGAGGGTGATGGTTTTGAACTAGAAAAAAAGGAGATTCAGTCTGGACTGAAGAAAAATTCCTTTACACTGAGGGTGGTGAAACACTGGCACAGGTTGCACAGAGAGCGGGTGGATGCCCCATCCCTGGAGACATTCTGGGCCAGGCTGGATGTGGCTCTGGGCAGCTTGATGCAGTGGAAGCCTGGGCAGGGGGTTGGAACTGGATGAGCTTTGAAGGTCCTTTCAACCCATACCATTCCTTGGTCTTTGCTTTGGCCTCTTAGTTCCTCCTCCGTCCGCTGTGATTTCTCCAGTGGCTGCCTTTGCTTTGGCTCAGCCTCGTTACCCCCTATCAGTCTCACTAGCTGTGCAATTTACTGCCTGCCTCAGTTACACCAGTTCCGTGGTTGGGATCTGGCTGCGAGTTGGGAATCTCCTGTCCAAACATGCTTACAAGCCCTCACTTGCAGAAAGGATCCTGTCCTGGTGCTCCTTCACTTCACTCCTGTCTCTTCAGCTGCATTACCTGCGCCTCACCCACCAGGGTAAGGATCAGCACTGCAGAGCGTGACCCACACTGGTATTCAGGTCTGTGCAGAGTACACTGAGAAGTAATGACCACCAGCTCTTTCTGCACACCTCATGCTCCAAGTTTGTTCCTATATTGTTTTGGCTAGAACTATGGGTAGGCTTTTTGATCTCACCCCCAAATCACTCTACTTCCCCTTCACTTAAGGTACAAATCCTCAGTTCCCTTTCCTATTTTCTGCCTCAGGCATTCTACAAGCTGCCTCCAAACATGCCACAGAACTCTTCATCTTGCCCACTTTTTCATCTTTGTATTCTGCACATGGTCCTTGCCTTGCGCATTGCCAACCTCTCCCTCACCATCCTGTTTCCAAGATTTCAAGGCTGTATGGGCACCAACGCGTTTATGTGGGCACTTTTGTCCTTCCTGTGGTAGGAAGCCCCTCTGCGAGCACTTTTTAGAAGCATTAACACCATTCCAAGCATTGTGGAGGTGTCTTGTGTCTGTAATAGTGCCTTGGCTGATTCTTACCTCAGCTTTTTCCCCCAGTAAGGTGGCTGCTGTACCTGTACTACACCTGAGGACATCACTTCCAAAGCCAAGCTATTGTGACCAAGGCCTGGCCCGGCTCAGTGTCTTCTCCTGCTCCAGATTATCTCTGTGATGCTTTGCTTTCGTACAGCCCTTTGTCTCCTGCACCGATCAGCCCTGGAAGAGCCTTAGCTTAGCCAGATGGCTCCACTTTGCTAAACATTCCATGCAACTGTAGGAAAATGTGTTCTTTGGCCTTTCCCCCCACCTCCTTGCGGTGCCTCTCTGGCAGGAGGGGAGGGATTGGGAGGTGGAGGAGAGGGGACTGAGGGGGAACGTGCTCCTTTACTGCTGGCTTTTAAGACTCCATGCAGGAAAAGTTGAAATCACCCCAGCTGCCCTCCCCTTGCTCACTGCAAGCCTTTGTGCAGAACCCAGCACCTGCGCTGCCTGAGCCACAGAGATGCAAGCAGAGGAGAAAAGCTTTTGTTGTCTCCTCCCCTGGTTTTAACCTCAAAATCCACCCCAGAGCGCAGCTGTGGGCCCTGCATGTTCCTGAACAGCCACACGCTGCCTGACCATGGTGGGCTCTTGCAAACATACCTCATCTGGGAGAGGCAGCTGAGTCCTGCAGCAGGACCAAACCCCATCGTCCCATCTGCTCTGCCCTGGTTTTTGGCATGTGTCATTGGTGTCTTCCTTCCCCATTCCCTTGGTGCTGCATGCTGTATGCTGGTGACAGGAGTGAAGCTGTGGGGCATGGAGCTGCTGGAGCGAGTCCAGAGGAGGCCACTGGAGATGCTGTGAGATGAGATCTGAGGCAGAAGCTCTTCCCTGTGAGGGTGCTGAGGCGCTGTCCCAGGGTGCCCAGAGAAGCTGTGGCTGCCCCATGCCCTGGCAGTGTTCAAGGCCAGGTTGGACAGAGGGGCTTGGAGCAAGCTGCTCCAGTGGAAGGTGTCCCTGCCCGTGGCAGGGGTTGGAACTGGAGGAGCTTTAAGGTCCCTTCTAACACAAATCAGCCTGGGATTCTATGATACAAACAGCGCAGGGCAGGGAAATCCATCCCCAGGGAGTCCTGCTTCAGTGGGAGTCCATCTGTGATTGTGTAGAGCATTATCATCATCAAATACTTATAATAAGCACTAAGCACTTTAAGTAAGCACTGAACATTTTCAGCCCCATTCCTGCCCCTCCAGGTGCGGCTCCATGAAGATTCCAACTGCTTCATGGGGTTTTTTTGTCCTGAAAATCAGTTAGTTTGATTACATCTTTCAACAGCCCTGGGGCTTTCACAGGTTTGCCTTTGGGTTCTGACCGTACAGCTCTGCTTGCAGTCTAAACCAGATCATTGAGAGATGTCGCTGTTGATCCTGAGGAGTAGCTGTACAGTTTGCATGGCAAGAGATTTACCATTTCCACCCTGTAGCCAGAGCAATGCCACATATTCTGCTACACACATGAAACCTATTGTGCTTCTGGTTTAAAAGCATCTGGGCACAGCAACTCCAACTCAGGGGCTACTGTTGTTAAATTTCATACCCTACATCAACACGTAATTTCCCCATTTGCCACCTTTTTTTTTTACTTAAAATGAATGCTTTTTATTTAATAAGCACTGCCCCTGCGTTACTTAACAGCTACCTGCCACATATGGTACAAAGCACAAGATTATTATTGCCTTTTTCACTACTTTTGTCCCAGTTATGTTTGTTACATGCTGAAATCAGCTTCTGCTGATATGTTCTCATCCCACTGGCTGTGTCGCCAGATTCTGTTTTAGCAGTGACCTGTAGCTCCAAACTTCAGCTCCGGTTATATTTAGCCCTCACCTCTGGTGTTGTCACCCCAAGTTACTGGTGGGATTTTTGCTTTTCCATTCTTACATCAACTTTTGCATCCACTTTAAAAAGCCTTTTTATACATTCTTGGTGCACAGCCCACTTGGCTCTAGAATTAGAGCCTCATTCCATTTCACCCCATGTCTGATCACCAGCGGGCTGGGAGCTCCTTCCTGTCACCTCACTCTTTCATCCCTAAAGCTTCCCATCCTGCTGCTGCTTATTCAGCTTCTTGTGCTTTGAAGAACAAATCGAATATTCTATGAGAAGCTTCTCACCTTTAGATGTGGTTATCCCTGAACACGCACTGGAGGGGGTCATTTTGGTTTGATGGGACTGTTCTGCTTTGAAGTTTCCCTTCAGCCGGTGCAGTGCCCAGCATGAGGGGACAGTGGCTGCTGGTTTCAGCTCGACCTGATGGGTTTGCACAGGGAGCAGTGCTGAGTTATCCCATAACCATCACAGAATGAGGACATTTAATTCGTGTGGGTCTCGCTTTCCTCTTGCAGAGCCACACATAAACTTCCGGAGGCCTTTTGCTGGCACACATGTATAATTAGGTGAGGAAGGATTTACCTGGAATGCCGCAGTGTCACCCTTCCTGCAGTCCCACACACAGCATTTGATGCTTGAGCTGCTTCGTACCTCTGGATTTTTTCCCCTTTTACATACCCAGTAGAAATACAGACTTTTAGAAGACACGAGGTGATGCTCTTTAACCACAATTTCCCCCTAGTGCTGCTGATTCACTTTACCCAAGACATGTGTCTCATGATCACCAGGACAACTTACAGTTCTCTTCTAATTCATACTTACCTTTTTCAGCAGCACTCCAACTGTCAGCCCTGTAGCTCCTGCAATTCTGTGCAAAAAATCACTCTTTGTCTGCTTCCAACTTAAACCCACACATTTCCTGCCACTTTGTGGCCTCGCAGACATCACCTTTGATCTCTTCATTCCTTATCGGCTTCCTAACAATTTCTTCTCCATGCTTTTCCTGGCATCCCAGCTGATCTCTGTGGCTGCCCCTCTAACCCTTACCCTTAAAGCTAACCTCATTAGGTTTCTCTCTTCAAGCCATTTCCCCTTTTCCAAGGGGTATTCTGTTCACCTGCACACTTCCCAACCCACCAACCCATTTTTATATCAGTTCATAGCAGGTAAATAAATACATTAAATATACCAAAGTCTCTGGAGCAAATGCAGGATACAAATGCTGCTGGAGCTGATAGAAATCTGGAGCAGGAAAATGCTGTGGACTACGCTGCCTCCACAAGCTGCTGCTTTTCTCGAGACACTCTAATTTGAAATGGATCCTTACTGCAGGTGCTGCCATCACTCCAAAAGTTGTGAACTTTTTGTGGCGTTACAGTAGTTCGGAGAAGACAGAAACCTTTGGGTTGGGCAGGAATTTGAAGCGTTTTTGGCCATGGCTCTTGTTTGAAGCCTGTGGTCAGCTCTGGTGCTCATCTCCATGGGAAATCCTGTCGACTGGCTTTTCTTCAAGCTGTGTCAGCCACAGCTCAGGCTCCTGCTCTAAATACTCATCTTCTGATGTCGGAAAGAGTTGGCTGCATTTCCTTGCTGGATGGGTGAAGCACTTGACTCCTGTTTTGCAGAGAAGGCGTATAAAGGTTCTCATGTTTGATGCTCACTGGTGTATGAAGCCCCCAGCGCAGGCCCGTGCACTGAGCAGATCTGTGTGCTGCACCCACAGCTGTGGATCAGAGCCCTGCAGAGGGTGGGTAAGGCTGGGTGCCTGCTCCCTGCTCACACCAGCTTCTGGTGCAGGTCCCAGTTACACACAGACAGAAACAGGAGGTGGCAGATTATCCACGTTAGGCCAACTTTAATGGCCCAGAGCATTTGCACCAGCTTATTCTGCACCACTGCAACAACCAATTTTCCTTCACGGATGAAACCTGAATGTACCAGCTGCATCCACTCAGGTGATCTTGTCAGTTCCCTTCCAGCTGTCCTCTGCAATGCTGTCATAAAACACTTCTAACAGGGCTCTGCTCCACGTTCCCTAGTGCTCCATACCCCTGAGCTTATTTAAACTCCGCTTCATGAGGACATTTGCTATTAACCCTTACAGGGGCTGCAGCAGGACAACCCAGCATGCAAGGGCCAGGCTTTACCATGTGCTCACTCAATCATACAGAGGTTTCCTACTCAAAAGCACTGATTGCCTTCCCCAAGCCCCCTCTCCCCTTTCCAATTTGCAACCACAGCACAACCATCCCTGCAGCTGGGACAGCAACTGCGCATTTGGACAAATTCCCCTTTGGAAAGTACTGAATGGAGCAGGAGCTGGTTTGATTCCTGTTGCTGCTTCAGCACAATTTAGCAGCTGGAAAGGAGGAACAGAATCCGGTGCCACGTGACCAAAGCTTTCCGTGGATCACGGGCATCCCTACAGCAGCATTTAAATAAGCAGGAGTTATTTCAGCAAACCACACTTCCGTGGTGGTTACCAAAGGTGGGAAGCAGAGCCACTTGGAAAATACAAGGGAAGGCTACTAAGTTTCCTTGGATATTGGCAGGGATTTAGTCACGCCGCTGGAAGCTGAGTGGGTTAATCAAGCTCTCTCTGTGGCTGCTTGCCCATCACTGTAGTTTTCCTGCACTGCCTCCATGTGGGTTCTCTGTCTGCAGGGCTGGGCTGGGAGCTGGGCAGCCAAGCAGGATGCTCTGGGCTGAAGCTTCCTTGTCCCCAAGCACTATCCGATGGTTGCTGCAGCTTGCACATGGCCCCCAGGCTGCACCAAACTGCTGCTTGGATTTTCTATCAGCGTGTGGCATCTCGTGCAAGGCCTCTGGATTGGCACCTTATTAAAAGAAAGCAGCATGCAAATAGCTCCTGCTCCTGCTGATGCTGCTTGCCTGGAGTTGCTGCTTGGTTGGCCTTGTATTGGGCAGCAGCAGAGGGCCAACATCTCCCATGGAGCAGAAAAGCCAAGATCTCCCTGCCAGAGGAACTGTGTGAAGTGGGAGCTTGGTGCACTTGCCAGCCTGGACATCTCCTGATGGCTTCATCCTGACCCAACCTCTACCACCGTCACTCACCACCCTGCAGCCAACTCCTCTAAAGGCAGTTCAATGCCTCAAGGCCTGAGGTGTGGCATCTAAAGGTATAAAAGTGTTCTGGTGCATCTGATTTTGAGCTTACTGTCCCCAGAGCTAAACCCTCTCATATCTGCAAACCAAATGATGCGAGGAGCGCCAGGGGCACAGTGTAACAGCTCCTCTGCACCAATGCTTCTGACGAGGCAACCAGCTGCAGGTCCCCGTGTCTGTACAAATGACTTGTGCTGGAACAAAATGCAGCAGGAACAGTCTCAGCCACCCTTTTGGCAGCGAGATGCCGACATCTGCCATTGGTTTTAAACGTTTTCAGGAGTTTACAAGACTGTTTAGAGGCTCTGTTTTTTCCTCTATCAGAAAAAGCAGTCTATAGGGTTGGTACAAAAAGCTCTGAGTTGTAGGAATGCAGCAATGACGAGTGTAAGTTCCTACTGGCTTAAATACGCCTTCTGCTCACTGCAACCACCTCTGCAGAGGAATCCCTTCTCCCGCTGCGTGGTCTCTTTGTCCTGCACCAGGAAGGGCGAAAAGACTTTTCCATGCACCAAGGTCTGCTCCTGGACCTGAGGCTTCCTGAGAAAAGGAGGTTAACACCCGAGCACGTTAACACAAGCAGGTGGAGTGCAGCGTCCAGTACTGGGGTATTGCCTGGCCTTGTTCACAGAAATGGCCAATCTGTTTCTGAAACACTCTCCTAGAAAGAAGCCAGCCCTGGAGTGGAGGTCGGCTGTCTGACTGCTTCAGGGCTGGGGCGATGTGCAGCAGGAACCAGGGATGGAAGTGGTGCATCTGCTCCTTTGCCTGTGCCCTTGCCTGCGCACACAGCCTCACACGAGAAAGGCTCCCAGGGGCGGAAATGGCTTCTACTGCAGCTCCTTCCTGCTGAGCTGCATTAACTCCCTGCCATGCTCACGAGCCTGCCCAGGAGATGTTGTTAATGCCTTAAAGGACCAACACTGGGAGGAAAAAACCCAACACACTAAAAATCCTGTAGTATTCTGCGTGGAAAATTGCTGTCCTCCTGCTCAGGTGTAACATTCACAGTAACCACAGCCGCCTCACTTACCTAAAATGAGGCTCCCACAAACCACATTCTCACAGGAACCCGATTAATAATCCCCTTTTCTGGTTCACGTATCTTAACAGATCCTCCAGGACCGTGGGCTGTGCCCCTATGAGCAACAACAGCCTGTGACCCTGTGCTGCTCTGGAAGGCAGCTGAAAAGCAGCCACATCTCCACATGGGTGCAGGTAAGCAAGTGGCACGTGGCCACACAAGCGGAGCAGAGAGAGCAGTTCCAGTCCAAGGTTGGTCCTTGGGATGACATTGGTGGGAAGCTGAGCCTCAAGGTAACATGCCCACAGCTGGAGTGCTCAAGGTCTCTCATGCATGAACAGCTCACAGCACTCCACGTGCAGCTAAACTGACAATCCTTCTGAAAACACAAAGCTCACCATGCTGCAAACCCACCAAAGGCAAAGAGCCTTTGGGTAATGCTGAAAACCCCCTTAAAATCTCTGAGAAGTCTCCTCCTGGTGTCTGCAGGATGCTAAAAGGGCAAGCTCTCACCCTCCTGGAAACGTTCAGAACAAGGTTAAGAACAAGGAGAGACTTTCTCACCTCTCCTCTCCCCACAGGCTCACTGTTCCCACTCCCTCCACGCAGTGGTTTTCCAGCTCTTTCAGCCAAAAGGTCCAAGCTCCCCAGACGAACATCCTTGCCCTGACACACCTCAATGCATGCGGCTGTTCGATGGCTCTGCAGCAATTTCTTCGGTTTTGATCCAAGGTGACAGAAGAATACATTGCAGCCCATGCACAGCATGGCTCCGGTGTCACACACTCACATGCCCAGCAAGGTCTGACACCTCCCATAGAACCACACACTGGTTTCGGTTGGAAAGGACCTTAAGACCATTCAGTTCCAACTCCCTGCCACAGGCAGGGACACCTTCCACTGCAGCAGCTTGCTCAAGGCCCCGAGCCGAGAGGAAATTCATCAGGAGCAAGTATTCACATACCTACATCCATTTAACTATTTAACTGCAACAAACCATCATACGCCCGCTCCTGTTGTGGCTCAAACCTGACTGGTGCCAGAGCAGCACCACGCGACCTTCCGCAGAGGTTTAACACACCCCCCTTGGGACCTGCTGGGTGGGGGTTCCACGTGGACCAGTGTCATGGGTTCAGCAGTGGCGGTCGTTTTTTCTCCTTCTTGGTGGCTGGTGCAGCGCTGTGTTTTCGATTTTGGGCCTGGGAGCAGCGCTGATGACAGCAGTGTTTGTAGTTGCTGCTTGGCGGTGTTTTGGTTTGACCAGGGACATTTCTGGGCCTCGTGCTATGCCTGGGAGGAAGCAGAGACAGGACACCTGACCCAAACTGACCAAAGAGGTTATTCCATACCACAGCACGTCATGCTCACGATGTGAAGACGGAGAGCAGAGACCCGGAAGGGGGTGGTGGTGCAGTGGGGGGTTCGCTGCTGGGGGGTGCATTGGCTGGGTCGGGCTTGGTGAGCAGTTGTATTCTCTTTCCTTGTATTTCTCTTGTGTTATTACTGGTGGTAGCAGCAGTGATTTGTGTTATACCTTAGTTACTATACTGTTCTTATCTCAAACCTGTCATGGTTTAAGCCTCACCCAAGCTAATAACTCACGAAGTTTTAGTCTCTCACTCACTCCCCTCTTTTCTTCCCCCAGTCCCGGGGGATGGGGAGGAGAATCAAAAGAATTCAACTCGCACAGGTTGAGATAAGAACAGTTAGTAACTAAGGTATAACACAAATCACTGCTGCTACCATCAATAATAACACAAGAGAAACACAAGGAAAGAGAATACAACTGCTCACCAAGCCCAACCCAGCCAATGCACCCCCCAGCAGCGAACCCCCCACTGCACCACCACCCCCTTCCGGGTCTCTGCCCTCCGTTTTCACATCCTGGACATGACGTGCTGTGGTATGGAATAACCTCTTTGGTCAGTTTGGGTCAGGTGTCCTGTCTCTGCTTCCTCCCAGGCATAGCACGAGGCCCAGAAACGTCCCTGGTCAAACCAAAACACCGCCAAGCAGCAACTACAAACACTGCTGTCATCAGCGCTGCTCCCAGGCCCAAAATCGAAAACACAGCGCTGCACCAGCCACCAAGAAGGAGAAAAAACGACCGCCACTGCTGAACCCGTGACAACCACCCTTTTGGAGACGCTGAGAATGCCGTCACCAAACCACTGCACCCAACTGCGAGGCAGGAGGGCACATGGCTGTGGATGAGGGGTTGCTGGATGTCACACGAGCAGATACAAACATGTGGATATAAAGGGTGAGTATTCTTTTCTTTTTCTTAACAAAACATCAGAGAAAAGTGGTTTATTGTTACTAAAAAAACCCAAACAATGCTCTAGCGTTTCAGGCCATGGATTTTCTAGCTCAATTCATGGTGTGGAGTGCAGGTTAAGAAGCGAAGAGTCTCAAGGACATCTCCCCTCTAGCCACAACCAGGTCCCCTCCTCCCTTTCCCTCGGTGACCAAATAACATCCTTCTGCAAGTACAGCAATTGTTTACATGTAAAAGTAAGATTAGGAGAGCACTTAATGTATCTCAAGCCTTTTTTTTTTCTTTCTTTCCTTTTTTTTTTTTCCTTTTTACCTTTTTTCCCCTTTTTCTTTTAAAAAAAGAAGTGATTTAGCAGCTAGAAGAAGGACAGCATCATGTGGGCACCTAGTGCTGCAGACCCCACCAGCAAGTGCTCCACAGGTTACTCGCGCTCCATGGACCACAGTTCACAAACAACGTTTCGGGGCTTCACAACCTTTGTGTTGTGGCAGATGCTTCTTCACAGTGAGAGCCAGCAGGTCATTTTTGGTTGGAGAGACACACAGGAGACTTCACCCACTCAGCAGCAGCTCAGTTTGGAGCTCCTACTGCACCGCAGAGCCACTGCTGCTCAGCTGCACCTGGGCAGCACTCAGCCTTCAGCCACTGTCATGGGGTGGGCAGAGCTGGGGGAGCACCACATTGCTTATTCCTCCTCTTGACTCATGTAGGGTGCTTCTGTGTTCATCCTTATGGGTGTCTGTGTTCCTCAGGCACAGCAAGGCAACCAGGAGATGCAAAGGGCAGCAGCAAACCATGGTGAGGGGCTGTCGGTTCTCTGCTCGAGCGGCTGTGACCTCCGGAGCTACCAGGATCCCAGGTCCCCAGGACAATGCCATAGATCCAAGTCACATAACAGACACCACAGCCACACGGCTGGGAAAACCGCTCTGGGACCAGCACCGACCACCCCTGCGGGTGTCTCCCAACAACATGCTGGGAACCAAACACACCCGCAGCAGCCCTGCCAGCAAGTTCTCTGCAGGAAAGGTCACCCAAGCAGCACCCCCCCCTTATTTTTTCCTTATATTCTTAAACAACAATTGCTCTCACCCCTCTTTTTGCTGGACACACAAACATACACACACTATATGTACACAGTTTGGAACCGAGGAGCTACACCGCGACCGGGGAGCGATGGTGCCACACATTCAGCAGCTGCCAAAGGAGAAGTCGTTTGACTTTCTGTTAAACTTGCAACGTTTGTCTTTATTTTGTTCTTTATATTTTGAAAGTGAAAAGAAATAGTATCGAGTCAATTTCTTTTTTTCTTTTTTTTTCTTTTTTTTTTAAATATTTGTTCTATGTATTTACAAGCCTTAAAGTTGCTCTAAAGGTTCTCAAAGTAGCACTAAAGACTTTCTCTTTTCCCCCAGGGGAGCACTGGTTCGAATGAGTTACTTTTGTTTTCGGAGCGCTCTGGTCCGCAGCGTGCGTCTCAAATGCGTTTCCTTCCGGTCCAAGGTTAGGGAGGGTTTGGGTTACTAGGTTCTTTTTTCGCTTAAGTTTCGGAAGCAAAGCTGAGAGAGGCAGAAAAATCTGATGGCAATTTAAAAAAGGAAAGAACATAAACCCGGGTCTCCTCCTCATCTATAGCTCACCCCAACCCCCTGGGAAGTTTTGTCTATTGGATCATGCTTGGAAACAAAACTGAGGTGCAGATGAAGGGGAGGGAAATTTATTTCTTGGCTTTTGTTCTATTATACAATTTGTATACAGAAACTGCAAATTTAAAAATTACACTGTGGCATTTGCAGTCCTTAAAATAATAAATTAAAAGTTTTTTTTTTTATTTTTTTTTTGTTCTTTTGTTTTTTTGCTCAACGGATTTGTTTCTCTTCGTGGTCGCTTTTTGTGGGTTTTTTTTGTGTTTTTTTTCTCTAAGTCCTTGTTTAAAAAGAAAAGAAGAAGAAAAAAAAACCAACCCAAAAGATTAAAACAGAAAATATTTTCTATAAATAATACATGTGTTTTGGTTTAGTGCTCCCGCCCTCAGGTTTGAAGTTGGCTTTTTTTGTTGTATGTGTTTGTTTTTCAAGTACCTTTTTTCCTCCACGGTCACCTTGATGTTTATGTATTTTACCTCTCCCACTCGTGCATGTGTGGGGAAGGGGGTCTGTGTGAGCATTGGCTTTGCTGCACTCTGATTGGCGAAGACGTGAAACTTGTTAAAAAAATACTTAAATCCTTTCTTTTTTTTTTTTTTTCTCTTTTTTCTCTCTGTATTTTAAGTTTTAATTATCCTCCGACTCCTCTTCGGCCTCCCGTAGCCACGTGAAGAACGCTGTGACTGATTTTAGCGCTACTCCTTTCCCATTCTGCTCTGCTGGGTCCTTGCTGCTCTCCCACTTGTAGAAGGCGTCCTCTGATATTACCTCCTCGTCGTACAGGCAGTCGAAAAACATCCGCAACAGATCTGCAGAGACAGCATAACGGGAGAGAAAGTGCGTCAGTGGAGAAAGCACGGTTATGGATAAGGGGATTAACGGGACCTTTAATGCCAGAGATGCAGATACTAGTAAGTCTGTTACTGAGTTACTGCTTCCTGGCTGCTTACACACAGACGAGAGGGAGCATGGGTCCCTCTGATGCCAGTGGGTAACTCCTGCTCTGCAGGAAAGGGCCTGGAGCACAGTGTGATGGGGAAGGGCTGAGGGACCTGGGGGGTTCTGATGGAGAAAAGAAGGCTCAGGGGGGACCTGATCGCTCCCTACAACTGCCTGAGAGGAGGATGGAGCCAGGAGGGGCTGCACTCTGCTCCCAAGGAACAAGGGATGGGACAAGAAGAAACAGCCTCAGCTGCACCAGGGCAGGGTTAGATGGAGCTGAGGAACAATTCCTTCCCCAGAGGGTGCTCAGGCATTGGAACTGCTGCCCAGGGCAGTGCTGCAGTCACCATCCCTGCAAGTGCTCACACACCATGTAGATGAGGCCCTCAGTGCCATGGGTCAGTGGTATCATCTTGAAAGTCTTTTCCAACCTTGTTGATTTTATGATAGGGAAAGCTGGACCAGCAGCCACGGCTGGGCAGCAGTCCCCAGCAGCCCGTCCTCCTCCCGCTGGACCTTGCAGCCAGCTCCTCTCCAGCATAACGAGCAACCAGTGCCTTACAGCTAAGGACAACCAACTCGGGTGGTTCTGGGCACTCTGATTTCGTCCTGCAGATTCCCCAGGAATTCCTGTTTCTTTGGCAACTCCTCTCTTTTCCAACAGAGGTTTCTGCAGTGTCTCTGGGACAAGACCCATCAGTTGTCAAAATCATTTCATTCCCTCCAAGTCCACAGAGCGCAAGTGCAATTACAGCACCCAGTGCTCCCACATGTCCAGGTATTGTGAACTCAGTGGGTTATCTTTGGGTTTTCCCCTGTTTTTATCAACAGGGTATGTCCTTCCTTCTGCATGGCTGCTGACAGGAGCAACCCCTAAGAGCCAGCCTCTGGCTAAACATGTGGGGACAAGCAGAAACCTCCGTATGGTGTTCTCCCTTATCTGTTGTGTACAGAGGTAAGGAAAAGCACATCCTCGACTCCACCCTCACAAAAACAACTTTCCCTCACACTGTCAGCATTCAAATCCCCAGCACAGAGGCAATACTTACTAGGAGGTTGATCAAGTTTTACTATTGATGCTTGTAGTGCATAAAGTGCTTGTAGTTCCTTCTCTGTGTCTGAGTCTAGGTACTTGATTAAGATCGGCACTCTCTGTTTGATAACAGCAGTGTCCACACGGAAGCTAGAAGATTCCGCTGAGGGGAAGAGAGGAAAACAGGGTCAGCTCTGGCAGATGGCACCAGGGGCACGTCTTTTACCGACTCAAACAGGTATCACAGATACAGGTTAATGTGGAGAGGAAAACGAAGATGAGGAACACCGGAAGTATTTCTTTGGCTTTTCCTGGAAGTCTTGGTTCTTCCAGTTCCCCGAATTCAACCAGTATCTGCAGCGGCCTGGCCCTACCCAGCCTGCTGCCACACGCAGAGGGATCCCAGCCTCACTTTGCAGCACAAATCGTTGTTTCCCCAGGCAACTGGGTGTCCAAAGTGTGTGCAAAGGGTAAGGCATACATTTCAGTTATACAGAAGGTTTGAGAAGATTATATATTAAAATACCAAGGCAGAAACAGAACCACAAGCTGCATATGACATAAGAAATCAGGAATACGTAAAAAATTGGCATTAGAAATCCATCTGGAACATAGATAAATGATTCAGCAGCTTCTAAGTCGATCAAGCAAAACAATTAAGTGATATTTGGAAAACAAACCTGCTCAATCAGAGGCAAGGTCACAACATAAACCAGATGTTCCTGATACACGTCAGGGAACGCTTAAACATCTGTAAGCGAATCCTGAGTCATTTTGCCATTAACACTAGGTGGCACAGAAAGGTGAAGACGAAGTTGAGGCCATTCCCTCCACCTTGGAGCTCACAGCAGAACCGGCTGCCTTACAAGCACAATGTTTTGCCCTGCCAGATGCCAACAGTGAAGTTAAAGAAAACAAAGCGATCTGACCAGATGTTTCTGGCTGCAGCTTTATCCAAGCCCCCAAGGGGCTGAGGCTCTCTCTGACTCGGGATCCCTCCCTTCCCTCCATTTCCAGCCGACTGCCGACACATCAACTGCAGATTACTTGAATTTATGTCCAGAACTGCTACTTTGGACGTAAACCTATTACCAAGATGAGATGCAGGCTGCCTTCTCTTCTGCAATCCATGCTGCCACCTTGCACATGGTGATGGGTGACGGTAGAGCACCCACGTGTACTTGCTGACACAGGAGGGGAAATGCTGATTACCTTAACAATGTCTAGCAGCACATTTCCATCTTCAATAGGAAAAACCCATGAGCAACCTGGCATTACTCAGGGTCGACTGAAACATCTGCTCATGAGAGGTCACTGGGATAGGCTAGGGCCTCAGGAACACCATAACGGGGAAGCAACAACCCACTCGTGAGCACTACAACTCGATATGGTGCTATAGTGTGTGACAAAAAACAGCCTCAGGGGAGAGAAAAGTGATAGAAACCTGAAAGATAGAAAAGAACTCTGCACATTTGGTCTGTACAGCGTTTACGTTGTGAGTTACTCACCTACAATAGCTGCTTTACAAACTGCTGTCATTAAAGCTCTAAGGAATGTAGGTGAACTCATCTGGCTTTCATCTAGATTAGCCTGGAATCAAGAGTAAATGGACTGGTTAAGAACATGCCACTGGGTGAGAGCAACCCGTTCAAACTCCACTGCTGCCTGTGGTACAGGTACAGGCTCAGCAAAGGCTGCTGCAGCAGAAATCAAGCTCGCTCCTCTGTGAGACCTCAGCTTTCCCATTCCCTTCTTGAAACCAGCTCAGGTACATCCACACTCTGCAGGAGTGGTCAGCACACCCTCTAACTGTCCCCGCAGCCACAGGAACAAACCCAACCCGCCAAGTGTGGCTCTCACAATGCCCTTTACGTGTTCAATGAGTTTTTTAGGCTTTTCAAGCCATTTCACAGCATGCTTTTGGGTGGAGCTTTGTTTGCACTGTGTAAGTCCAGAGAATGGCAGTGTAACTTGTCCAAGACTACAAAGAGCCCAGGGGGGTGTCCCCAGATTTTCAGTTCTGCTCTTTCACGTAGCTCTCAGCAGGACAGAGCTGACATTTCTAACGCAGCGCTGCAGCAACTGAAGTCACTGAAACAAAGCTGGCCAGGATTCAGCCGAAAGTGCATGCCTAAACGGATCAGGTTGGGTACGTTACACAGACACTAGATTAAATAGTTGGCTTAAGGGATGCAGCCAGAGAGAGGGGAAAAGATCAGTACGTTGACTGCGCTTTTTCCCCCCCTTTCCATTATTTTCTCTTACAGAGCCCAATCCAGTGCACTGGGAAAGGTCCACGTGCCCTCAGTGACTGCTCAGGACCTTTCTGCAGCACGGCAGGGGGGTCATGCTGCAAACAGCAGTGAGAAGCTTTCACCGCTCGTGTTGGGAAGGAAGAACACAGCAGCGAACTCGCTTGAGAACGCGGTAAGTAGCCAGAAGCAGTTTATTGGGCATCAAAGTGTTCAAAAGGCAGTTACACAGTTAAAGTGTAACAGTTACAGTTCATGTGCAACACAGTTAATGTGTAACCACAGTTACACAGTGTTAATGCGGCTAAAATTCTTTCTTCCTGAATCTTACCATGAGAGAACTGATTTATCTTTTAGGTTTTAATCCTTCGGCAGTGCTGACTGCACTGACCCGCTCATCCTAGCGTCCTGTCTTAGGGGGGAGCCTGCAGAGATGCTCCTTTAGATGAGACAGTATTTACAGAAGCAGCTAACAAACTGTGTGCAGGGAGGGAAAAAACAGTCTTTGTACCTCTACCCAGTCAAAGATTTGTTCATCATTTGCCTTGTCCTCAACAATGAGTTTTTCAAGCTGCTTGTTCAGCTCTTCTGCAGAGAGTTCTTTCTCTGAAAGTGCTTCTGAGGAACTGGAACAGTCGGACTCCGTGAAGTCCAACTTCTGCAACGTCAGAAGTGAGGATGAGAATTAGTTAAATACACTTTTTCATGCCAAATTACACCACAGCGAGGCAGCAAGCTACGCTTCGTTCTGCTCTCTGGCATTTTTCAACTGCTAAGTTATCATTACAAGGATTTATGTACTTGCTTTCTAACCTTTGCAACAGAGAATTTACAAACGTGGGATCTACGTGTTTGTACCCACCAAAGACACCAGGCACCTCGGAGCAGCTGCAGCCCCACGCAGAATGAGTGTGCACGAAATAAAGAGCATGTTACTCAATTAAAACGATGGGGAGCTGGAATGCAAGGACCAGAGCTAGCGTTCCTCAGAGAAACTGCAGCTAACACCCCAATTCACTCTAAAATGAGACAAGAGGAGCTACAGTGCCCTCACCAAGCCCCATGCCTTAATATCCATTTCATTTCCCACAGTACAGCGCTTCCTAAGTGTTAAAATATGTTGGTGGATCACTTTGAGCAACAAAGGGAGACTTCCAGCAAGGTGCCCTCCATCAGCCCTGGCTCCTGTCGGTTGTGAAACCCTCTGGGATTGTAACACAAGGTGGGATAAGTGAATAATCGCCGACATTCAGTCTGGCCCTTCTGTACAACATCTGTCCTCGCTGCAAACCTCGTTTCTGGGCTCATTTCCCCGGCTGGAGAAGCAGATCTGCTGGAGGAAGCCAGCTGATGGGAGATGTGAGCCTGGAAGCAGAGGGGACAAGCCCGTCCCCCCGGTGTTTCAGAAAGCAATCTAACCCCAACTCAGTGCAGGAGACACTTCACCCCACATCTCAAACAACCACATATAAGAATGGCATGGAAGAGCGTGAACAAATGGGATGTGGAGCCAAAAATCAGTGTGCCAACATCATGAAGCAAGCACTTGCTCTGAACTCACTTGTTCCATGAGAAAGGTATGTACATCCTCCCCTTCGGGTAAGTAGTCCTTCCAACTGAGGCCAGTCTCCCTCCATAAGGCTCCCACTTTCTTATGGCTCTACAACACAAAGTTGGTTCATTTTAAAGACTGCAGAGACAAGCAGGGGAGTTCATATGAGCGGGAGTGGTGCAGTTGTGTGAGGAGAAATGAAGAACCATTCGGCCACCAAACGAGACGCCTGACAACAAAATGAAAACCTCTGGAAATCCCATGCAAGAGGAATCATAGACACAATCCTGCCGCAGGGACACACGTCTTCTCCGGCGGTCAAACAGGATTTTATGTTTTCAAGTTAAGAAAGCAGCTGTTTAGAGCTAATTGTACACAGTCCCTGCTATCCTCCATCAGGATCAGAATGAAATGACTGATACTACATCGAAATACCCAAATCCAAGTATTGGCCTGGAGGAGATGAGCTTAGAAAGCTTCAACACCCAGAGCACAGCAGCTTTGCTTTCACAGAACAGAGGAAGTAAATAAATGGGAGTCGATTGCCCAAACACGCATAAGACTAAAATAAGTCAATAAAAAGTCACTATTTGCACTGCTAGACTGAAACGCTCCTGGAACGTTCAATCCTATCTGAGTGCAGGCTTTAAAACAAGAAGAAGCAAGTGAGGGATTTTACAGGGTTGAAACCACCCCAACTGCAGCAGCCGGCTGGGTTAAAACAATACAAGAAAGACAAAATATGGAGGGAGAGTTATCAGGAAACCACCAAACTGTTTGGGCACCCAACTGCGAAACATGTGAGAGCTCTACAAGCTACGAGGTGGAAAGGCGTCCCAGTGATGTGGGACGCTTTGGAAGTGCAAGGTCGGTTTGGATGAGCACCCAGAGGTCTGAGAGGCCGCCTGGAGCTCATCTGAACACCCTCAGAACCTCTGTGGTGCGCAAGAACAGCTCTCCCAAGCCTGCCAGCACTTGCTGCCTCCGGGCAGCCCACAAATACCTCGAGAACGTCCCTCCTGCAGGACTGCAGCCCTCCGGCTTCTGGGAGAAGCCAGGTACCAAGGTACCTGCAAAGGGAAAAGTGAGGAGCAAACTGGAAGTTAACTCAGCGTTCTGGAACCCTGTCAGGCTCGGCTGGAAACCGGGGATGAAGGAGCAGGTTTCCTTGGTTATCCGGGCTGGCCCGTCCCTCAGGATCTTCATGTGGGAAACATGTTGGCTTCATGCATAAACATGTACTCACTGTATCCAGCCCACCAACAGCACACCAGCCACTTACCATTTGTTTGCATAGAAGGTGCAAGATTTCAGCAAGCAAGACGCCGGCTCTTCCCACAGGAAGCAAAGGTTTGCTAAATTCTCTAGAATGAAACAGAAGAAGAAGAGAGATTTTCCCTTATAACGTGAATTTGGAATGCAAGGCTGGGGGCAGTGATCAAACTGATGCAGGAAAGCACCCGTGACTTATGCCAGGGATAAAGGGTTTGACGTGGCACCACTGACAGAACAGACTGCAGCAATGCAGTGCACTTGTCACAGCAGGGCTGACTGCAAGGACTTTATGTACCCTCAAATCCTCTCACTTCTGCGGGATGCTGCGTTCAGGCAGCAGGACCCTTTTTGGGGAAAAGCTATTATTTTCATAGCCCACACAGGGTTGCATTCTAGTTAATCCCCAAAACACAGGTACAAAATAGAGAAACTCTGGTCCTGGAAACTATTTCCAGTCATGCAGGCAAGGTTTTGTGCCTGCTCAAGGCAATGTCGGGGTGGCACTTATCACACCCCAAGATATAAAGATCCCTGCACAACACCTCAACCTCTGCAAATCTAATTCCAGAGGCTTGGTGTGCTCTCAAACGCCTCCCATTGTCCACCACAGGGTATTAGCTCAGCTGAAACAAAAGGACTGAAGGGGATTTATGGATAAAACTTTCACCCCTGAACAGTGATGACAGAGCAGTGAGTTCCCTTCCCACCACAGCCTGGTGCAAGCCTTCTGTCAATTCATATGAGAAGCTGAGCCTCCAGCACCACTCATCTTTTATCTACTGATGGGAACCACACTGTGAGAATACTACAGCAGAGCCAGACAGGCAGCTCTGCTCAGCTGAGACTGGAAGAGAACAGTGTTGCTTACTGTATAAGTTCTCTCATAGAGATTCCTCCTTCTTTTAACATGGGGGTCACCAACTCAGCTAGGTACAACCAAATATGGGGTATATCTATGGCCATATCGTCCGCCATCTCCAAGGTGTCCGAAAAGCTTTAAAAGAAAGGAAAATGTCAAGTGTTAAATGCCATGTAGAGAATTGCAAAGCACATCTGCACTTCCAAACCCCTTTGTCACAGAAGAGAGGAGTGAAGGTAACACAACAACTGCTGCCATCTCCTGCTTCCAGTGCTTCCGACTGCCAGCAGAGAATTGCGCTAAGCAATAACAAGGACAGTATGTGGAAAACCAGCAGATAATCCAGGAAAGCTCCATTTACAGTTAACTCTTGTACCACTGTAACGAATCACTTGCCAAATCATCAAACCTCTAACACTAAGCAGCATTTTTGTCTATAAACACCAACCATCTAATAAATAACTGATGGAGCTTTCTTAAAAACATCTAAACATTTACAGAAGTGGGGTGGTAATAACGGAACTCCAATGGTAATGAGCAAATGTAAGTATGGAAACCACGATCGGAAGGGAGCTCCGTGCACCAGAGGGAGGTTTCCATCTGGAACAGAAAATGCAGCAGGATGGATTACAGAATTGCTCCCCAACACTGGACCCACTTCCCAGAATGGCTCAAAACTCTTCTTCCCGATACAAGCCTTGCAAGTGCTTCACCTCCCGTGCCTGTACAAGGTGATGGACTGCTGTGGCTCTTTTGCCAGTTCTCACCATGATTCCTTTCTCCCCAACAGCCTGAAACTTCTGGTATCTGGTTTAGTGCCTAGAAATGCACAATTTATCTGCACTTCAAACCCAGAAACCATCTCCTTCGCTTTGCCCTTTACATCCTCTGCTACCAGCTCAGCCTGCATTTGTACAAGTGCTTCTGCCAGCAGTTGGTTTCCTGCTGTGTATCCCTCCAGACTTGTGCTGTGACCATACTCATCCCATACCCTCTAATTACACCATAATGGGTCTTGTTGTAAGTGAGTGTCGTGGGTTTCGGTGTTCTTCTTGTGTGCCCGCTCAACACCACTTGCCCTTTCATCACCTCTGGGAGCTGTGTCCCTGTTTATGCCACATTCAGACCACACATCCCACTGTTTCATCAAGATCCTACTTGTTTGGCATCACAACCGCTTACCCACAATGCAGGAAACACAGAGAGGGTTTTAATCACAGTCCGTTATGGAAAGCTATCACTGCAAATGAGCTGTGGCCATCGTGGCTGCATGGACATAGACAAGCAGCTCCATGGGGATATGTTTTTTACTGCTGTTCCATACGGTTTTGAACTCACGGCTGCCTGAACTTTTCCTGTGAGCCCCTGGGTTGCATCATGGCAAAATTCACTGCCAGACATGGGCACAGGGAGATCACAACGGGAGCAGTCCCATGACAGGATTCACACCAAAGCAGCAGGACAGGGCTGACTGCTCAGAAGCCCGGTATCTGAAAGGGCTCTTTCACCTGCTTTTCACTGCCTGCTTCTAGTGGTTACCCCTAGTTTAGTCACCCTGCTCTAAGCCCCAGTGAGGACAGAGCAGTGCTGGGGACCTCCTGGGGGGAATGGGTTGGTTTACAACTGGACAGGAGTTCAAACCCAGTCTGGGAGCACAAAACCAGCAGAGCAGAGATGAACCAGCAGCCGAAACATCTCTGGAGGAACGTCTCCTCTGCCTGGCACCACGTTGGTGTGTATCCTCCAAGTCAGCCCCTCAAGGACACATCTGCTCCTTAAAGTTGAGCTGTCCTAAGAAATGGCAGCATGTGTGTGAAGCCAGTTTTACCAGTGAGAGGGCAGCTGAGGATCTGTGGATGCTCAGGGCCTCAGGCATTAATGTCACGTGAAGACGTTTGACTTCTTCGTCTTCTTTTAATCATACTCAGTGATTTGCCAAAAGGCAAACAGTGACAAATGCACCACGGAACAGAAATCTAACCACACACATTCAAACAGACACCCACTTAGAAAGAAACACATAAATAGGAAAATACTTAAATTCGCTACAGCATTTGCAGTACTTAAAACTAAACCACAATAATCACATTACTTATAAATACCCCCAGGTGAAAGCGCTCCTTCAGAATGGAGGCAGACACCAAAGCAAGGCGGGAACCCGCTCCTCTCTAAGGAAAACACCAAGTTTCCACAGGCAGAATACAAACCCCTTGAAGAAATCCTGCTTGCTCAGCTTTCCCGACTGCACCAACTGGTGTAATAACTGGCCCATGTGATCCCTGGTGATCTGACTCCTCTCGAGCGTCGACTCCACTCCCACTCGCACGAACACCGGCAGCAGGTTGTGGGTGCTCAGCTCCTCCACGCACTGCATCGCCTCCTGTTCCAACGACACGCGGGGTCATTTCTGAACTGAAACACCCAAACCCGGAGTGTTTTCTACTATAACACAGGGGGGTTCCTTTTGGGAAATGAGTACTTAGTGCAGTTGCCAGGCAGAAGTGCTGAACTAGGCTGTGGAACCTCATCACAAACCACCACTGAGACGGCAACTGAATAATAATGACACTACTAATGACACTGCTAATGGTACTAACAATGATAATGATGGCGATAACAATGATGGTGATGATAATACTGAGAATTGATACCACACAGGCAACAATTTTTACAATACACAATTACACTCCAGGGTACAGTGTGGCTGCTTAGTGCAAGGACAGGAATTGTCTTCTGGATGCCACCAAAACGCCTGGTCTTTCACCAACTATCACACCAAGTCAAAAAGAGGCCATCAGGTGAGGTTCTGTACTGATCTGTCTGATACAGAAATGCCCGTGTACAAACCCACTTCAGGTAAAGAAGCAGAGAATAGGAGCAGAGCACTCAGAGGAAAATTTACCCTGTCTAAAGCTTCTGTTTTCTGGCATGTACCTTCTGTAACCTAAGCGAAGAAAACACTTCAACAGAGACTTTCAGATGAGCACCAATGTCACACTGAGAAATCTCCACTGTCATCAGCAACGATTCTCCACTGACCTTCTAGGTTCCGCCCAATGGATGTCAATACTCTTCCCAAAGACATCTGCTCTTTGCCTTAGGTTATGCCTTTAGTTATCAAGGACTGACAGCCCCAGGTGCATTTCTGCAGGCCCTGAGTGGCTTTTTCTGCATGTCACAAGCCCAGCGGTCCTGGACCACGTGCTCCTATCAGAGCTCTTCCATCAGATGTGCCCGGTGGATCCTGGGGTCTCCAGGACAGAAGTGAACAAGAACGCCCTGCTGGGTGACCCTGCTGTCACTAGGCACCGGCAGACAGCTCAGTGGTTTTACTTACAGACAGGTTAAACATAGGATGCTGAACTCATGAGGAACAGCTACTCCTCTGTGATGTACAACACCAATACACCCATTTATGGCCTTATTAATGTGAGCTTAAGCTGAATTAGTCAAGGACCTTCGTCACAGGCTGCGTCTGAAGCATGTTAAGCATTCACAGTCACCACGTAACCTCCTAATGCAAACAAGTAACCCCAATCTGATGTACCTTTTTCAGCCAGACACCACGGGTCTAATACAATTCACCTCGATTCCAAGCCAGCCATAAGAATATGTCATTGTATTTGCAAGTGGAGAAACCAAAGCAGCCCCTTTGCCCTGGGCATAGAATCCCAGCCTGATTTGGGTTGGAAGGGACCTTAAAGCTCCTCCAGCTCCAACCCCCTGTCATGGGCAGGGACACCTTCCACTGGAGCAGCTTGCTCCAAGCCCCTGTGTCCAACCTGGCCTTGAACACTGCCAGGGATGGGGCAGCCACAGCTTCTCCTGGGCACCCTGGGTCAGCGCCTCAGCACCCTCACAGGGAAGAATTTGTGCCTTATCTCCAACCTGAACTTCCCCTGTTTAAGTCTGAACCCCTCACCCCTTGTCCTATTTGCTACAGTCCCTCTCCAGCATCCTTGGAGGCCCCCTTCAGATATATCCAAGGGGGAGGCCTTAAAGTCCATCACAAAACCATAAAGGACCAGGAGCTCCTTTGCCAAGAGCCCCGGCTCCTCCTGCCTGAGCTGCCAGCCCAGCACACTGTGGGATGCTGCGAATCAAAGTGTGGGGTTTTTCCTCTCCAAACCAGGATTTAATCCTTTCTCCTGAAAACGAGATGTGAACCCAACCCATAAGAATATCCCTCTTTCCTATTTGAACTGGCAGCCCTATGAAGCAGAAGCAGCAGCTCTGCTCTAATGGTGCCAAAGCAGAACTCCCCGGTGCTGCTGCTTCAAACTTGGCAGGTTTTTAAACTCATGTCAGCACAAGATCAAACCAATCAGCTCTGCAGCCAACGTAACCTCTTGCAAAGCCCCTGGACAAGCTCAAATGCGTTTACAGGGGAAGCAACAGTTCAACCTGTATCGGAGATGCTGACAGCTGCTCAGTGATTTTCAGTGTTTATTAAATACTCTGGAGCGGTTTGTTCAATATTTAGTGTTGCTTTATCTGCCTCCAGAGCAGGGCAGCACATGCTTCGATAACTGAAGGAAAACCTCAGCTGATTTTCCCACTAGCTTTCCTGCTTCCAAAACTGCTGTTATTATGGAGCTGCTCAGTGATTCATGACGGATACACATTCATCTTGCGACTTAGCACACACAAACTGGGCTACTTTTCCTATTACCCGGCAGGGCAGAAAACAAGTTTGCAAGACAACTGTCCTGAAAGCACTCATGGAGCTGCTGCTGCTGCCTGGATTTTGACTGACCCCATCGTTTCTGTGAGATCTGTGTGAGCTGGGTGCTTACAAAGGCACTGTTCTGGGAGAGAATCGCAGAATCCCAACTTGGTTTGGATTGGAAAGGACCTTAAAGCTCCTCCAGCTCCAACCCCTGCCACGGGCAGGGACACCTTCCACTGGAGCAGTTTGCTCCAAGCCCCTGTGTCCAACCTGGCCTTGAACACTGCCAGGGATGGGGCAGCCACAGCTTCTCTGGGCACCCTGGGACAGCACCTCAGCACCCTCACAGGGAAGAGCTTCTGCCTAAGAGCTCATCTCAGTCTCCCTTCTGGCAGTTAAAGCCATTCCCCTGTCCTGTCCCTCCATCCCATGTCCAAAGCCCCTCTCCAGGTTTCTTAAAGCCCCTTCAGGCCCTGGAGCTGCTCTGAGGTCTCCCCTTCAGGAGCCTTCTCTTCTCCAGGCTGCCCCAGCCCAGCTCTCTCAGCCTGGCTCCAGAGCAGAGCTGCTCCAGCCCTCGCAGCAGCTCCATGGCCTCCTCTGGCCTCGCTCCAGCAGCTCCACGTCCCTCCTGTGCTGCTGCCCCAGAGCTGGATCAGGGCTGCAGGGGGGTGTCCCCAGAGCGCAGCAGAGAGGGAAATCATACCCTGGTCCCACAGACCTTTCTGTAAGTGAGGTTTTCATTTTGCTTACCTTGAAATCATTAATATGCAAGAACTCATCAACGATAGATTTGCATTTTCTCTCTATTTCCTCTTCTGATAGTGAAGGCTTTTCTTGTGCTGGAGCTGGGGGAGCTTCTGGCTTGGCTGGTAGAAGTACAAGACAAAAAATGTAAGAAAACACATATGGAAAAGGAAAATCAGCATCATTCTGAGACAACATCCTGAAAAGTCACTGGAGCAAGGGGTGTTCCCTGTCCCGTCCTCAGGTACCGCTCACTTCTTTCTTGGTTACACATCCCCCTTTATGAACTCTCCGTATTTCTGTAAATCAGCCATCTCACAAAGACACAGCAGCAGTGACACAGGTTAGAACACCCTCAATGCTGCGGCACAGTGGCTGTGAGTACTTGCAGCTGTGTGGCTCCAATGAAGCCTAAGGATGAGTTGATAAGAGGAGATGATGCCAAGGCCTGTGTGAATCGTTTGTGTTGCAAACCTCTGGGAGGCAGATCACAGTGACTGCAGCCTGACCAAACGTCACTGTGGGCCAAAAGGATCATGGAATTATGAGGCTGGAAAAGACCTTCAAGATCATCCAGTCCAACCTTTACCCCAGCACTGCCAAGGCCACCACTAACCCATGGCATTGAGGCTTCATCTATACAGTGTGTGAACACTTGCAGGGACAGTGACTGCAGCACTGCCCTGGGTACCTGTTCCAACGCTGAGCACCCTCTGGGGAAGGAATTGTTCCTCAGCTCCATCTAAACCTGCCCTGGCACAGTCACAGAATTCGAGGTGCGGCCTCACCAGTGCCCACTGCAGGGACACAGTCCCTGCCCTGGCCCTGCTGCCGCACTGGTGCCGATCCAGGCCGGGATGCTGGGGGCTGCTGGGCTGCCTGGGCACAAGCCGCTCATGCTCGGCTCCAATCGGCACCTCCAGGTCCTTTCCTATGAGCCGTTTCCAGCCGCTCTTCCCCAAGCCCGGAGCGTTGCAGGGGGTTGTTCGCGGCCCAAGTGCAGGACCCGGCACTTTGCCTCGTTGAACCTCATCCCATTGGCACAGCCCATCAATAACATTCACACCACAGCACAGAACTGTCACTTTTTCTTATAGATTTTCCCTTAGGCCTTTTCACACAGTCAGCAAGATGCCCTGAGCACGGAGCAGCACTTACCAGATTCCTTGGCTTTGTTCCTCTCTGCTTCTGTGCTGTTTCTATCCATCTCCATGCCCCCTGTCAACTGCTTCACTGTCTCCAGCATCTCCCTCCGCTGCTCCTCCTGTGCCTGGTTGTCGAGCAGCAGCTCTTTACTGCTGCTGCCCCGCAGGAAGGTGTTGGGACGGGAGAGGGAAGGCGGCAGAGGTTTGTCGTTCTTCTCCCTGCCCGTGCTCCCGCGACTGCGGAACAAAAACCACGGCTGCTTAAAGGTTGTGGTATGAGCAACCCCTGCTCACAGTGCTGGGATGCTGGGCAAAGACACTGGAGAGCTTTCCAGAACTGCACCTGGACCCAGCAGGATTCTTGTCCCAGCGCTTTACAGTTGTAGTTGCACAGAATATAACCAAAATAAACTCAGGTCTCAGACACGGACAAACACAAACACCCACAGAGTGGACAGGCAGAGCCCAGAGAACACATGGAAAAGCAACAACATCCTTACAGCCCCCCTTTGATACATGGAGTGGTACAGAGTTTTGATACAGAGTTTTATAACACTGTTTTACTATCAAATGGTGCGAGTGGTGTGGGCTTCATCCAGTCATTGAAAAATGGCTTCCAAATAGTGAAGGCTACTAGCAGCAGAACACAAGGATCTGTCCTATAAATCACTGTGTTAATGAGTAAGATGGGCAAAACAATTCCAGAATGGAATAACTTCCAGCTAAGTTGGAGTTTTAGGTGGGATAGGAGGGCAAACATCAGAGACGCCAACCCAAGAAAGCAGCCCAGCAGCTGTGCGCACTGGGAGGCCAAAGACATTGTAAATGAACTGTACATTTATAACCTGTGTCTACAGCCAGTACATCATTGAGGCTTAATACATGTTTCATGCTCCAGGCTGGAGCAGATACAGCCCTGATGCGGTCGGGCGTGAGAGCACTGCATGATGTGGGAGCACGGGCAGGTTTGGTCACAGCAACTGGGAAGGGTCAGACGCAGACAGAGCATTTCAGGAGCCCTCCTTAATTTCTGTAAGGTTTTAGGCATGTTTCTTCTTTCCAAGTAAACCTCCTGAGCTGGCTGACCTGACCTGACACCTCCTTACTGCACCACGTTACCTGGAGGGCTTTTAACCTGTGATAAACTATCAGGGAATGAAGCCTCACATGAAGGGCGACCAAAAAGGGGAAACCAGAACATTCACTGTAATGGCTTTATAAATTAATACTACCTGCCTCTCCTATGACATTATAAGGCGCTTTAAGATAACGCAAAGTACACAGTGGGAAGGGGAAAAGAGGCAGCCATTCCTGGAAACTCCATAAAGTTCTCTTCTTTCTGTGTGCTGGTAACTAGAGCAGCAAGAGAAAAGCACCAGTGTGCAGACAGCAGACGGGGAAGTCGTTGCTGGGCTGACACTTACCTAGTTAAGGCCCTGCGAGAATCTAGTTCTGAGGATGGAGATGAGGCAGATACGGATGACACTGGAGGCTGCAGTGCAGAAAACCTGTTCAGACTCGTGGCACTTGGTCGTAAGGAGTCTGGGAGGTTGCAGAGACAACACAGAGAATAACAATGACAAGGTCAGCAGCCGTTCACACCTTGGCATCACAAGGTCATTTAAGCAATAGCTGGTTTTGGAATGAGGGGGAGAGAACAGAAGAGAAAAAGCTGGTCCTGCCCTGCTTCCACCCCCCTGTAGGCAGCCACACGTAGAGATGAGCATTCCCACCCAAGTCCACCCCTGGCAAGGTGGCTGGCAGCACCAGGGGGGGCGAGGGCCCATTGGACTCACCCATCTCGCTTGCCTTCGCTCCACCACTGCTGCCCTTTCCCCAGCTGCCCAGCTGGGCTTTAGGCACAAGCTGAATCTTCTCATCTATTGTGGGCTGTAACACACATCAAGACACCCCGTTACCAGGCTGATCGTACAACTTAACTATAAACAGGTATGGTTTTGGCAACAAACCCTGTCTTGTGAATACCAAAAACTTTAACACAGGTTTGGAACCAATCACAGGATCCCAGCCTGGGTTGGGTTGGAAGGGACCTTAAAGCTCCTCCAGCTCCAACCCCTGCCACGGGCAGGGACACCTTCCACTGGAGCAGTTTGCTCCAAGCCCTGTCCAATCCGGCAATGAGAAGCACAGACCACGCTACGTGGTCGCAAATATCCTTCCCCTGAACACCTCCACAGGATTTCTCTCCCCCTTTGCAGTGCTGATAATCTTAAGGTTCTTTCCGACCCCAGCCATTCTACGGTTCTATGATTTATCGCTTTCTGGCGTTCTGGAAAGGCAGCATTGCAGCACATCCCATCAGGGTGTGGTAAAATGTAACCAAAGAAGGTTCTTCAGATCTTCCAGTGTAGACAAAGAAAGAGCAGAAGGAATGAAACTTAAAGGACTTACATGAACAGGCCATGTGTCATACCCCAAGGGCTGTTGGCTCAGTGCTACGAGCATCTTCCAAGAAGAGGAAAGGCCAAGCATTAAACCTGGCCTCCCACTCTGCCACTCTCTAACTCGGTATAAATTCTGTTACTGAGTTCCAGAGGGGGGAAATTTATTACCAAACTTTGAGTCACGCTGGGAGACCAAACCCTACCCAAAGACAGAGGACACAGACAACAAAGGGATCACAGCCTTTCCACAGTGTCACTGAAAGACATTCCCAGTGACCAGGAGCTTCTTTCTATCGGGAAGTCTGAAGTCCAGTAAGGAGGAAAAAGCAGAGCACATCAGTACTGGGAAGATGTTCAGTTTGTTGGTGACAAATTAAATGGTTCTGCTGTCTGCTCCACCACCAGCCACGGCTCTGGGGGGAATCTGCACAGTGACAAACAGAATTCAGAGGGTGAAGAATGACAACGGGCTGCAGAACCCAGAGGAAAAAAGGCAGTGTCCAAAAGAAGAGAACATTGCTTTACAATGCTCTGCAGGTGAATGCAGTGACAAGGAGGTTGTGACCCCACAGACCCCTTTGTACGAGCTCCCTTCTCCTCTGACAACCCACCTGCTGTGGAGCTAGCTCTGCTTGTACTGAGCTCTACTAAAAGGAGAAGGGCTTTGCCCACATGAGCTGTAAGCCCCAACAGGAGCAGCCAGAATCCCTCCTGCTAGTTCAGTTTTGGAGCCTGCTTTATGACTCTCACAAGGAATAACTGAGTGGGATCTGCAGAAGGGCTGCAGCCTCTCCCGGTTCTGCTTTACAGCTCTCCAAGCATCCAGGCACTGATTGTAAAACTCAGGGAGAGTGACATTAACTGGAACAGCGAATGTCTAGGAATCACCCTGGTTTGTGGGAAGGCCTGAGTTCTTGGCGAGAACAGCCAAGGCTGCTCTGATGATCACCAAAACCAGCCATCTCCAAGCCTGCCTGACCTGCAGCCTGGAATAAAGGTGCCCAAAGTACCTCTCTGATGGTAAAAACACAGAGAGATGCTCATCTGGAGGATGGGTGTGAAGGTTTATCGCATACTGTGGGTTGCAACTGCGCCACACACAAGTCCAGGAACACCATAAAAGCGGACACAGCTCTTCTTGTACTGCTTGAACCTGTCAAGCCTGGAGCACTGCCACTGGTGACACGTCAGGAACATCGTGTTTTCAGATTGAATCTGGCACCCCCATTCTGCTAAGCAGCAGTGTCAGAACAGGGCCTTGAGAACTTGAGACAGCAAAGGGTTTCTGTCATGCAGGTGTCTGAGACCCCTCCTGCATCAGCCACGTGATGTGCTGCATCATCACACATAATACCCTGAGCTCATGTTCTCTTTAATCATTTAATAAAACACAGATTTACCAATGGAGAGAACTTCTGGGTCACCGAAAGTATGCCATGAACCTGAGAAAAAGTGTGTACTCCTTTCCCTCACAGCAAACAGAAGATAACTCTCTTCCTCTGCGCTTTATTTAGGCACAGCATGAGCTCCAGAGATACGACACAGCCTCAAAACCAAGCTGACCTGCAAACACCATGGCACTCTTTTCTAGCCAGACACACACAGTAAAACGAGACCTTGGCATGTTTGTTGCTCTGAGTGAGCCTCGTGCTGGCACCTACCTTGGTGATTTTAAGGAACTTGGTGGGGTCCAGCACTCTGCTGTTCTTTGCCCCCTGCACAGTGTTCCAACCGCCTTCATCGACCCGCTGGACACCTGACAGATAACAAACACAACCACCCTGAGCTCGTCCCCGTGGCTCCGGTAGTGCGCGGGAGGACAAGGGCCATCGCCTCCAGGTTCAGCAGGAGGAGAAGGAGATGGCACGGTTCTGCTCAGCCCCAGCACCATTCCGTGCAGAAACCATGTCTTTTGGGAGTGTTTCTCTAGAGTAAGATGATGCCTTGCTTGACTTTATTATTATAAACCAGCTTTGACATAAAAGATCTCAGTCTTCAAGGGCTGGTTTTGCTTGGGATTCTTCCTGCTCAGGTTTCTCAGTGTCTGAGATCCGAATGTGGCTGCACGTGGTGCATTCACAAGCTCACCAAAGGAGCAGACCACAAGCCTTTGCTATCCCAAACCCAACCCCACTTGTTGCACAGGTCTCAGCAGCACTGGGCTGGTGTAGACACAGAACCCCTGAGGCAGTCCTGAGTTCCTCCCTTCTCCTGATGTCAGCTTTAGGGTAATTAAAGCCTAATCCCCCCTATTCCTCTGCAGGTAGCACCACCCTGGAGGGCTGGTGGCAATTGAAGGTAATGCCACAACACTTTCTCCTGCTGAGTTCACAGCTAAAGACAACATGGTTACTCTTGGAACTAGATGCTATTCCCTTGAAACTGGATTCTGCTGTATGCAAGAACGGATGGCAAACCTGGCTCCTGCGTCCTAAGAGATTCCTGGCGGCCGGAAACCAGATCAAACATGGTTTGTATGAAGGAGAAACTTCAGCACTATTGGCCTGTGATTGTTTATTTTTTACCCAAGGGATCTGCCCCTGGAAAACCCACACAGCCAGACCATGGCAAGTCCCTTCCTTCCCCGGCCTCAGCCATAATCAGGCCTCAATTCCCTTCACTTTACAGGCTAAGGAAGAAAACCAGATTTGTTTCTGTTACATGGGATTCCCTCTGTGGCCACTGGATGGGAAGCGAGTGAAAGGAGCAGCCAGCTTGGCTTGTACTTACCCGGTCTCCTCTTCTCTTTGGTCATGAGTTGCTGGACCTTCCTCTGCTCCTCCTGCTCTTCAATCTTGGCTTCTTTATGAATCTGCTCAATGGTCTTGGGGCCCTGGTCTGCTCTCCGGGACACCCAGTTGCACTGGGGGAGAAGCAAACACGCGCTCAGAGACACTTCCAGGGGAGCATCGTGAACACGGTGTTTTACACTGCGAATGAGGCATCACCCTCCCACCCTTGTCACCTCTTGGGAGGGGCAGCTCATGAGGGCCTGGGGTCACGTTGTGGATGTGGTTATCCCAGCACCACAGGTCAAAGCTACGTGCTCTGCTGTGTACACTGTGGTAGGTGTTCTGGTGGAGAGTGGAGGCTGCAGTGAAGACCTGACTCTGCAGAGGCATGAATGAGTTCAGGATATTTTAACCCCCAGCACCCTGCACATTCCCAGCTTTCCCATCTTTCCAGGGTCAGAGGAAAGAGAAGGACTAGAGGGATGCTGCTGTCACTCTCTATTACTGACACTATTTACTGAAGCCCTTCCTCCAAGCTCGAGATACAAAAAATGAAGCTCTGACAATACAACAGTGAGAAGTGAATGCATTTTATCTGGAGATGGTGCTTTGCCACTCCTGGATTGTGATGGCTGAGACAGGAATCCTGCAGAGAGAGGTGGAGCTGTCTCTCCACGAAGCACTTCCTATGCGTGATGTGTCTACCTGACCATACACTGCACAGATCTATCCCCAGTGAACCCAACTGTCCCTTGATCTTGCTACAACCTCGTTACAGCTTTTGTGGTAACCACCTCTGTGCCCCCTGCAGTTCAAATGCTGCTTCAGCTTCCACAAAAGCCCAGACCACCTTCAAACCAGCTGCTTGAGGTCCAAGTAAAACCCGCTCAGGGCTTGAGTCAAGAGCTGTCTTGTGCCTAAAGCTGCTGCCACACCTACAGGGGTGACATTACAGGTACTGGTCTGTGAAACCTGCGGTCACATCCTCAACTGCGCGGTGCAGAGACACCCTCCATGGCACGAGATTCCAGCTTTAACACCTTGGCCATGTTCAAACCCACAGCTTGACGACAACATAAGAGGCATAGAACCACGGAATGGTTTGGGTTGGAAAGGACCTTAAGCTCATCCAGTTCCAACCCCCGGCCGTGGGCACGGACACCTCCCACTAAACCATGGCACCCAAGGCTATGTCCAGCCTGGCATTGAATACCACCAGGGATGGAGCATTCACGACTTCCCTGGGCAACCCATTCCAGTGCCTCAGCACCCTCACAGTAAAGAACTTCTTCCTTATATCCAATCTAAACTTCCCCTGTTTAAGTTTGAACCCGTTACCCCTTGTCCTATCACTACAGTCCCTAAACATGGACAAATCCCCATCTGCACCGTGGGTGCACTTGTCTACCCCATTGATTTATGGAGTTTAGTGTGGAGCCACCATTGTCATATCCTGACAGAACAGATTCCATTTGCTTCTGTCTGCACAATGCGGCCAGGAGACAACTAGCAAATGCCTGGCTGTGCCAGCAATATAGGACTAGCTTCCAAGGAGATCCATACTGCCTTGGGGAAGAGCCCTCGCCACTTCTCCAGCCACACTACCACCCCCTCGCTCATGGGGGACTGCATCTCAGAGTGATTCAGTCCCATCAGCACAAGTGCTGGCAGGGAACAGTGACACCCAGAGCACACGGAATCGAAGGCAGCGAAGCAATGTGACTGACACAGAGACACACAAGGGATGCTGTGGGGGAAACCCACCCAAAACCTCGCCTGCGACAGGAGCTCAGGCGTATCTGCTGCCACGGGACTGCAGCAGCAGCAGGAGAAGCCAGTGTGGGCATATGTCTAAGATGGAGCAGAACCAAAGCACCTGACACAAGCAGTTCACCCCTCTACCAACACTGGCCTTTGAGATTTCTTGTCTTTAATCTGCCAGACTTCCGGGATAAGGGGTCAGATCTCTGCCCTTAACACCCCGCTGCTGCTGTAGATACTGTAAATCCCTGCTCTTGCAGGAGAGCTCTTCCAGCCCGGACACGAAAGGAACATGCTCTTTTACTTACTTGAGTTGGTACCTACCAGCCTAAGGTCTATCACGTCCTGAAGCATGAACCGAATCCTTGAAGAGGTCTTCCTCTCTTTTACGATCTTCTCCATCTGATTAAAATACTGGTCCATGCGAGGCTACACAAGAGAGACAGCAGCAGCAGCAGCAGTGAGTCTTGGAAGGAAACAAACCCACTCCCTCAGGTGGGGAGTGAGCAGGCTCTGCGTTTCTGCGTCAGAAAAACACATCTAGGGACATGGAGCTGCTCCCTGGAGAAGTGAGGGTTGGGTTTTGTGTGTTCCCCCCGGTTGGATTTGAGTGTGCACAGTGCCGGATGTGCAAGAAATGGAGAACAAATCTGTGGGCACCTCCTTCATTTGGCACCTGCTTTCTCCGTGTATTTAATTACTCAATCTACACCTTCTGCATAAAATCATGGAATGGTTTGGGTTGGAAGGGACCTTAAAGCTCCTCCAGCTCCAGTCCCTGCCACGGGCAGGGACACCTTCCACTGGAGCAGCTTGCTCCAAGCCCCTGTGTCCAACCTGGCCTTGAGCACTGCCAGGGATGGGGCAGCCACAGCTTCTCTGGGCACCCTGCGCCAGCGCCTCAGCACCCTCACAGGGAAGAGCTTCTGCCTAAGAGCTCATCTCAGTCTCCCCTCTGGCAGTTAAAGCCATTCCCCTGTCCTGTCCCTCCATCCCTTGTCCAAAGCCCTTCTCCAGGTTTCCTGCAGCCCCTTCAGGCACTGGAGCTGCTCTGAGGTCTCCCCTTCAGGAGCCTTCTCTTCTCCAGGCTGCCCCAGCCCAGCTCTCTCAGCCTGGCTCCAGAGCAGAGCTGCTCCAGCCCTCGCAGCAGCTCCATGGCCTCCTCTGGCCTCGCTCCAGCAGCTCCACATCCCTCCTGTGCTGCTGCCCCAGAGCTGGATCAGGGCTGCAGGGGGGTCTCCCCAGAGCGCAGCAGAGGTTCAGGATCCCCTCCCTGAGCTGCTGCTCACGCTCTGGGGGTGCAGCCCAGGACGAAGGGGGCTCTGAGCTCAAGCGCACACTGAAGCCGGGTCATGGGGAGCTTTGTACATGCTTGCCATCCAATGTGGCTGCTCTCACAGCACAGCTGATGGGATGTGCTGGGTGCCTGCTGCCAAGAAGGGGAGTCCTGCTCTATCTCAGCCTGAGAAAAAGTGGCTCAGGAAAGGAAAGAAGCATGAAGCTAACCCTGCAGACATCACTGCAGCGCTCTGCCTCCCCGAACTGCCTCAGCTGGGGTCTGGCAGGAGAAGCCATGGTAGAAGCTGCTCTCTACCAGGAACCTGTTGAAGGGGCTCAGCTCTAGTGCGAAAGCTTACGAGCTCCTCCTCACCCAAGAAGTCATGATGTGACGGAATCCAAAAGGGTTCACGTTAAGACATCAAGCAGGATCCTTAGAGAAGCCTCCAGGAGGTCTACATTTAACCTGCCAGGCCCCAAAAAGCCTTTTCCCCCCAAACGGGGCTCCGGCTGTTTTAAACGAAGTTTCAGGGTGGTTTTATAAAGTGTTTCCCACTCCCTCACTAACAGCAGCCAAACCCCTTCCTTACGCTCAAACAAGCAAGAAAAACCCGGTTAAAATTCGGTCCTGGCCTTGCCTTGGAGAAGTTTCAGCTCGAGAGCAAACGCTTCCAACGTTAGGAATGAGGCAGAAAACATTTAACATGGCCTCTGTCCAGCAGCTTTAACCGTAACGCTCACTACCACTGCAGCGTCAATAAGGATGTGTAATAAAACATCTACCCCGCTAATAGAATATAAATAGTGGATTATCACTTGATAGGAATAAGAAATCACAAAGGCAGGACAGGGACAGCACGACATCTGCCAGCCCTTCCCTGCCTGCACCCGCTGTGCCATGCGGAGCCCCAGCTCCAGGCTGCAGAAGGGGCCAGTGCACCAAAATGTTGGTTTCTGCCACTGTTTCCATGCTCCCAAAGACCAAACGAGCCCCCAGGGGCCATCCAGCACAACCCCAGCTGCTGCTCCCAAGCCAGACCCTGTTTTCTTCCCAAAGCACGTGGAGAAATTGAATCCTGCTCCCGGCACTTTCAAACCTGCATCAGTGATGTGCGCGCTGCTGTGTTCACCCTGTATTCAGCTGGGGATCAGTGGTAAACTGCGCCGGCTGCGCTTACAACACGGAACAGTTTGGGAAGCTATTTCCCCATAAGGATCAGGTCTGATCCACTGTGATCCCTGCAATCCAGAGCCCTGCTAGGGAACTCCCTTCCCGAGCAGGCTGAAAACAATTACAGCTCCATTTGCTTCAGAGCTGAGTCCGACTGATTCCTGGCAAAACCCCTGAGCACTGTTTCATCCCAGGCCTGGCTTTGGGGAAGGAGAAGCAGACTGTCTGTGCCAGAAGGAGCTCACTGATTGTGTAATGCTCTGTGCCACATAGATGTTTGCTGGAAAATGGGAAGGAGGAGGATGGAGCGCTGCAGTTGCTTCGCTCTGGAATGATGGTGACACAAAGTGATGCATCCACCAGGATGCAGGGAGGGATGGGGGTCGGACAGTCCATGAGGGTTTTTTAGATTTAACCTTGAAAATACATTCAAGGGGTACTTTCTGTAGGTAACATAAACCTTCAACGGTAAAGAAACAACAAACAAAGTCTTCCAGACTGTGTTTGGAGCAAATATTTGGAAACAACAACTGGAGAACACTGCTGAAAACACTCCAGAATGTCACAGGACAAGGGAGCGGGGCCAGGTCATGAAGCATCCACAAAGAGCAGATGATTTCCTCACGCCATTCCTGAAGGAAAACCAAATAAACCCCCAAATAAACCCGCCCCACACCCGTGTTTACATCCCTGCCCACGAGGCCTCGTCTCCCACTCCTGCTCCTGCCCTACCTTTGCCTTCTCAAAGTCCAGGTCCTTGCCAATGGTAGTCAGGAGGCGGCAAAGGCACTCGAGGGACTCCTCGTCATGGTTCTTCAGCAGCTTCACCACGCAGTCATGCATGATGGCCTCCGTCAGCATCTTCAGTTTGAAAAGCTCGCCAATGAATTTTATATTCCCAATGGATCTCCGTCGGGCTTTGTCCTTGGCCTCTTCCAGCTCGTCATGGAGCCGCGTCTTCTCCTCTGGCTGTGTAACAGAAAAACAGCTCTAAACCCCCATGTTCACAGAGCACAGAACCCCTCAAAGGTCCAGGTTTATGTTTATTACAGTGCTGTTGTCCCTGTTCACTCTTCTAAACCCCCAAAAGAGGCGGATCTAAACCTGCTGATGGAGGCAGACAGTTTTTATTAGGCTCAGCCACAGGGACAGAAATGAAACTCTCGACTCCCGAACTCTCCCCACATAAACTCCATCTCCAAAAGAGATCACACTCGGAGGGAGCTCTGGAGAATTTAAGAGGGAAAAGACCACTTACAGTGGTTGCAGCTTCAAGTTCCTTCTGCTTCTTTTCAAAGACGTCATCGTCAGCCTTGTCCTTTTCAAACTCCTTCTGGCAGCGATTTAACAGCAACTTGCGGAAGTTCACTGTGCTCCCGGGTTTGTCTGCCATGGGCACCTTTAGCTGGGGGCCAAGGAAGGAAAACATCAGCAGAAGTAGGGCTAAACTCCATGTATGAGTGAGGCTCCATGCGAGCCATCGTCACACTTTGGCATGCACTTGATTACTGGGCAGCACAACCCTGCAGGGCTCTGGATGTCAAAGCATCGTGTCGTGATTTCCAGTGGAGCTTTACGTTTCAGATGTAAAGTCACACTCAGAACTTGGCTGACAGCACCTCAGCCCAGAGACAAGTTCATTTCCATCCACAGGATCCTTTAAAAAGACACACTGCTTAAAATCACACTTGTTCTGTCTGCAGACTCTGGAGCTGTGCTCCTTTGCTGTGTGCCATGAAGGATCAGGGGCAGAAGGGGGTTATTTTGTCCCAGGTACAGAGACAGGTGAGATTCAGGTCGGATGTGAGGCGGGAATGGCTTTAACTGCCAGAGGGGAGAGTGAGATGAGCTCTTAGGCAGAAGCTCTTCCCTGTGAGGGTGCTGAGGCGCTGGCCCAGGGTGCCCAGAGAAGCTGTGGCTGCCCCATCCCTGGCAGTGTTCAAGGCCAGGTTGGACACAGGGGCTTGGAGCAACTGCTCCAGTGGAAGGTGTCCCTGCCCGTGGCAGGGGTTAGAGCTGGAGGAGCTTTAAGGTCCCTTCAACCCAAACCAGGCTGGGCTTCTGTGATTCAAATTCACCATCTGAAATGAGCTCTCTGAAGCTCAGCTCAGCCCCTCTGGGCTCTCCTTTGGAATGAGACAGAGGCTGAACTTCCCAAACGTGACTCCAGGCTGTGGACAGGATGGAGAGGGTCCAGAGAAGGGCCACAAAGATAATCCAAGGACTAGGAAACCATGTAAGGGAAGGCTGAGAGCTGGGTTTGTTCAGGCTTGGGACAAGAAGACTCAGGGGAGACCTTATCCCCATATTCCAGTATTTAAAGGGTGACTATAAAGAAGCTGGAGACCCTCTTTTGTTGGGAGTCCCATAGAAAAGACGAGGGGTGATGGGCACAAGTTACTCCTGGGGAGATTCCGAGTGGACATGAGGAGAATTTCCCAGTGAGAGCAATCAGTCACTGGAATAATCTCCCCAGAGAAGTGGTGGATTCCCCAGTGTTGGACAAGGTGCTCGGCCACAGAGCCTAGGTCTTGCTTGGCCTAGAAAGGTTCAACCAGATGATCGTTGATGTTCCTTCCAACATGGGATTCTGTGATCCTGTGTTTCAGTGCATATGACTCTTGTGAGCAGGCAAAGCCAAGGTCCTCAGCTCCAACCAGCACATGGCCAATGGATGTCAAAGAAGAAATCTCTTATTGATGATCAGAAACTAACATTTAACCCTGCTCTTGCCACTTTCATGTTACTGCCCATCAGGTCATGGGGATAACGTGCACAACATCCCCATGCAGAGGAATCTCCTGTGTGACTTTGGCAGCTCTTACCGTTACAAGACACCTGCACATGTTGGCATATGCCACCGAGAAGCTCGGTTCATCGATGGCCTTCTCGAAGACCAGGTCGATGACTCCTTTCAGCCTCTCTTCTGTGTCTACCGTCAGGTCTGTCACTTGCTTCATGAGCTGGTTGAACATCTGGGGTGTCAGCTTGTTCAGGATGCTTCGTACCTTGCGGAACAGCTCCTGAAGGACAGAAAAACTGTGAGTTAAAGTCTAAATGAGATTCCTCTTAGAAGCAAGCTGGGATGAAGCTCAGACGTGAATGGAGATGTGGGAACTTCTAGGAAGTTATACACAATCCAGCCTCAGTTCTGACTCAGCTACCCAAGACCAAGGCTGCAGGCAGGACCTCTGGGAATGCCCAAGTGCTTTTTGTTTCATGCACAACAGAGGCACAAGGCCCTTGCTCCCACCCAGTGACAGTGTCTTCTTGATATCAATTTAGCCAAGAGATAACCTAACAGGGAATGGCCTCCTCCCTCAACCAGAGATTATTGACTTCTATATTTCCTTCAAGGCACCTTTTTCCCTATCCAGAATGAGTTCAACGACACTGCTGTTAATCCCTGAGAACAGAATTCCTGTGTCCTTCAAGACCATCCTAACTTGGCCTACAAACTACAGTCTGAGCACCAGGCACATAGCGCTGCCCAGCGTGGCTGCCCCAGGGAGGAGAGCACTGTTGGGCTGGGCAGGAGGAGCTGGAGGAACTTTACAGAGGAACCGCAGTCTTGCTGCGTGTAAAAGAAGATGAAAAGCAAGTTTTGTGCTGGAAGGTTGAGGCTGTTTGCTTTAGAATGCAGACAGAAATAGTCCAGTAAAGTAGCAATAGAAAACCAATCCTGGAGCAGAGGCAGTAGGCTGCCCGGTGTTCCCTACTGAGAGCCCTTTCACGGACAGGGCTGCCATGTGAACCCCAGGTCGAGGGTACACACATGAAAAAGCCAATCAAGGTAGAGGAAAGCTGTGGTTCAAATTGGAATTCATTGCCCTTTCGCATGGTCTTACCCAACAGCGAAAGCAAACCCTCATCCTCCCTCTGTCACACACCGCCGTGCTCCCAAAGCGCTCACCAACGCTCTCACCTGGGTTTTGACGTTCTCCGGGTCCTCAGTTTGGTTTTCTCTCTTCAGGCTCGGCTTCCAGGCATTCTCTGCCTTCTTCAGGTGCACATCCTCCTTCACACACACAGTGATGATCTTCCTGGGCTCTCTCCTCTGGCCTGGCTGCGATCTCCTCGGTCCAACATTCAACAACTAGGACAAAAACATCCCTTGTTATATCCCCTTTTAAGCTCACATCTCGATAACACACTCCAGGGCACATGCCAACGCCGACAATCACCAGCTCCTCCTTGGTCTTTGAGGACTCCCTCTGACCCAACACGCTGCTCCAGGTTGGCCAGAGGGAACATGAAGACACCAAATGCGCTTCTCTCAGGCAGCTTTGCCCCACAACAGATATGGGATGACCACGGCCTACACGCACTGGCGATGCTCCGGATGCTGCTTGAGTAGAACTGAACCCAACTGACAGAGGCAGCCTCTTGAAAGCCAGAAACTGCGTAACTGCGACACCCCAGTAAAGGTGTATTTAAGGATTAGTACGTCCTTACGGGTGTACTGCAAACATCCCAAGCAATCAGATAAAGATCAACCAGCAGCTCTGCTGAAGACGTGAAGTTTTACTGGAGGTGGCTCAAACAAAGCCATTTTGAGACAGGAATGACACAAACCACACTGAACGGAGCATCAGTGCAGCTCCTGTGTTAGAGGAACATGGTTACCAACAGAGGTGGGTCAAACCCTTTGTAGCTTCACAGAAGAAAGGGACACACAGTACTTTGTCTGAAACAGCACCAAGCACCTCTCTGCAATCCTGTATAACGTGATGCTCCTCCCAGTCAAATCAGGTACAAAACCTGCCAAAACTGGGGAGTATTTCATCAGCTGTACAAGCGACAGGGTGCAAGACACCCCCAAACTCCCTCTTCATCACTGGGAGCTTCTGATTAAGGATGATAGGTCACCAATGCTGTCAGGTTATTCCTCCCCCTTGCTCTTCCGTATTCCTGAACTCATTCATTAGAAATGACCAACCTCAACGTAAAAATCAGTGCAGCAACAAAACTTCATTATTAAACCCTGTTACTTCCCACATAAGTCATTCCTCTCCTCAGGGGGCAGTGGGCAACCTCCACGTGAAAGATGGGCCATTAAAAACCTTTCTTTGTTCAACAAAGGGATTCAAGCAGCATCAGAGAGGCAAAACCAGCTCAGTTATTCAGCCTCACTGAATACAGGAGGAAACTGCTCTTAGCTGGTGCCTCTTATGTGACATACCAGCCCCAAACCTTGTTTTGCACTATTGAAAGCCAAAATCCCCCTTAAAGACAGGAGCTTGTATCTGCAATGTGAACTGCTTGGCTTTGACAGTGTCAGTGTGTGCTGTGGGTGAATGCAAACACAATCACCACCACTGCTGGAGCTCGTTTGAGCTTCATTAGGGGATAACAGCAACAGAGTAAGATGTTGTCAAAAGACATGTGCATGATGCATGGAAGAGGGTGACATGGTGTGTCTCACCATGCTGCCCAACTGCATACCAAGATCTTAGTCCAGATCCCAGCAGCATGCACATAAATAATCCATTACATCCCTCAAACCTTTCTGGGCGCTTGACTGCAATGGATCCATGCGAGTCCATCACTCATGAGGAACCAACAGCAGAACAAGCCCTCAAGAACAAGGGGGTCTTCATGATGCCTTTGGGTGTTGGAACCTTCTTGCACCAGGTACCAATCCTCCCTGCTCCCACCAGCTTGACAACTGGTGTTGAGAGGCCTTGCTTGACACCAGCACGACACAATGAAGCCTGCTTTGGATGCTGAGACACCCACCTCTGGTTTTATGCCATTTCACACAGTTTTGCTGCCCAAGTTCTAACCACGCCACAAACGTACGGCTGTGGAAAGCAGAAACTTCCCTCCAGCTGGAAAACCAGACAATAACGCAACAGCAAAGCGGCTGGATTCAGCCACGCGTGTCAGACCTCACCACACAGCTCCTGGCCCATGGGAAGCTTGGGAACCAGAGCCAGGCTGGCAGCGGGCCCCAAGATCCAAGTGTTTGGGCTCATTTTCTCCAGGAACACAGGCAAAGCCAACGAGAGGGAACCCGTGGCTGCCCCATTCCTCCTGCAAGAGGCAGCTCCGCTCTGCAACACCTTCCCACCGCGGCTGGGCTGCAGCACGCGAGGACAGAGCCACAGGGACACAGAGCTCCCTGGGATACGGGTCCAGGAAAGCCAAAGCCTCGGCTTGTAGAGCAAACATCCCTCCCTGAGGGAGGTTACTATTCCTAAACCAGATTGTTCCAAGGAGCACTTGTGCATCTCCTTGCGCAGCACGTTGCATGTCAGAGCCTCCTCAAAGCTGGCTGCCTTCAAGACCAGACCTTCAACTGCATTCCCAGAACAAAGACGTCCTATAGGATTGTATTCTTTCAATATCTGTGAATAAACTCGGTTCAAACTGCTGGGTTAGGTTTCAAAAGCAGCGAACAGGAGCCTCCTTTGAACGTGTAATAAAATCATACACGGATCAGCCTTAAACCAGAAAATAATCTGGGGTTTCTTGGTTCCTGATTTACAAGGCAGCAAGTTAGAGAGGTGCTTCCCTTTTGTAACCCAGCCCAAGTAAATAACGACGGGCCTGCACCACCTGCGGTTACAGGGCTACAGCTTGCACTGAAATAGTATTTTCCACCAAAGGCACAGAGAAACGCTCACCAGATGTTCCTGCATCCATCTGGATTACCTGTCTTCCGGAGGAAAAGGGAGGAAAAAAGGAAAGCAGGAAGAAACAGGGACAAGCCCCCTGCAGAGGAGCCCAAAACTCACAGCAACACAGCACAACCCATTGCTCTCCCTCAAGGTCCACTTCCACTCTCAGGCCACGAGTTACGGTAACACTTTGAAAATCATCCAAGGAGTGAAAGAACTGCTTCTCCCTCTGCAACAGGCTTCAAATGCAGAAGGGGAAATTGAGCTTGGATGCTAGGAGTGACTCTGCCTCCCAGGGAAGCACAAGCATTGAGGTGACTTGAGAACCCATCACCCCATCCTGCCTCAGTGCGTGGAGTCGATGGGTCCTCTCCAACCCTACTCCTCTGTGTCTGAACTTACTACCCACTGCACTCCTCTAACTCCTTGTCCCCATCAAGAAGTGTTTATGAGCCCCACTTTGCTGCTGTGTAGTTCCACCCCTTGTGGTTGGTGCGACATTTGTTAGTTCTAAACACAGTCATACAACACGTTTAAGCAAAAAAGAAGGAAATGAAGACAAAGCCAAGGAAGCAAAACAAAAGATTCTCAAGGTGGCAAAAGCTTGTTAGCGTTGAGCTGCTTGACATCACCTCGAGAGCGAGCGATAGGCAGTGGCTTTAATGGTTTATGGGCATGGCCTGCGCAGAGGTGGGATGACTGAGTGGACAGGCAGCGTACACACAGGGTTTTGCCATGCTTCACGAGAAGACAAGGTCTGGTTTTGCTCAGGGCTGAAACCCCTCTCGTCCCCTAACAACCACCGCCACAGGGCTGGTGGCATCGCATCACCTTCACACCCTCCGTGACAGAAACGCAAAGGAAGGCTCAACTCCGGGAAGGCGCAGATGTAGGATGTATGTTATGTGCTGAATGCTCCAAATGAACGGGGTAAGCGGGACTTACCTTGTCTCCCCCTTTCCACAGGTCTGCAAAGTGCAGACCCCTCGCGGATCCCGCTCAGGCCAACGTCCCAGCATGCCCTCAGCTGGTGATGTCCCACCCACCACTGAAGACTGCCTAGAGGGGTACAATGCAAGTCTGGTTTCGGTTTGCTTTTAAACAAGGTTGCACCTTTTTGTAAAGTTTTCTGCCAGTGGTTCTTTATCAACAGCGGCCATTAGGGAGAAAGACAACTCTACAAAAAGGTGCAAAGATGTGGGGGGAGAGGGGGGGATTTGGCTTACCCCTAGCGGCAGGTTCCTCAATGGTGGGTGAGGCGAGACCAAGAGAGGGCATGCTGGGGACCCGCACCGAGCCAGGGAAGGCAATCCAGGGTTGCTCTGCACTTTGCAGGCCTGTGGAAAGAGAAAGAGTGACAGGGACGTTACCGAGATGCCGGGAGGCTTGGGACATCCAGTGCACGAAAGGAGAGAAGGTGCCGCAGTACCACCTCCAAGTCCTAAACACAGGAAGCGAAGTCGACCTCCAACAGCATCGAGGTTTTGGGACCCAGTGGTGCTCTGAGAGGAACCAGGGCACTAAAGCTACTCCAGGACATGGGTGCACACACCCCATGGCACGGGCCACGAGACCACTCTCAAACCAGAAATACAACATCAGCTCAAAATCACCAGGTTTGACTCTGAGCCTCAGGAAATGGGCACGCTTGAAGTCGAGCTCATTCAGTGAATGCTTCCAAAACCAGCAGTTTTGAACGATAAATGATGGTTACGTCAAGAGAGACATCCAGATGGAGACACTGGATGTATCTTAATGGGAGCTGAAAATCCATGACTGCTCCTAACTGAGCAGCCTCCATCCTCAGCTGTGCTGACTGGGTGGGACCATGCTGGGGGGCACCTGCCCCCCAAGGAAGAGATGGCAAAGGTGAGAAGGAAGGATTCAGAGAGGGATTTCAGAGCAGGGGCAAAGCCAGACACAGGGGAAAGATGAGAAAGGGAAAGAAAAGCAGAGGAAAAGGCAAGAAAAGTAAGGAATGAAGTTACCAAAGCGAAACACCACACGGAAGCACAGAGAAAGCAGGAACACAGGCACTGGGTATATTGTGTATTCTTGCCTTTTCTTTCTGGCTAGCAAAAGCTCTTTGCTCTATCAGTATGTTTTATAAAACAGACTCCTGTGATGCTACGTGCTGACGCCAGGTTTTGTATGAGAAACGTGTTCACGCACGTGCCAAGGCTGGGTCCTCAGTGTGGAAACGTGTTTCCACACCTCTGGCACAGGGGAAAGGCGAAGGAGATCAAATCCATCGAAGACCAATACGTACCAGTTCAAACCATCCACCACGCTTTCCTAATTTGCCTACAACGGCCAAGACACCACCAGCCTGGCATTCATCCTGACACAACCAGAACCACCGGAGCATCGGCAGAGGCCCAAAAGCCTGAGGATGGACTTCATCAGCATTAAGGCCAGTTTCTAGATCAGCAAGATGGGGTAAACTCACACTTCCAGATACGTTTCTTCCCCCGGGGGTTTGCCTCCCAAAATCAGCAAAGGCTGGTGTGAAGTCTGGTCCTCGAGGCAGTATCCGGGGGTCCAGAGTTCTCAGTGGCAGTTTTGGCTGATTGACCTGCATTGTGGTGCAGAACAGACACAGACAGGACCTGTTCAGCGGGTGCTGCAGCACAGAGCTCCTCCAAGTCTACAGACAACCTCTGCTAAACCATAACAGTCCCATTTACTCTCCAAATGAAGGCTCTTAATAAACTGTGCAGCTTTTATGCATCCACACTTGCACTACACATTAGCATTTAATCTCCTGCAGGTGGCTCCTGAGGAGCTCAGTGACACTTCAAGGCTGAGCATGGCTCTGGAGGATAAACTTAATGCTGACACGGGCCTGCCTTGGTTCAGGACCACAAAACTGCCACCTTCCCTCAAACAAATGTCTTTTGTGTTAACAAGACAGATGGCCAAGCGAGCAAAGGAAGCTCAGATGCAGACAGAGCAGTGAGAAGCCATCACAGAGAACTAGTAGGTGGATGAAATCACTTGGGGAACAATCTGTCTGGATATGAAATTCAGAGCGGAAACATTTCTGCACACGAGGATCACCTACATCCTCCTCTGTGCTTGAGTCTTAAGAGCAAGTCTGTAGTGATTACATTAAAATCAATGAACTCCATAGGCCTCACTCAGAGGAGAATAAGGGCTTGGTGTCAGCACTTCAGAAATAACAAGCGTTTCAGTAAGCACAGACGTACACAAAAAGAGAAAATCACCTCTGTAACAAGGCCGGAGGGAAGTCCCACAACTGCTTGCGAGCACAGGTTTTATCAGATCAGCTCACAAACAGTGACATAATTGTTTCAGACCAGAGTTTGCCAGAAAAGCTTGCCTATGCTTTCTACCCTTAGAACTGATCTGATTAAAGACACCACCACTCTGTTCAGGCTTGCTTTGCTTCATAGGCCTTCATGGCTGTATCATTTTAAATGCTAATAACGACCCAGCACAACTGAATCCAGATAGAGACCATTAAAAATGCTTCGGTTCTTAAATCATCTGTGCACATTCATTAGGCACCAATGCCTCTATTGGAAGAATTCTGTGATGTGCCATCAGCCACATATTTCCCCTTCCCAACAGAAGCCTGCATCACAACAGTCCAGGAATAAAGCACACACTTGGATCTTTAGCGAAGGATTAAACACACTGCACATACCTGTTTGATCGGCTCTCCTCTCACCTTGTCGAGCACCACGTCACTTATGGGAGGCAGCCCCTCCGGCTTTTGGATACAGGCAGGCATGAACTGGAAATCCAGCAGGAATTCCCTGTCGTACTGCTTCTTCCCTTCCGGGTCCAGGGGTTTCCACTGCTCTATAAGGAGAGAAGATGCCTGAGATTCATAGGGAACCAAACCCTCTGCTCTCCAGGATGTGTTTCCATTCAATCCAAAGGGAAGAGGTTGCTACAGCTGCCTGGGAAGTTTTCAATCAGTTTCATTTTCATACTGAAGGCAGAGGAGAGGACACACATCACAATAAAGAAACAGAACCACTGGGAAGCATATAGCCAACACCAGCAGCAACCCCACATGGAACTGATCACCAATTCCAGTTCTAACCTACATTACCTTGTTTCAGCTCTGAATTCCACTCTTATGTGATAGGATGAAACAGGGACAATTCCCACATTTGGGGTGAAAACGCGAAAGTTAACACAGGGGTTTTGTGTAAGCATCCTTTGAAACCATGAGAACACAGAGCCTTAAACAACCCATGCTGGAAATAACAGTGGGAACTACAAGAAAATGCACAACCACAGGCCTCGCACTAAGAATTCCAACTTTTCACCCAGTTTTTGCTCCTTTCCAGGCAGGAGAACTGCAGCGTGGAGAACCTCACCTGATGCAGATCAAAATGGAAGCCTGCAGCCATTCCTGCACAAGGAAAATGAGCATCTGGTCACCTGAAGATGGGATTTTCTTTCCTGGCTGCCCAGTTTGGAGTTAGGAAAACAAACGTGGATTTGCTTGGCAGCCAGGTTGTCTTCATCAGGCCCCTGTGCTGGGGGCCCCTTTCCTTCTGAAGTAAAACATCCGCACAAGATGCTGCCTTTGTACTGCACTGGTGCCCAATGGCATCACTTCCCGTTAATCCAGCTCAGGTTTGCTGTTAAAAGATTCTATTATTCCTTTATTTCAGGCCCTGATCACCAGCTTTAGTCTCTGGGTTCTCACCACCCTCATCTCTGCATAAGCCACAAACAGGAACTTACTTCCACGTGGGATTTAGTAACTGGGAATGAACATACACAAAGGTAACTACAATCTTAAGCTCTCTGTGCAGTTTTATTTCTGCAGAGCTTTGGGATAAAGAGATGCAGGAAACGGTTTGGTGTCCCAGGTAGCATTCCCAGCCAGCTGCCTATCCCCCGTGCCACAGCACCCTTCACTTCTCATGGCAAAGCCCTGACAGCACCAAGAAACACTCTGTATGTACAGTTTCCTTCTGCTGGAAGGTTCTCAAGAAGCTGTTTCAATGTGAAAAGCAGCTGGGCAGTGTCACAGGCAGCCCTGGCTCCCCAAGGAGGGCACAGGCTGGGATCAAACACACAATTCCTCCTACGCTTGCTTGATCAAAAGGCAAAAACTCCCCCTTTTTAGAAAGAGCAGAGCTGAAATCGAGGGTCACTGCACCAAGAGGCCAGGACTGCAACCACAGTGTAATTACCTAACAGTGCTGCTCCTTGTCCAACACCTCATCCACCAGGCCCCAAAGGTTCTTCCTTATTCTGTTCTATACTCTTCAATTTCTGGGCTCCCAAGAAAATGAGTAATTCATTTGGAGGGAGCTTCACCTGAATAAGAAATGGCTTAAACATTGGTAACACCTGAGAAGTCGGTCTCAAGGTCTCTTTCAATGAGGTGAATTAATAGAGATTCAGGTCTACAAATTAAATACCTTAATAAATACCAAAACCACCCCTCAGGTATTCTATATCCAGTGCTACCCAGCAAGGAAAAGACCTTATCTTGTGAGCCTGCACTGCGCTCTCACAGTTCAACAGCAGAGCCTGGATGAAAGCACAAACTCTGCCCTTTCCTTACTCTTCTAGAAGCATGAAGAGGTATACAAGAGTTCACTCCAGGAAATGACATCTGTGTAACACACATACTCAGTACTTAGGACTCAGTCAGGACTTTCAAATCCTCTTACTGCAAGAGTATATCCACTTATATGGAATTTCTTGGATCGTTCTCAGCTGTCAATCACACGGGAACCAATTCACCACCATTTCCACTGTGCTGCAGCCAATGCCCTCAAATGCAACAAGTTCAAGGAATTGGGGATTTTCTCTTCTCTTTATTACCACCAGCAAGAGGAAAACAACCTTCCTCTTGTGCTCCCCAAAGGTTTCTCTGGGCCTGTTGGGTGGTGGATCCCGGTGAAACGCTGAGTACCTTTCCAGCCCCACTGGAAACATCCTTTATTCCATGGGGTGGGGACACGGCCTTTCCCTTTGGGAGGCACAAACCCAGGCAAGCTCGCAGGAGTCCGAGGCAGGATTTACCTGGTTTATACTGGTACACCGGCCCTTCGCCGGATGCTCTCGGTGAAGCCTGAGTTTGCTTCAGTCCCTTCTCCCTCGGAAACGCTCTCGGCACCGTTCCGCACGGGCTCCGCTTCCTGCTCTCCAGTTTTCCTCCACAGGTTTCGCTTTCTGAAGCTCAGAGGGGTCTCTCTCCAGTGGAAACCCATGGCTCATTTTCTCCGGGTCGGATTCAAGTACTCTGTCACCTGAAAGTTCCTCTTCTACTTTAGGCTGAAGCACAAGATGGAAACAGGAGGTTACGGTAAAACCACCCTGTCAAGATTCAAAGCACGGTAAACTGCTCTTATGTATTCACACAGCGTTTCCGTGTGCCACAGGATACACACACATCTGGAACAGTGACACGGAACAACACACAGAGCCACCGGGTGATTTACCGGTTCATTCCTGGAGAGAACCCACCGACAACGAACACTGCAACTGGAGAGACCTAGTGTTGCCCATGCAATCCTCAGGAGCTACTGGGATAGGATGGAAGGAGCTGTTAAGTCATGAGCAATGCCAGCCTGGAAAGCTAACCTTGCTTTTCCCCCCTCCTGCAGCTCAGCACCCCTCTTACAGGGCACCTTGTGCTTGGCTTCAGAGAAGCCCAGACATGGTTTGGGGTTGGAAGGGACCTTAAAGCTCATCCAGTTCCAACCCCTGCCACAGGCAGGGGACACCTTCCACTGGAGCAGCTTGCTCCAAGCCCATCCAACCTGGCAACGAGGAGCACGACACAAAGTGGTCACAGCTTCTGCTGAAGACCTCTGTTGGATTTGTTTCCCCCTTTGCAGTGCTGATATCACAACAGCCCAAGATCAGTGCTGCAGAGCCAACATTCCTCTTGCATCCCTTTTTAGCAGTCTGGGAAAAGGCAGCATTGCAGCACATCCGCTTCCCATCAGTGTATGGTAGAAGATCACAGAATCATAGAATAACGAGGTTGGAAAAGACCTTTAAGATCATCAAGTCCAACTGTGGCTGCCCCATCCCTGGCAGTGTTCAAGGCCAGGTTGGACACAGGCGCTTGGAGCAAGCTGCTCTAGTGGAAGGGGTTCCTGCCCACAGCAGGGGATTGGAACTGGATGAGCTTTAAAGTCCCTTCCAACCCAAACCAGTCTGGGATCCTGTGATACATAGAGAATATAAACTGGGTGCAGCTCCAGCAACATCCTTCGCTCTCTGGCTCGAAAACAAGCACAGTGATGCTTTTAATTTCTTTGTATGATCCAGCCATCAGCTCTTCCATTGCACACGGACCATTGTCACCGCATGATACCCTGCACATGAGACTTGTTAAGTGTCTTTTCCCACCCAAAAAGAGGGGAAGACACTTTTATGCCATTGGTAATACTGTAAATCTGCTACTTCAGGAGGAAACACAAGCACTCGCTTACACAAAGGATGAAGCGCCATACACTAGAGACAAGATATACTTGGTGACAACAGGCTTTATGGCAGAATGGTTCAGCGATGTCTGCACTAAGGGCAAGGTGTGGAGGAAACAGCAGGTAAGAAACTAATAAAAACCGAAGGAAAACTGGATACCACCACCAGCTGTTATCTGTGCAGAGACAGGCTGAGCGTGAACACTTTAACCCTCTTATTCCCTTTTCTGATCTATTCTAACCTCAATTTCACTCAGGATATTAAAGCAAGAGGTCCCTCCTGCAATATCCCTACCGGAGCAGCAGCAATGGAGACTTTCATTACTCATTTATTGCTGTCCAGGTGGTTTTGTCTGCAAACTCCAGGGTTTTCCTTTCTCAGCTTCTCCATAAGGCGGTCGTCAGGAAAACTAACCTGGCCGTGACATCACCGTGACATCACTGTCCACAGAACCTGCCCAGTGTCATGGTGGTGGCACCCAAACAGGGCAGTGTAAGGGGTTCAACCCCACTTTGGTTCTCATCCTTAATCACAGAATCCCAGAATCATCAGTGTTGGAAGGGACCTCATCCAGTCCTGCCCCTGCCAAGGCAGGGCCACCCACAGCAGGCCACACAGACACATGTCCAGGCAGGCTGGGGATGTCTCCAGAGAGGGAGGCTCCGCAACCCCCCTGGGCAGCCTGTGCCAGGGCTCTGCCATCCTCAATGGAAAGTTCTTTCTTGAGGTGAAACTTGTTGTGGTTTAGTTTATGGCCACTGCTCCTTGTTCTGTTGCTGGGCATCACTGGAAAGAGTCTGGCACCATCCTCCTGGCACCTGTCTTTGAGACACTGACCTGCACTGATGAGATCCCCTCTCAGTCTGCTCTTCTCTAGATTAAACAGGCCCAGCTCCCGCAATCTCTCCTCATAAGAGAGATGCTCCAGGCCCCTGACCATCCTTGAGGCCCTCCTCTGGACGTCCTTCTTCTTTGGAAGGACAGCAGTTAGATGTTCCTGAATGCTGCTAGTTACTAAATCAGGCAAGAGCAAACAAAACTTAAGAGCTGTAACAAGCAATGGACTAAACCCAGTAATCCGAAGGGTGCTGAGGAATTATCACTGTTGTTCCCCCCCATGAAGTCTGCCCTGTGTCCTTGCAGGACACCTAGGAAGCAACGTCTCTAAAATACAGCTTCAGGAGAGCAAATTCATCATTAAACTTGAACAAAGCAGCACTGTGGTTCCCTCTTACCTCTGCTTCTGCCTCTATTGCCTCCTCAGTGGCTTGGGTCCGGTCTTTTGGTTTCTTCCACGTCTTTGGTGCAGTTAGAGCAGTTTGGGCTGCAATGTAAATGTACATTCATTACAACACTCAATGCTATGGAGCAAATCTGGCCAGGGGTGATGCTCTGCCCTCTCACACACCAGTTTTCCATACAGGCAAAGGAAGCAGTCGCAGCCCTGCGAAGATTCAGACTGAACCACTTTTTGTTTCAATGCAGCAATGACACCATCATAAAAGGACATTAAAACAGGGTGCTTGTTTTACAAGCTGCTCATTCAAGCTCGAAATGCTACCTGTGACAGCAAGGAGTTTGCTACCAACAGTGTAAGGATCATGCAGGGCAAAAGACATCCTTCAGGAACTGAGCATCTCTGAAGGAGCCGAGAGTGCTGGTTGCTCTCAATGTACATTACAGGAATATTATGAGAGTTATAACATCAACCATAAACCATAACCGTGGACAGCCCCAGATTTCCAGGATCTCATCCAAAAGGACAACTCCTCCAATCTTGCAGCACTACTGGCTCTCCCGAGCTGGATTTAGATTTCAGTTTAAAAGCAGGTTAACAACTCCACCATGCATTTATTTCCCTGGATTTGAGGAAAACACCATGCAATACTTCTAACATCAGCACTGATTTACTCTAATCACTTTTCTGCCCCCCAAAGGGTAAAAGAAACCACACAATATATTAGGAGAGGAGACAAAACATGAATCCAACATGCTTGTAATTAGTTGCAAGTGCCACCAGCTTAACTTCTGGTCTGAGGCCCAGACGCAGATTTAACACAGGGCACAAACAGAACTGATTTCGTGACTGAAGTTTACTGCAAACACATTTCCAGCTCGAGCCTTTGGTTTCCAACAGATCCTGCGGCAAACCACAGCGTGCCCTTCTTTTATCACAATAAAACACCACTCTGAAAGGCCCTTTAACTACGGATAAATGAAAAGGGTGTTATGACAGCCTGCTTTGTTCCTATGGGCACAGAGGAAACAGGATCTGCGACATTCCCACTGTCCCAAAGGATATGTAGGAGCCTCAGCAGTTTCTTAGCAGCGATTTCCTGTCTGGAGGGAGACTGTGGACTTGCTGGCTGTGGAAATCATGCCCATCAGCAGGCCAGCACCAGCCCAAGGTGCAACAGCAGCTACCGTGACTGATAGGAGACTTTTATCTTCGTGCTGAACACCACAAAACCAAAGGTTGATTAAAGAAGCCCAAGTCTAATTCAAATAATAAATACTCATCACTGGGCTGTTCCCAGAACTGATGGCTCACAGGAGGAGCTGGAGAAACCATCCAGATCTCCCAGACTGCTCGTCCTGCATCCCCGTCCATCGTAGCACCCTATGGAGCAATGCGACGTTTGAAGAGCAGAACAGAGCCCCAGCTTGAACCTTGAACGTCCCAGGGCTCAAAGGAGCAGAGAAACAGCCAGTGGGCACAGACTGCAAAACAGCTTCACCTTGCACAACCGGGGATCAGCTTTTACTATGGCTACGGCAGCCTGCGGCAGGGAGAGCCAAGCGCTTAACGTCATCATGGGATGAAATCGGGGTTGGGTAAGGTCCACGCAGTGGTGATTTCTGTGACCGAGGACCTAAGTGAGGCTCCACAGCTGCCTCCACCACCAAATCTGCTAAAACCTAGTGAAAATCTAGTGCTTTTCAAAGGCCAACCTGCAGCTTTAAGGTTGGCCATGGCGCCCAGGAGGAGACGCCTTCTTGTTTGCTGGCGCCACCTCCACACTTCTGGAGGATTTCGTTAAGGAGGAGGTCACGTTTGCACAGCAATGACCCAAATACTGCCATAGCCAAGGAATTTCACCAAAAAGGAGATGGTTTTTAACCCCAAGGTTTTTAATTTGATGAAATTTCACTCCGCTCAAACTCAAGTATGGAAAAACATCCCCAGTGTAAAATAACGTTTCATTTTGAAATACACAGAAATAAACTCAAGGTCACAGATTTGGGGTTGGCAAAGGTTTAGGGCATGACTTCCTCAGCTCTCAGGATGTTAACACTATTGCTTCTCAGTAATACATTTTTTCCACCTTTTTTCTGGCAGAAGAAAGCTATATAAAGCTGTGATCCTGCCGAGCCTCCTGAATGAGCCCCGCATGTGAGGGTTCCCTGCACGAGGATGCTTGGCCAGACACTTGCCTTGAATCCCGAGACACCTCTGGTTGTGCAGCCTGTACCAACACCTGGCTGTGGTTCAGAGCTGACTGGGGCACACCAGCGAGACCTCTGAGACGTTGCTCAACCTCTCTCCTCTTAAAACAGCAGACATCAGATTTCGTTTCATTTCTGCTACAGGAACTGACTCAACAGGAGAATTCACACTAAAGTAAGCTCAGAAGATTAATGTGCGTTTAGGTGCCAACCCTCCCACAGCCAAAACCTGACCCGGACAACGGTGTTTCAGCTGCGAGGGTCTCCACGAGCTGTAGAGCAACAAAAATGCAACGTGTTCAGTTTGGCTCTAGGAGAGGGTTCAAATGCCCCTTCAGGCACTGGAGCCGCTCTGAGGTCTCCCCTTCAGGAGCCTTCTCTTCTCCAGGCTGCCCCAGCCCAGCTCTCTCAGCCTGGCTCCAGAGCAGAGCTGCTCCAGCCCTCGCAGCATCTCCATGGCCTCCTCTGGCCTCGCTCCATCAGCTCCACGTCCCTCCTGTGCTGGTGCCCCAGAGCTGGATCAGGGCTGCAGGGGGGGTCTCATCAGACTGCTCATCTGCGCTCCCTCAACCCATTTCTCCAGCTACATCATGTTCTTCAGCAGAACATCTTTCTGCAGAAGATCCCCCCCAAGCTGACAACCCATCAGGCGAGGCAGAGAAGACAGTCTCCTCTCTGATGTGGGTGCCAACTGCTAAGCATAAATTAATACCAGCTCTTATATTTCCCTGTTTTAGCCCATGTGCCACTATAAACCAAAGCAAAGACTCACCATCCCCTCACAGCTCATGGGAAAGAACATATATTCCAGCAGGCTGTGGCAGCAAGTCAAGGAACAGGCGATACCTGATTTATGTCTCTGGCTCTGGGTGCTGGGGATAGTTCTCCAGCCTATTTCCAATTACTGCCCCAAGTTGCTCATTTATGGCCTCCACAGCAAAGAAACCCCGGGACTTGCAGCTGGTTGGGCTACTTCATATTGAAATACATCTTATAATCGAGCTCTGCAAGAAACAGCCCTTGGAATTCAACACGTATTGAGCTTTTTTGGCTTTCTATGCTCCTCAGAGCCCTGCCTGGGCCGGCCACCAGGCTCCTGTTTTCCTCTTTGCTTCTCATAATAGCCACAATAGAAAGGTTGTATCAAAAGATGCATTCAGAACACATCCTCAAGGTTTTGATTCTGGGAGTGACAGCTCCTTTAGAAATGCCCACTCCTCCAATGGAATCCCTCCAGTTTTGCTCCCTGAGGATGCTGGTCCCTCACTGCAGCCACCAATGCTGCTACAGATAAATCAGAATTTACTGACAGAAGAGGCTACCTGTTATTGATGGCTTTTAACGGGAGCAATGTTTCAGTAAGGATGACAGTTCTCCTCTTAACAATATATTTTCTTTCCTTGTAATAAAGTTAGTAGCAATTCATTATCAACAGCCGTGTGCTCTGGCCCTTTGCAGATACAACACCTCTGCCCATCCTGAAAACCCCAAGATAATGGTTCCTGAGCAGGCAGGAACAAGACCTGCAGCCTCCACAGCTACAATAGTGGGAATGTGCCTCCCCATACCCCACATTTGGGCAAATCCTTGGAACAGAAACACCCCCAGTGGCAGGAAACCAGACCCTCGGGTACAACATCTTGCCTGCAGGGTGAAAAACCGCAGTTCTCAGGGGTCTAATGCTCCAAACCCCACCAAATCTTCCCCATTTTGTAGGGGATTAGAAGCAAGAGCACTGATGAGCAGGCTGCAGATGAACTACTATCAGATACTGAGACTAAGCCAATCAAGTTGCTGTCTTCATCGTGCAGGCTAACACAACTTAGGACTTAAAGTAAGAGTAGATAGAATATAATGTAAAATAGAAAGGAAAACGAAGCACACTCCAATTTCTGCAAAATAAGAAGACACAAGAGAGGGGCTTGAGCAGAGATCCTCCAACCTTGGAAATCTGGTGGAGTCTTAATGGCAGTGGAGAAGACAGAGCAGGGGTTCCCCTGGATCCCAATTGGATCAGCTCTGCTCAGCGCCCAGCTCCTCCTGCGAACACTGACAAACTCCTGTTCTCAAGCTGTAAAAAAGAACTGCTGCAGAATGAAGACGTTTAAGGATGTTAAACCTCTGTGGTCTTTTCTCCCTCTCTGGAGCTTGATGAAGAACACCATGAAAGTCTTGTTCCTCTGGCTGTTAGATAGAAAGTGCATTCTGTTAAGTGCCTGAGAAACAAGCAAATAACTTCATTCATCCCTGAAAAGCTGTCGCCCCCATCACAGAATATGGAACGCTGCAAGTCTCGACAACACCGTGCCCCTGCCTGTGGCAGGGGGCTGGAACTGGATGAGCTTTAAGGTCCCTTCCAACCCAAACCAGTTTGTATTTGTGGCCAAGCTCCTCTGCAGGAGGCACACACTCCTGCTGGAAGCCCCAGAGAAATAGTTCTAACAGTCACAGAGTTCACGCTTACCGACACGTGTTTGAGAGGTTTCCTTTATCCCAATGTCTACTGTACCTCCAGAGATCACAGAAAAGACTCTTGGCCTTTAGTCCAAGGGAAAAACAGTAATAGCCCTTCCTCCTTGCTCCTGAAGCTCAGCATCTGTATTTTCCAGCATATGGCAGAGACCTGCAATTCCTCATTCAGCCCAGACGGATGCCTGAGTGAGCAGTCACCTTCAGATGACGCTACTTAAACCTCTCTTCCTCTCTCCAAGGAAGAACTGGGAAAGCATGGCTCAAAAAAGCTTAGCAAGCAACGCAACACAGTTATAGGTCATTAAAGAAGGGGTAAAGCACCCAACAATGACTCGGGAGAATATTTTGCTTCCCTTGAAGCACTGAGCTTTTAATAGGAATCAGAGTTTCAAGCGATCTTGTACATGACTTGAGAAATCTTCATTTCTCTGTTGCCAAAGCATTGGCTAATGTGGACTGTCCACCCTAATGACATCACAGCATTAAAATTCATCTGCTGCATAATTAAAAGCCCAAAATGCTTTTTTTCCATCTACACTACAGGCCACCACAGAACAAGCACTAACAGTGCAAGCTGGAGCCTGCCTGGCTAAAACCTGATTTACAGAGTCCCATTTCCCTGCTTTGTAAGGAAATTAATTTGCGTTATGAAGTGGCTCAGCCTGAAAGAACAGCAAGAGCCAGAGCAGTGAAATGACCCGGGCAGAATAAAAATAGAAGATTAGCAGACCCCCCGTGGCTGCTGTAGCAGGGATCTTTCTGATCTGCCAGAGATACTGGGTTTTATTTAAGGTCCAGCATATTCACCTAGCGCAGCAACACACAAACACGGAACAAGGCCAAGCTCAGCTTCTCATTTAATTTAATCCACAGCAGAGAGTAGCTCGAGATGCTCCTGATGCCAGGGCACATCCAGGGCTGGCTTAAAGAAGAAACTGGAAAAACCCCAAATCCCATTTTAAATGTTACTTAAAAAACCCCGACACCCCCCCCCAGATCCCAACCTGCTCTTCCTCCTTTGCCTCCTGACCACACTTCATCAAGTTCTAAGGATATATTTAAATAAAACACCTCATTTTCCCAGCTCGAAAGGACTCCAAAACAGGAGAAAAAGATGAGACACATCTAAATGCTCTGACACTGCTAAACGTGCACAACAGCCAGTGTTACACTTGCCCCAGCAGCTAAACACAATCTATCGATTGATTTAACTTGGTTTCCAGTATCATTTCCAGGAAGTCCTGAAAAAAAATCCAGTTTTCTATGGAAAATACAACCAATAAAAGACAGAGGCTCTACATGAATCCATTCGGTGCCAACCCGGCGATGACAAGAGGGCACTGAAACCAAAGGCAGGTGACAAGGCTCAGAGGAACAGCCTGGATTCTCAAAGGCAGATACAGAAATGTTGAGTACCATCAGATTTTGCTTTGGCAGATAGAAACGGAAATATCTGACGGAGGAACCACCCCAGATCTCTTCCCTTCATCCTCCAGTTCACTGCACGCAACCAGGGTGCCAACACTTACCTGGGACAGGACTCTTGCTCGAGTTTAAACCCTGAGCCTCCATGCTCTCCTCCAGTTGCCCATCTGCTTCTGTCTCTTCCTTCTTTTCAGTATCTTTTACCTCTTCGCTAAGAGTAGTTCTTGTGCTCTCCTCTCCTTCTAAATCTCCCTGGACAACAGGGAGGGCACTAGGAGACGGAAGAGGAGGTGGAGAAGGAGTTGTAGTGGTAACAGCAGCAGCAGCAACCGAACTGGGAGGAGATGGTGGCGGAGGGGTGGGAGGTGGGGTGGGAGGAGGAGAGGGAGCAGCATGAAGAGCACTGGAAGATGGCATGCTTTCCACTTCTGCTGGAGGTGCTTCGGGGGTCTCCAACTCAACAGTCAATGGTGCAGCTTCCATCTGGGCTACATCTACTACGCTCTCTGCAGCAGTTACCTTTTCACTAACTCCATTCACCTCATTAATTAGATTAGTACTAGCAGTCACTGGAATATCACTACATGCTACACTACTAGGCTCCTCGCACACCTCGGCATCAGCCTCTTCTGCTGGCGAAGGGTCTGATGTGTCCGTGCATGGTGTGGCGTTGGATATAGGCATTGCCTCCTCTTTTGGGAAAGCCAGTTCACATTTCTCCTCTGAGTCAGCTGTGAATGTGGGTTTACTGGAAACGGTGACCACAGCAGCAGCTGCAGCAGCAGGAACCACTGCGACGGGAGCGGCCGGGGTTGGCGATGGAGCAAGAGGAAGTTCTGGTGGGGTTTCCACTGAGGTGGCCTCGGTTGTCTGGCCAGCTTGATCTTTTTTCTCCCCAGCAGGTTCTGGTCTGAGGACTGGAGAAGAAGGTTTTAATACTGGGTCTGGTTTTGGCTTCTCTTCTGGGAAAGGAGAGAAAAAAGGGCAATGTTATAAACAGAACAACTCCACTTTCCTTTGCTGTACCTAAGCCCCTCTGGCTCCCCTCGCCTGCATCCTGCCTTCCATTCAAGCTCCAAGGAAGCCAGAGACACCTGAAGTTAACCCTGCAGGTAAAGGGGAGGTCCAGGCAGCTGCAGCCACTCTCAAACACAACCACTGCTCCTGGTTTTCTGAATGTAACGGTCTTCACAGAACAGGCCTGGGAAATGCCACAAAAGGTGCATTTTGTGCAGAAACTTGCAGCTGAAAATGGAATTTTTCTTGGCAGAAATTACAAAGACAAACCCACCACTTCACTTGGCTTCTGCCACAGAGGAGCCCGGGGCTGCAACCCTGAGCCATGGGCCATTCTTTTACACATGCCACGTGTTGGGCCATTACGAACACATGGGATGCATTGAGTTTATTTTTCCCTGTGTTATTCCTCAGCTCCACCACCATCAGCACACCTGACTAAAGGACACATCCTCTTTTCCTGTTCTAAATTCCAGCAGAGATACCTTTTCCCAAAGAAAGCAGAACCAAGAAGGGATTTAAGCAGAGCTGCTACCAAACAACAGCATCATCAGCTCTTGATGCTTGTGGCCCAAGGGTATCAAGCAGGGAAAATGCATCTGCATGTGTCACACAAAACCCCAAACTACTGAGCACAGAGAACTCCCTGCACTGATCCTGTGATGACCAAAAGGCTTTGCAATAACAACCTCTGCTGCAACCACCACGCAGCTCCCAAAGCTGAGCTGCATTTAACACATTTATTTCCACTTCTTTAGAACAAAGTATGAGCCAAGATCCTAAAATATCCTACAGAACTACTCAGGATCTCTGTTACACACTCTCCTGCCTCTGATTTGGTGACAGGATGTAGGTAGACTGTGAGATCTTGTGTAGGGAAGTGCCTCCATGCTACAACTCTGCAAGACAGATGAGGCACTCAAAGGCAAGGCACTGGACTCAAGAGCCCAGTTCTAACCATTGTTATAAGACCAGCTTCGTCTGGCCTCAGGGAGCAATGCTCTGCCCCACCAATGCAAAACACCCCAGGGCTTTCCAAGCACAGAAGCATCAGGGAGCTCCTCTGGGACACTGTCACAGCAGGAAAAAGCAATTCTAGAAAAGCCAGAGGCACAGACCCTGCTGTTCAGATTAGGAAACGGAGGGCCACATCCAACCCCAAATCTAGTTAGAACTAGGTGATTTGTAAGGTCCCTCCCAACCCAAACCGTTCTACGATTCTATGATCAAAAGTCAGTTAGAACTCAGGTATGGCTTTGCTTGGTTTTCTCCAAGCTCTCTGGATTTCCATTTGGGGCTTATTCAACAGATACACTAAGAAAAAAGGTTTTTGAAGGAGAACCCATCTGAAACTGCTTGAAGCACCAGGTCCCATCTTCAGGAATAGCTGGAGCAATGAGGAACTTTGCTCCCAGCCGTCGACAGCCCAAGCAGTGCTAAAGGGAGGACCATGGCCAAAGCAGTAGTTTAACTTAATGAGGCACATAGGGAGACGGCTTTGGAGGAGGATGACAAATGAGGGAAAAGATGGGAGAAAGTATCCCAACATCTGATTTTGATTCCAAAGACTCCGTGGAAGAAAAAGGACCTGGGAACTGCTTTAGAAGAGAAATTGTGTCACCTCTGGTTTCTGGAACATCCTTTGCAGAACTCATGCAGCATTCCTGACATTTACAGCTCGCTGTAAACAACTGCCTGGATGTTCTCTCCCTTGAGTCAACTGCAATTGCTCCAAAACAAAAAGAAGGCATCCGAAGTGTCCAGAAAAACATTCCAAGAGATAAAAACCGCAGCAAAAATACACAACTGCTTTTCAAAGCAGTGTCCAACCACGGTCCTCCACCCGCACCTTATTTGGCCAATGTATCAGCCACCAATTCAGGCTGCGTGTGCAAAATCCAAGGAGAAAAGTAATTTCGGTGGGGGATTTCAGCACAGCAATGAGCAGGTTTGGCTAAAGAGAAGTAAAGCTTAACTGGAACCGCCAGAGAACAACTCTCCAACTCCTGGCAAAGCAACACTGATCCCTGCCAGCTATGATGGCAAGCGTCACGTGAAACAACATACAGTTGGGAAAGGAAAACAAAAATCAACGCAATTCATCCAAAGTGAATCAGATCCCTTCTAAATATGCCAAGATCACTCCTGACATTATATTTAGAAGGTATTTACAGGAAGCACTGGGCTGTTGAGGAGCAGAGTTTGCTCCATCAGGAGGAATTTTTGATCAATACAGATCTGGCCAGGTTACTCATCAGAAATACTTGGACCAACTCAGCAGGACAGAGGCTTGCTGCCTCCTCCATGCAGAGGCATACAGGCCCGAGAGGGAGGTGGGTTGCTACGTGGTCGTGGCAGCAGAGACTGCCCGGAGCACTGGATGGGGAAGATTTCACTGGACACAGGGATTGGTTTCTGCTTTGTGCTGTTTATCTGGAATAATCGCTGGGCTTGGTGCCATCTTTCCATGCTCTGTCCCGGCGCTGCCGCCGGCTTCGCAGGCTGCTTTCGGAGCACACGTTAAGCGTCCTGCTGTCAGCGGAGCTGCTCGAAGCTTTCCAGACTTCAGGAACTCTGTTTTCCACAAACTGTGTCACACATTTTCCATGTCCACTGCAGCATTCAGAAAGAGTTAAAACCCCATAATGATAATACCCCAAACATCGCACTGAGCCTGAAGCTGAGTCAAAGAGGACATCTCTGATTTCATGCACAATTATACCCCGTTACAACTGGCCTGCAGCCAGGTTCCTGTTCCGTCTGCCACCAGCTTGACCTGGATTCTCCAGCAATATCCTCACCTTCCACAGCCAGTCTGATACAAAAGCACCAGGAGCACCTCTAGGAATGACAGCTGCCTCTCTGCTCCCAAAAAGCGCTCCTTCTCAAGGTATTAGGGCAGCAAAGTTCAAATCATTTGGGAACTTTGAAGCCTGAAAAGCCGGAAGCTGCTTTAAAAGCAGCAAATGCCAAACGCTTGTCTTTTAAGGGAAAAAACCACGATGTTAAATGCAACACAATCCCAAATCCAGCCTTGCAAAAGCGCCGGGGACTGCAGATGCTCACAGTGGGAAGTATCAGAGGTCGGGCTGCTGGCACCACACATGCTTCAATCCTGATCCTGGAGCCAGCCAAGGGGCCACAGTTAAACATAACTGCAGAATGATCACTGAATACCACAAACTTAGAATGACAGCTTTATCCCAAACCTCGACTGATGCAAACTAGTGCCCAAAGTAAAGGGCACAAGTGAGGATGTGATCCAGAGGATGAACACAGTGGAGAGGTCTTAAGGGACCCAATAATACTGGTTTTAACCAATGTTTGCTTAAGAAAGCCATGCACTCCATCCATGCCTGGTTTTATCTGGGAACAAAAACCCCAACATCAGGCACAAAGTGAGAAACTGTTATTTGCAGAAAGATGTGCCATTAGCGTGGTTGAAATCAATGACTTCAGTGGTATCTGAAGGTCCTTCCCTCTCCCTCTGCTCTGTGCTGTGACCAACCCCACTGCTGCTGTCCCAGCCCGAGGCCATGGCCGAGTGCTCATGGTGCTGTTCCAGGGTGCTCTTGCTCTGCTGTGCTCACACAAATGTGCTCTTGAGCAGTTTTCAGATTGGAACAAATGTTTGACTCTTTCTGGGATGGAACGGATACAAATACAGGAAAGCTCATCAGTGCGAAATCCCACTTCAAGCTTTGATTTATAGTTAACCCAGCACAGTCAGACCTGTGTAACTAAATAAAGACCACATCCAGTTCACTTCCAGTTCCCTACGAAGGGATTAAGTTAAAGAGAAAACCCACCTGTCCTGGAAATACAAGTTTTCATACACCAGGGGAAATACTGGGAGGTGAAGTGCCGGATTTTATGGTTCAACGTTAACTTGCTCAAAAGGGCAGATGTATTTTGGTACTTGCACCTTGGACATCAGCTGTTCAAGTCCCAGTGCCACCATACACCTTGGCATGCCCAGAGATGTCCCCTGGGATGTGGGCGCCTCGGTAGAGAGGGAACAAGGACATAGACTGGGAAGAGCAGCTGTGCCAGAGCTAAGAGAGCTTGCAAGTCCTGCTCAGCCAGCACCATCACCATGGATTCCATGGGTGTTAAAACCTACCCACAGCGCTTTAGATGACAGAGACATCCCAGTTTTGCACAACTATACAAAGCCATTGTCCTGCTTCACGTGGGAGATGGCACCAGACAAAAGGGGAGGCTGAGATGAGCTCTTAGGCAGAAGCTCTTCCCTGTGAGGGTGGTGAGGTGCTGGCACAGAGTGCCCAGAGAAGCTGTGGCTGCTCCATCCCTGGCAGTGTTCAAGGCCAGGTTGGGCACAGGTGCTTGGAGCAAGCTGCTCCAGTGGAAGGTGTCCCTGCCCGGGGCAGGGGTTGGAGGTTTAAGGTCCCTTCCAACCCAAAGCAGTCTGGGATTCTGTGAATCTCAAAAGCTTCCACTTCAACCATTTCCAGACACTGCAGCAGTTCAGAAACATATCCGTGGAACAATTTTCCCTGGGGGAACACCCTGAAGTCTGCACTATTGGCTGTAAAAGAGCAACACTGCCAGTAAATTTTAGAATCCGATACGAATGAGCCTCAGGGATCTCTCCCTTTACTTCCAAGCAGCAGTGATGCCGCTGTTTGGATCTAGGACATCTGAAGCATCAGAGGCAGATTTTCCCCTTTCCTCATGAGTGAAAGGGCACTTCTCCTTTGGGCACCCCTCAGAGGCAGAACCTCCAATACTGCAGTGTGGAGAAGAACCGGGACACAGTGGCGGAGCCGAGCCTGAATCCCTACACTGGCCCCGTTAGCGTGACAGCAGCACACACCTCATTAACCACTGCTGTTTAATGGCTTTTAGGTGGCTGTAAAGAGTGGGAAGAGACTTGGCACACATTCCATCCTCCCTCCTGGGACACCTTTCCTTTGAACTGTTTAAAAGAACCTCCCTTTAAATGTATATTCTTGGATAGGAGATGGAAATGTAATCACTTTGAGAAACTTTTTCCATCCATGCCGGTTTTCCTAAGCAAAGTTTGCTCACTTTGCTCACTAATATGTCTTTTTCTAATTAATATTGCCCATGTCCTGCAGGACAAGATAGAGCAGCAGCTCTGGAGGAGCCATATGATGCTCTGGTTACGTGCCATACCTACAGCTAATTGTCCAAATGATCTAAAACCTCACTGGCCAAGAGCATTTTGCTGGCAACGTTCTTGTTTCTGGAGGATGGCACATGGGCAAGAGGAGGCTCTCACTTCTAGATGCTCTGAAACAACATTTAGGACATATAAGCTTGACTACAATTATCTTTAACTGGTTTCACATTGGCAAATTTCAATGAATTCCCTTAGCAACACATTGTTAAAATGTTCCAGTGGAGGCAAAGTCGTCCCTCCCCTCCTATTTCTGCTGAGTGCTTGTCTCCATGCCAAAAATACTCAAACTAAACCAAGAAATGAGGCAAAAAAAAAATGAAAAAGACTAAAAATAATCAGGCAGGAAATAGGAAATATCCATCAACAAACCTTGCTTCGGGTTGCTAGTTGCAGTGACAGGGGTGCTGGCAGCGAGGTGGGTGCTCTCCACAGTCCCATAGACCACAGGGCTGTGCTCGGGGACCTGGCTGGACAGCTGCTGGGATGTGAAGTACAAAACAGGGTGACAATGAGCATGTGAACATAAGAACCAGCAACGTGGAGCACAAGCAAGTGGGGAAGAGGGTGGGGTAGAAAAAAAGAACCGAGGGTGAGGGGAATAAAGAGGGAAGGTACCAGATCGACTGAATTCAGAAAGTATGTGGGAAAGGGAGGGAGGAAAAGGCACCAGGAAAAGGGGAAAGAGAGACAATTACTGTCAGCAACGAGAAGGAGACAGCACAGCACAGCTATTAACACACTTCGTTCTCCAAATGCTAGTCCTAAGAGCAGCAGAAATGTTCATCTGGGTAGGCTGCAAAAAGCTGGATACACACCAGGACCCCTCTAATCTGTGTTTGCTTTCTGAACTCCACTCTTTTCTCCACTCATCAGTTACTTCAAACACCTGAGACATTTCAGTATTCATTTACTTCTCTGTGTATTTATTTCTAGAGAGATATAATGTGTGTGCAAAGAGTGTTTATGTATCTCCATGCACACATAGGAACTTGTTATCACAATAGGAAAAGAATCTGGGTTGGTTACACCTCGGTGGTTGCATGAAGGAATCATCTGATATCTTCTATAAAGAGACGTAGGGAAGGTGCCTGCTGTGTCACCATCAATCTAAAGGAGAGCAGGAGGAGCTGGTTCCCAATCAACAGGGACTGAGCCTGAGGTTTTCTAGATATAGAAATAAAACTGCAAGACCAACAAAGTCACACGAGTGAAAAAGCCACAGCCTGCTGCAGAGACCTGAACTGTGTCCCCACTGTTAACGGGACAAACACTTCTGTGCTCACAAAGGTTCCATAAAGACAAAACAAAATCCGCTGGACTTTATCTCACAGTTTAAGGAAGACCTTGCCTAAGACCAAGTGACTGCACCGAAGTCACTCAAAGGTAAAGGTGAAGTGTTTGGGTACGTCTGAGTGAATGCAGATGGGGCAACTCAACTCTTCACACTTGCAAACCCCTTCATCATGCTGCAGGGACCGCGTGAGGATGAAAACGGGGCTGCATTTCAAGTCAACACTCTGAAGCGGAAGCCGCGCTGCGTGTTGCAGGTGCCTGTTCTCATCCAGCCGCTCACCCACGCCAACTGTGCAGAACACCCACGGGAAAAGGGATTTTGGAGCAACCAAAATAAAGCTGAATGCCTGAGATATGGGTGTCTAATGCCTTCTTTTGGGCAGGCTACCAGAAATCCATGCAAAACATATTCCCTCAAAAACACAAACTCCCTGGCAACCTGCTCCTCTTCCTGGGACTCCTTTTTCCTCCCATTTCCAGCTATTTCATCTGAACAGTGCAGAATAAGGAGTGAATTATCTTCAATATGACACTTTTCACCATTTCAGGACTTAGAAAGGTAAAGGAGCACTGGGAAAAATGTCATCTGGAAAAAGAGATATGTAAGCAAGCAGGGTGAAGGGTTGAGATTTTATTTGGGATTGCTCCTCTTCCTGGAAGAAGCCCGATGAGACTGGCTGGAGGATGGATGAGGAATTGCATCCCGACCTCCAGCCAAGGCGGGAGGAAGCCAAAGAAAATACGGTTTCACACACGAGCCAGTCTGGAGAAGGCTTTCCCCTCATCCTGTTTCATTTCACTGTAAAATTTAGGCATGAAAGCAGTGGGGAAAGAGGGGGATGTGATGAGAATGATAGGGACCAAGCAAGACTGGTGCACAAGGAGCCTGTAAGCCTGGAAACTTCCTGGGTCAGAAAACTGCATTTGTTATGAACTTTGGAAAACATTCCTTTGTTTAGTGGGAACAATATCACTAAGTAACAGAAATGGGACTGAAGTACTGACCCTTCCAGGCTCGTGGCTTCAAACTGGAGCTTTCAGAGACTTTCCAAGGAAAAACCCCATTAAAAATTACTCTCATGATTTATGATGTTAAAAGCTGCTCCGTGTTACTCTATCCTACTGCAGCTGTGGACTGAGAAACCCAAAGTGTGACAAACTCACTGACACTTGGAAGAGGTTCCCCAGGAAAATGAGAGCATTTCTCACTCTTTCAAAGGTGCTCTTCTGCGTTAGGGACTGGCGAGTAAATACCAAGACCAGATTCCATATGTGATCCTGGGGCTTTATTTATCTTCCCAGCAAAATGTATAGCATGAAAAATAGCATTCAGCTAGAAACATAGATAATATCACCTAGAAACACATAAGTAATATCTTACTGCCAGCTTCCCTTGCAGGGCCTTCAAAGCACTTTAGCATCACTACGGAGGCGCTGGGAAGGCTCCATCTAAAGCATTTTCTAGTCAACTACAAAGCAGGAGGTACAAAAAGCACGGAAAAGGCTAAAACCTCGTGGCTTGAGTCTTGCTTGTCTGATAGACAAGTTCAGTGGTTGTCTGGTGTTAAGCACTTGATCTACTGAGAGGAGAGGGTGCTCTGGGCTTGGGTTGTCCAAGTTGCAGGGTTAGTGTGAGTCAGTCAAAAAATAACCCAAATCTAAAGGAAAAATCCCAAAGTTTTTGAAATCTATTACTGCTACTGCTGCTATTGCTACTATTATAACTGTAAAAGGCTTCTTGAATTTGGGTCAGTAACAGCAGTGCCTTCCATGCCCTTCTTGAGCAAGAATGCATATGCCATTTAAATAAACAGAGTACAGAATCAGGCACTGGCAGTCAATATAAAAGAAGTATTACTCAAATTCAGCCCAGAGATTGCACATCCACGCTTGGGAGTGTTCAACCAGGTGAGATCTCATCAACCCTCCCAAAGTGCAGGGTTTGATCCCAAGGGCTGATGGAATAAGACACCAGTAACGCTGCTGCCCCTGCACCTAACCTGGAGTGTTTCACAGGGAGGTATTCCCAGATGAAGCTCACACTGATTGGTCACAGCTTTTATCAGCTGCAGAAAGGGAAGATAAGAAAGCCCTGGAATTTTTGTGCAAAGTTGTGGCTGAGTCCAGCTCTGGGGCAGCAGCACAGGAGGGATGTGGAGCTGATGGAGCGAGGCCAGAGGAGGCCATGGAGCTGCTGCAAGGGCTGGAGCAGCTCTGCTCTGGAGCCAGGCTGAGAGAGCTGGGCTGGGGCAGCCTGGAGAAGAGAAGGCTCCTGAAGGGGAGACCTCAGAGCAGCTCCAGTGCCTAAAGGGGCTGCAGGAAACCTGGAGAGGGGCTTTGGACAAGGGATGGAGGGACAGGACAGGGGAATGGCTTTAACTGCCAGAGGGGAGACTGAGATGAGCTCTTGGGCAGAAGCTCTTCCCTGTGAGGGTGCTGAGGTGCTGCCCCAGGGTGCCCAGAGAAGCTGTGGCTGCCCCATGCCTGGCAGTGTTCAAGGCCAGGTTGGACACAGGGGCTTGGAGCAAGCTGCTCCAGTGGAAGGTGGCAGGGGTTGGAGCTGGAGGAGCTTTAAGGTCCCTTCAACCCAAACCAGGCTGGGGTTCTGTGATGAGCCTATGAATATTTTGAGTTTACTGATTTTAGGCTGTTCAGTACTGTAACATCCACTACTGGAACATTCCACTACTGGAATTCAGGCACTGAGCACAGTTACTAAGGCACAATCTAATTTCATTCAAGATACTAAACTTGCTCCAAAGAAATGAATTAGAGATGATGTTGGGACAATAACTTTGAATTTCCTGGCTTAAGTGGGCTTTAATTTTCAGTTATGTTACACTAATGAACTTTTTCTGGTGAGCACTATTCCAGAGCTCTTCTGTGATTAACAAAAGTGGTTCCAAGTACCTCATCAGAACGAAGCCTGGATATTAAACAATGAAGTATTTGCATACCTTACTCAGAGTAGATGATTGGACATCACTGCTGTGCTCTGCATCTGAATTACAGCTGATCAAAATTCATGCCTATTAACCTCCTCTTGAAAAACATTCATTTTGTCCTGTTTGACTTAATTGTAGAATCTTAAAATAGCTTTCAGAATCCAAAGTGATCCATGAAGTGCCTGAATTAGCTGCACCATGCACAGACACGACCTGAAATGTGGCTGCTTTCAGCTCTTCCACACTTCTAATGAGGAAAGTCATTCACTATGAGACAACGGGAAGGCGATCTCACCAGCAGGCAAATACTTGGCATCTCTGGTATCTTCTCTGATGCAAAGGCTTGGAAAAGTCTAATCCATTCTATATGTAACCGGCTCTGGGTTCTCTCCCCTTCCAGCTCTAGTCACAAATCCCCAGACCAGAAACCCTGTGGCAGAAAACAGCTTTCTCCAACTGAGCATCATGCACCTTGTTGCAGAACCAGGAGCTGCCCGAGGTGCCTCGCTGCTGCTTCCCGTGATGGAGACCAGCAGAAGAAAGCAGGTGACCCAAAAGTGATGCCTTCACATGACAAGAGGATGTGACTGAACCAGGGTAATGGCCAAAAACTGTAACTATCCTGTTGGCCTCAAGGCACAGATCTGAAGGCCAGGCTCTTACTGCATCTCACACATCCCTGTTACACTTTCACTGGCTCAGCTGTAACCTCGAGCTCCCACTGCAGCACAGGGTGTCTCAAGGTGAGCTTATGCTCTTGCCTCAGCAGAACTACCTGGATGCAGAGGGAGAACAAGGTTTCAGCTCAGGCTGGTTTACCTGAAAGCTAGCAAATCCTGAGGACAGGGAACAGGGAAGAACTCTGGAAAAGAAGAAATTGCACCCCAGCCTCAGCCAGGCTCTGATCAAAAGCCTACCCATCATTTGGAGAACCTTCATGTCTTCTAATCCAAGTAGTGGACAACAGCCTCCAATAAAACACAGCCGACTTCCAAGGCTTGCGCCAAAAAACGAGAGTTTCTTTTCCAATTGTTCAAACACTTTCCAGTTTAGCAGCCTGTGGCTTAGCAGCATCTCTCCCAAAAGAGAGCTGAGAACTAAGAGGATGTATGGAGCCAAGAGCAGCGACACCAAGCCGGGAGGCGGGAAGAGGACCACAGCCTCTCCACCTCTGATGAGAGGGGGAGAGATCAAGGAGGCATCACCTCTTCCTGCTGCAGGTGGGGAAGGGTGGTCAGAAATCATTTCCTCATTAGATATCACGGCCACTTCCAGCCCCAGCAGCTCACGTCATGGAGGACCTAGGCTCACGTCAGCTCCACTGGTCTGCAAGGCCCTGGCTCCCAAAGGACTAGAACAGACCTGCATTTCCAATCAGTTTAATTTCCAGACATTCCACATGGACTTCTCAGGTGGAGCAGGATACAGAGACTTACAAGGGGTCAAACTCAAAGAAAGATTTATGAGCTATGGAAAGTTTCAGTTCGGGATATTTATGCCTTTTCCTACAGCAGAGAAACACATGTTTTAAGGCTGAACAGGCAGAGACCAAATGTGCGATAGATTTATCCCAGGTCTGTGATAAAATTCCTGAGCTACAGGCATTCTGGTGACTCTAAACCAACACTACTAAAGGCAGAAAGACATTAGCATGGACTGTGATATATAATCAATCACATGCATGAGATGGACTTCCCTCAGGTACACAAGACTGACAGAAACATCACATTTGTCACTTCTCCTTTAATGCTGAAAGTCTTCAGAAGCTCTAAAACCCACTGCTGATGCAGAACCAGGGGTGGGCAACAAGCAGCAGTGCTGCAGCTCCATGTTTTCCAAGCTAAAGGCTGGTAAAAATGACTAAATTGGAGGGGAGACAACAAATCCTTGCAGGACATTGACAATTTAGGACCATCCCGGTGCTGGAGGTGAGGGGTGGTGATGATGGGAGATGCGGGGCTTGGCTCTAACAACCAGCAAAGCAAAGCAGACATCACTGGGAGAGGGCTACAGGGCTACTTCCTTACCTGAGGTGGAGTCGGTGTGGAAGTAGGTCTCACGATGGGAGGCGTTGGGTTCCTGCTGCCCCCACCAGACATGATTTCTTCTGTTATATCCTTGCCCCCCTGGTTGGGATCCCGGATCCGGATCTACAGTATTGAACAGAGAAAGAATTCAAGTGTGCCTTCCCACTACACACTCTCCTTGCGGTTTATGGAGAGGAGACATGGACGGGCTATAATTCCATTACACTTGGTAGGAGCTGCTCTGGGTTGAGCTGATGCTCTGCAGGAATGCTGGAATGTGGTTTGTTTGGATAACTTGAAATGCCTGGTATCTGATTTAATCCCTTGATCTCTAATTTCATCAGAACACCACACCAGTTAGGTCTAAATACCTGCACCCGGTGTGTGACCCTGCAATTCAGAGCACGGACCCCATTGCTGGATAAGAAGTTTACTGCAGCTTAGAAAACTTATCAGGTTTGCTACAGAACTCATTTGCCAGCCAGTGGAAAGTGCAAGAACTAAACCGAAAAGGCCCTGATTTACCCCGATATGGAATCCAGTGACCTTGCCAAGCCAGCTGCTGGTGAAGGGGGAACGCCAATCAGCTCTTCCTGCTTTTCCCTTCCGAGCTGGGAAGAGTTACACCAACAGAACAGAGGGAATCAACCAAAAAACACTGAGCGGAGGAAAGGGAAACCGCAAGAACAAACTCAAGTCCTGTGAAACCCTTCAGCATTTAGGAAACAAGCCTGGGTTTGAGACTCTTCACAGCCCCAAAACGGGAAAGGAAAAACGTTGTCCAAAATAAACCACTCAAGAGCACACTCATTTGAATCCTCAACTGACACTTGAGCTGATCTGAGTCACTGAACACAGGAACAGCCACGCTGCCTGGGTCAATCTGAAACAGATGCTTTAATCTTCAATACAAGAGAGAAAGATTTTCATAAGCCTGAAGACAGTGCTGCTGTTTGTCCCCCTCAGAAGCTCTTGGTTTAACTCTATTGAAATTGGTGCTGAAGTCCCCATCATGCTGAGCACGACGCACAACCAACAGACACAATCCTTCTGAGGGCAGAGGGCTCCCTGGAAAGCACCAGGCTTTATCAGCACCATACAAAGTCATGAGCAGCAGAAGGGGTTTGTGATTTACCCACTTCAGTGTCGTGTGATCCTTCTTGGCTCTTTGATTTACAATAAATACACACATGGTGCTTGGGATGCTGGCAAGATGTGCTCTTCTCTTAGGTTTGATGGAGTTTTGCGCTAAAACATTTCATTAACCACAGCACAAGGACTCAGGAGTTGGCACAAATCCCTGCCCTCTCCCCCTCCCAGTGACGGGTTAATGGTACTAAAACATTCCCTGCTCGATGGTTTGTAGGACTTGAATGCTCACTTAATGGTGCATAGGACATGTGAACATATATAAGTTTAGTTTCTCTTTAATTTCTCTCCTTTCTTCAGTCCCAACCCCAATTAGCAAACTGGAACAGAGCATTCAGAGCCAAACAGCTCAGGCAGCTAAAAACCCTTCTGCCTTTCCGCTTCAGAGAACTTGGCTTCACTGGTATGAAACTGCCTTAACCACAGCTGAGCGTTTCTGCATTTCAAACAGCATCAACGATGTGGCCATGCTGTGTTCTGGATGCTGAGGAGAAACTCCTCAGGCCTTGCGAGGAGGTGGCAAGAGCTGCCTCACCCCTTGCTTACAGCAGCTACAAGAAAAGCCATTCTCACAAGCCCAGCGAACACACTGTTCAGCTCTTCCAGTTTCCCAACTCAAACTTCATCTCAGACCACGTTCAAAACTCAAAGATACAAATATCCTGCATTTTGAGACACGTACAGGTCCCTTTCCCGCCCCTCCTCCCTTTGGAAACAGTTCTCTGAGGGCTTTCAAACCACTCCAAAACACACAGTGATGTAAAGCAATTCCCTTTTCAGCTGTATAGAAAAGATCCATCCACAAGTTTCAGACCACCCTGAACTCTTTCTGTTTAAACATTACATTCACTCAGCATGCCTTTCCTATTCCCTTCCACTGTCCACCTGCAATGATAATCCAGTAATAATCCAATAATCTGCCCCTCTTAAACTCTCACCAGTGAACTGGGAAATGAGGAAGTGTGGTCTCCAAATCCCTACCCACTTTCATGTGCTCAGGTTCTTTCAAGCCTGCCAACATGTCCACAACTTGCTGGTTTCCTGCCTTTTCCAAGGCAAAAACTATTTCTTTTTAGTCAGTTTCAACCAATTCCCAACATTCTCCCAAACCGATCTGAGTCTGTTCACTGGTACAGCTTGAAGCAGCAGCGCAGGCAGCTGAGGGACCCAGGCCTGGGCACCCAACACTGGCTTTCATTTATGTTCACTGCAAGCCACCGAAAACCTTTCCCTTTTTGTCTGGCTGAGACGTCACAAAGAAGCAGAAAATCCCCCCACAAAAATCAGAAATAAGACACTTGCAGCATTGTGCAGTGTTTAATTACACTTCAGGGGTGAAACGTGGTCTCTCCGTGGTGATAAAGCTCAGTTTTAAGCTTCAGATCTTCATAAATTTCCTTCAAGCTTACAACCAGGACAGATCTCGGGTGGGATGTACCAATCCATGACCATCCCAATCCATGACCATCACTCACCGTCTTTTTCTCTCTTTTAGCTGGTGGAGGCTGCTGCTGCTGTGTAGGCACTATGATGGGCGCTGACTGATACACTGGCTGACTTGGGTAGAAAGGTGTTCCTGGGAGAGGAGAGAACGACAGAAACAAGAGGGAAAAACTCAGTCTCTTAATGAAACTAAACCAAGTACATGGTGTAAACCAGATCCACGTGCTCCTTCCCCCCTTCAAACCCCACAACTACAAGCATCCACCTGACCTGTGTTCTGCTCTTCCCCACTGCCACTAAACCAGAAGCTGTTACTCCATCATGATACTGATGAAGCCCCTATTTCATTTTTTATCTCCATGAACACAAATGTAATTACAAACAATGCTCTCCTCATGCTGCACACAGAAAAAGCACAACCAGGTTTATTGTAGAATTACACCACGTTGATGATTTCATTCATAACACCCAGTGTGTAGCTTCATTAGGTTTTTCTGTCTGGAGTAAGACTGGCTCAGAATGACCAAGTGCTTTAAAACCACGCCAGATGTAAAGGTGGCATTGTAGAGCAGCCTTCTGTCTGCGGATCAGACATCAGAGGAACATGGAAGATGGCACTGGGTTTTCTTCCTTCCAGGCATGAATGCCACAGGACTACCTGTCTGCACTCGTGTCCGGAGCAATCTCAGCCCTCCTTCAACTGAACCAACCTTTAAATGGGAATGAGTTGTGTGTCTGTAATCTGAGCAGGAGGTTATTGCTATCACAAGTAAATGGGGAAATCCAAGACAGTGAACGAAGGCAGTCCCAGCACAACCTGATCTGCAGTTTCAAAGGCTGCATTCCTTAAACTAGGAAGCAAAAGCTCAGAGCAGGCTCCTATTTGCATGCTCAGAGGGGGAACATTTCTCTGCTGAGATAGTGGAAAGCTCAGCCGGCCAAATTCCATGCTGGATGCTGCAGTTAAGGTGGCCTAAATGATTCAATAAACTTCTTATTGCGAACTTCAGATCTGGCCTCAGGGCACAACAGTCTCTGCCACAGACTCACAGACTGGTTTGGGTTAAAGGGACCTTAAAGCTCCTCCAGCTCCAACCCCCTGCCACGGGGCAGCTCCAACCTTCCACTAGAGCAGCTTGCTCCAAACCCTGTCCAACCTGGCCTTGAAAGAGTCCCTGCAGCTTGGGAAGAGAGAACCCTCCTGCCTCTCTCCTTAATAACAGTGATGAAGCCTCAAACTCTTCCAACTGCTGCTTTGGCCAAGCCGGCCAGGTGAACAGCGTGAGCATGGATAACAGGAGCAAGCCTGGGAGCCTGGAGATGTGCTCATCATCTTGAGTTCCAGGTTCCTAGAAACCAGATCTAATCAGCCAGCCATGTGAGGTGATCTCTGCCTCCCACTGAGCCACAGAAGGAACTCAAGGAAGGCATCCCAAAACGCAAGAGTAACTTCTGGGAAGAAATACAGCTCCTGTGGCAACAGACCAAGAGCAACAAAGTGCCATTTTCAGTGCAACTCTGTTCTCTGTGCTTTGGTTTTTGCTCTGGGTTTGTTCCCAGTTCAGCAGCACCCAAGTTTTATTCTCCTTCCTTTCCATTCATCATGTCAAGGTCTTTTCCAATGCAGCACAGAAACTCACTGATATCAAATGATGACACACTGCAAAACTGAGACAATTAAAGATGCACTTCCCAAGTTTTGTCCTCTGCAGTACATTCCCTTCCCCCTTCTTTTCAGCCTGCCAAACTGCAGTGATTTCACATCTAGCAGCCACACTGGCTATGAAGTCCTGAGGTTTACGGGCAAGACCACTGCCAGCAGCATTATCTATGCCTGTATCATAGATTTCCTTGTCTCCCAGAGCTGTTTCTGGTGAGACACTGCCAGTCCCTATATAAATAGCAAGGATGCAACGGGAGGGAAAGGTGGATGAGCACAGGCAAACCCGCAGTCATCCAATTCCTTGGATAACCCTGCTCTGCCTGGAAAACTCTTGGCATAACGGAGGGCTCCAGCTTCACCCACTGACACTCTGCAGACGCAGCAACCTAAAAGCAAGCTGGGATTGAAAGGTGCCAGTCTCTGTGCAAGAAACCAGGCGCCTTCAGGAGCGGAAGGGGACCAGAAGGGAATCTTCTCCTCATTATAGGAGTGAGGACAGACAAATGGCGCCAAGCAAGCAGAAAGCAAGAGAGCAGATCTGTAAAGGCAGGAAAAATGAGGAATACCAGGCAATTCCCTCCTTTAGTCAATCAGATTTAAAGAGCCAGAGCAATATTTCTGCTCTCCGGTTTTACTAGAACAAGCAACCAGGAAGGAGCTGCCTTCTAATTGCTCTCCCTCCTTTTACTCAGGAGCTACATAACCAGGTTTGAAGGCTTTGTGGCAGCCTGTCAAAGTAGTCCCATTAGCTCTATACACACCAAGAAAAGGAAAGGAAAGAAGGGAGGGGAAAAGATGACAAGTAAAGAAGCAGCTGAGGCTTTTCTCCCCTTTAAAAGGAATGTGGATTTGTGAAGAGCAAACATGCAATCCTGCCAGCAATAAGGGGTTGTCACTGTTCAGCCTGGAAGGTGATCGTTCACTTCCAAGGCTCCAACATACCAACAGCTAAAGCCTGAAGCTGCATGGGAAGCTGATAAAATCTCTGCCCCCAACAGATTACATGCCGTGCGTGGGCAGGTAGCAATCAGACTGAACAAAATACCTCCAATTTGATATTGAGAGGTGAAAACCCTTAAAAACCCCCACAAAACATTACAACAGGGTGATGACAAGAATCATCCTGCGGGATTTTCCAAATGTTCCCACAAATGAGCAAGGGAAGGTAAATAAAGAAGTGATAAAAACTTGACTGCAGGATATCTAATTCTGCATCTCATTCAATTATAGCTTGCAGGAGCTGATTTAAATACCAATATGCAGATGCCACTGAAAACCTTACGGGGATCGTGATATAAATATGATATTGTACATGGCACCACAATGGAAATTACAAAGAAAGGACTTGAATGTAAAAGGATTGCCAAGAGAAGAGTTGTCACGGGTCACTGAAGGACAGACCCCCACTGCTACACAGGGTCTGCAAACGGAGACCCAAATGAGAGGTGGTTGTGAGGGCCTGGAAGAGTCAGGGACCAGTGAGATGCAGCCGTGGGATATTTAGATGCAGCTATGAAGCTCAGTGTGTGGGGGAGTCAACCTAAACCTACTGACCATTGTGTGTCAAACAACCACAGCACATACATGATGTCAGGCAATCTCCCAACCCTTTTGCTTCAGAAGAGGCAAGACCACTATTTGCCCTTTAAAAGGGCAAATTTCAGCCTGTCCACGGGTTACAAACTGTTTGACTGGATGAACTTGACCTTCACAGCATAAGATCCGTGAGTCAAGCCACATGGCTCCTCTAAACACCAACAGAGGACAAAGGGGTAAGAAACATTACCTGCTGTGCTGCTGTGAGCACGTTCAGGGCATGGCCCAATGGAAACCTGAGCTGCCCATTGTATTCACAATACCTTAATAAACAATAATGCTTCAGCAGGGAATAACAAGTAGCCCCCATTCTTGCTCATGTTTGAGTACAGGTAGCTCTGTGAGCTGCAGCCTCTCCTCAAGTGCTCCTACAAACAATACTCTGTTATTGTGAGTTTTCAGGATTGAATAATAAGGGCTGTGACACAACCCAACTGAGCAACTATTTCAAGTTCAAACATATGCTAACCCATTTTGCTATTTTAAATCTTCAGCCTGACAACAGCAAAATACTTCAGAAGAATCCTCCAAGCAGAACTTACCGTAGGCATTGGGGAATTCTCCAGGACCTGGTCCTGGATAAAAGGGTCCTGGGCCTGGTGGCTGAACAGGATACTGCTGTGGGGGCCCGACATACGGAGGGCCACTGTGACGATACTAGTAGGAGAAAAAATAGCCATTAGTTTACATGGAGTTGGCCAACTTCACCCTGTTGCACACAGAACCTGTAATCAAGCCCCTGAATCAACAGGGATCTGATTAGCAAACTGATTGAGTTACTGTCAGAAGAATATAAGAGAGCTAAAGCTGTGTCATCGACAAACAAGGAGGACTCGAGCTGAAGTAGCAAATCCTGATTTCAGCACTGGTGCGTTTTGATGAGGCCCAGGGTTTTAGAATAACTGCAGATCTATGGAGTAGATTCAGACACATTTACAGCACTGAACATTCTCCAGGAGCTCAGTTTCACACTGTTTCTGAGAGGGACCTCAAAACCTAGAGGAGTAATTCATTCTGACTGCCTCCACACACAGAACAACAAATACCTCATGCAGAAGGACAGAGGCTAAATATGCATCTGCCAGCTCCACTTCACACACACCCCCTAACTCTGCACCAAGCCTTGAGAAGATCCAGATGGAGGCAACGTTGCTCTGCAGTCCTTTAGGTGCTGGGATAAAGGGCTTGTTACCTGTGGTATACAGTACTGGGGGCCCTGAGGCATCGGGTAGGGCATTGGCAGGTGATTAACCATCATGATGTGCTGGTTGGTTTGATACACCGCCGTGGGGGTCTGCGCACCAGGACGGATGGAAGGGCTGCTGTTCTGGATGGTGGCTCTTGGAGGCTGGATCTGAGGCCTCTGAAAAAACTAGGGCAGGGGAGAGAAAGCAAAGAAGTGGTCAGGCCTTCTGGGAACCACCTGGAAATATCATTATGACATTAGAATTCTCATACTACTTTCAAAGGGTTGCCACGCGTTCAGAAAACTGCGGGACAATTTCTGCTTAGCTGTAAATCGCCAGCTCATGCTCCAGCCTTCAATTCATATGGAGAAGAAAGGTAAGAACCTTTAAACTCCAAGAATGATGAGTTTGTAGCTGCCGGATTACACAGCTCAGCTTCCAGCATAAACGTCAGAAAAATGACTTTTGTCAAATACAGTTTAGGTAAGGTGGGTTGGCTGCCAAAAGAGCACCTTTATGAATGTGTTTGGGAATGAATATTCCAATATAGCTCCAGAACAGTTATAAAGCCAGATTTTACCAAGGCCAGAGGTGCCTCGCGCCTCTCCTTCACACAAACTGAAGCAGATGACTTGTCTTGACCTCTGTTTTCAGAAAGATGGCAACCTCTTTCCAGGGTGGCACCAAACTCTTCTACCACGTGTGCATGAAGTGATGCCCCACGCAGATGGACCAGGTCCAGGAAACCAAGCAACCCCCTGGAACACGCTCCATCCTCAAGCCTTACGCGCTGGGAGAAGGCATCGGTACCCCTGGGATGGAGCATTCATGGCACTGGAAGACCTTGCTCTGGAGTCTTTGCAATCTTGAAACTCAGGTTTTGGTAAGATATGCATCAGACATCAACGCATTCACTAACGGAGTAATGATACAAGTGATAGAGACACTTATGCCATGCAGAACCAGGAGTTAAAATTACCTGTATAGGTCTGAATCCTCCCTTCAAGAACGAAGCAAGAAAGCAGCAGGAAACAGAAAGAAAGCCAATGGAACAGCTTACAGATCAGTAGGAAGGAATAGGATATAACATGCACCCTAGTTGCACACAATTCCATTCACTTTGCTACCCTGCCTTGACTAACTTCTTAGAGAAACACCATGAAAAAGACACTGAACTGGCATCAAGGACTCTTCTACCCGAATCCCAGTGCAGGGGTCAGAAACTGCTGGAAAAGTTTTCTATGGAAGCATCAAAATTTAAAGAAAAAAAGAAAAAAACCCAACCAAACCATGGTTAACTGCACGAAATGGGAAGCTACAGCGAGACGCTATGGTCACTCTGATCATAAACAGCAAAGGCCTTCCTTTCTGGCCTCTTTCAGTGCTAGAGACAGCAGATGAAGCAGAAACCCTTGCTCACATCTTGGGTTTGGTCTCCATTTCTGCACCAAGACTGGAAGGATAAGAAATGCCAAGTATTTAAGTGTTAAGCAAAAAACTAATCATGATTAGGTCATCACACACCACACTGAAGACTGCTGAGTGATGAAGTGCATTGACGGGAGTAGTCTGTGAGCAAGTGCATCATGAGTGGGGAGAAGAAAAGAGAGGAAGGAACTGAAGGAATGAGCTGGGCCGATCTGCCTCAGCATTTGGGAAGAACAGGGAGGGCAGAAGGAAGCTGTGATGCCTCTACACTTGACACGACGACGAGCTCAGCATGGCCATTCTGGGGCTGCTGAAGACTTTATGATACCCAAGTTATTCCCCATAGCAAATGATTTCTCCGGGAAAGCCAGGGATGACTCCATCTCACAAATCCAGACGGCTTTACACCCAGCCCTGTTCAACCGGATGAAGAATTGTCCCCGCACACTCCAAGGGTAACTGAACCAGAACGCAACTGTCTGGGGGGAAAAGTTGGGTTGGGAGGGAGCAGAAAGGGAAGCAGAAGAGCAGCACGCTGCCATGCTCTTGCATCAACAGAAACTGTGGCTGTCTGCATGTGGGGAACCACTGGAGTGTCGCAGGAACCAAGCGCATATGCTGCATTTATGGGGAGAACAACCAGAGTCTGCAATATTTCATTATCCAAAGACACCAGAAAGAGAAAAATCCTTTATTCTTTCTGAGTAATGACTGTTTCTAACCTGTTACACCAGAGTGTCCCTGGAGTGGGGTAGGAAAAGTCAACAGCCACCACGAGACCGTGTTCACGCAGAGTGAAATGGGCTGGAGGCTGAAGTGAGACCTGTCTCTGCTGACAGTAACAGCGTCCACAGGGCAGCACAGAAAAGCTTCACTGCAAGAGATGGGAGCCCTGCACCAATGTGAGCTCTGCTCCTCAGGTCCCTGCTGCACCCACAAAACCTGCTACCAACAGCACCAAAACCACTGGCGAAAAGCAAACAGCAACAGAAACTCCTGTCCACTGAGAGCTCTCAGATGTTACCTGTTGGGGTAGCACACTGAAGAAGCTCCATTTCAGGAACACAAGCTGCCCTAGGACAGCACCTCTGTGCACCAACACGGGTGGTATGTGGCACAGGCTCACTCCTCCATTAAGCACCAACCATCCCATGGTAGTGCTAAGCTGTTCCACACCAGAAGTAGCATCTCCGATGAGGAAACTCGTTTTAAACCCTCCAAACTCTCAAAACCACTCTACAATGCCCACACCATTGCAGAGGTAGAATGGAGAAAAGGAGGAGAGCTTCATTACTATGAGGAAGACAGACACAGCAGGAAGAAAAGCAGATCCATTATTCCAAGCAACAAGAGCACCAGATGCTTTTGGAAGTAGCAACCAGAGATCTCTTAGCGAAGTCCGAATCACTTGTAGCTACTCCACTTCCTACGAGTAAAATTGAACTTGGAAGAAAATCAGGTACCGTCAGAGCAGCGCATATCCCATTTTAGGTGGGTTTTACTGTTCCAAACAAGCATCAGCCAGCTGGCAAGCTCGTTTCTGCTCTGTCCTTGCTCCTGCAGCCCGCAAGGCTCAGCTAGCAATACCCATTCTTAGAAATGCTTCACTGTTCTGACCTGGTTTGCTAAAGAATTGGTTGCATGAGGTCAAACAGATGCCTACACAATGTTCTCCAGTAACGCTCAGTGTCCCATAGGAGAACACTGGGAGATTAAAATCAGATTTTGTCTCTCTTCCTCCTAAAAAGTGCAGGATTTGGGAGTGGAGCACACACAGAACCTACTCAGGACCTGAAGAAGGAACCCTGGGCCTCAGTAAGGCTTCTGATAGGTTTCATCCACCCTTCCTCGACTACCTCCTTCAAAAATTAAGTCCTGCTATGTCTAATGATGGTCAAACTGGCTACGCAGCCATGCAGCAACCAGTGAGGATCTGAGCCATGGTCCTCAGGTCACGGTCCCATCCCTCACCTTTCCATCTCTGTTAGGGTTTTCTTGGATCATCATGGAGCCAGTAACACGATCCCTAGTGTCTCCCTTCTGAGGGTTACTGCCTTCATATACACTTACAGAAGAGCACAAGGAAACCCTTCTCAGACATTGCTTCTATCGGCTGCCTCAAGCTCAGCTCTTTCAGACTCCTCATTTACTACGCTCTCATCACAGAATCCCAGACTGGTTTGGGTTGAAGGGACCTCAAAGCTCCTCCAGCTCCAACCCCTGCCATGGGCAGGGACACCTTCCACTGGAGCAGTTTGCTCCAAGCCCCTGTGTCCAACCTGGCCTTGAACACTGCCACGGATGGGGCAGCCACAGCTTCTCTGGGCACCCTGTGCCAGCGCCTCAGCACCCTCACAGGGAAGAACTTGTGCCCAAGAGCTCATCTCAATCTCCCCTCTGGCAGGTTAAAGCCATTCCCCTTGGTCTGTCCCTACATCCCATGTCCAAAGCCCTTCTCCAGCTTTCTTGTAGCTCCTTTAGGTATCCACTACTCACCTCCTGCCCACCTCTCTCAGCACTACCCTGCCATTTACCTCTTAGTCACTCCTTACATATATATATACTCAGATATCCTTTTATTAACCATAATCTTCTCCTGCTTGATTTTCCTCCCACATGACCCTGTGTCAAAAGTCTGTTGAGGACCAGCCAGACAAGGGGCTGCCACCCGAAAAATCAATGAGCAAAGAGCACAACCTCCTCCTGATGAACCACCACTGCACTTTAATGGCTTTTCTCTTTACACTGTATTTCTAAGCTGTTTCTTCCAGTGAAATGTCTGTGGAGCAACTCCCTCTGTGCTCTAAAAGCTTCACTGGGAAATAAACTTGTGGGAAGACCACTGAAACCCACCCTATGCTAAGCCTGTCCATCTAACACAATGTGTGCAGGCACAGATCATGCCTGGCAGCTGCGATGGGTCCACAGAGCCCTGCAGAAGGCAGCAGAGAAAGGGACCAAAGGGAAAGTTCAACAAGTTTTCATCAATGCTATCAAATCAAATCATGCCCCCAAAATCTCTGCTTCAATTAAGTTTCTCCTACCCTGGGACAAGCCTGTGATTAAGTTTAAGTCTTTTTATCTCACCAGCTTTCCTGGTGGGATAACCTGACCCTGAGGTGTCTGCATAGGCGGTACAGCAGGAACCACGTCCTGCACTTACACATCAACACTGGCACATTATATCTGATCTTTCAAACTGCAGCCCAGGGACGGGGGCTCAGCTGAGGAGCTGCGGCCCTCAGACAAGAGCGGGCGCCGGAAGCAGGAGCCAAGGTCCAAGTCTTCCTTCCCCAATGGCCACCACTAACCCAGGGCAGCCCTTGGGGCACAGTACAAGACTTTTCCCCCACCCCCTTCAGGCTTTCCCAGTTTTATTATCTAGTGAATGATAAAACTGGGTGAAAAAACTCCTTTCGGTGTCATCTGTGGGACTTAGAGCTGGCAGCTCCAGTACAGGCTCATGGGTGAAGACAGGCATGACCACAGCAGCCGTTTCTGCCCTCTTTCTAACCTGAGATACTGCCCAAAGCTCCCAAATGGTCGCTCTTGAGTCAGCTCAGGGGGTGGACTCCTGACCTCTCCAAATCACAAGGCTTTTTAACAACAGCACAGGGCCCAGCCCAGCTTTCTGTTGTATAAGCTGAACCCAAAAGAACTGGAGTAACCCCGGGCTAAAACTGGAACAAACTACACCAGTAACCTCAAACTAACTCAGTCTGCCATACCCAGCAAACTGATCTCAAGTACAAGTCGGAAAGGGAACTATATCATTTCAGTTCATGCTCCTTATTTCTGTTTCTAATTACACTGGCCTCTTCTAAGCATCCATTTTAAAATAAGCCAGATGCTCCTGAAGTACTTCTTAAATTAAGGGTTATTCAACATTCTGGACTTCAGATTAGAAGAAAACTGCTATTTTCAATAGCGTTTCATGAGGACCAGAAGCAACAAAGTGACTGAAGATCCTCACATAGAAGAAAAAACGGATGCTCCATGCACAAAGAGGGAAATGGAGAAACAATCAAGGCAGGGTCACAGCCACATCTGCTACGACTTTGAGTAAACCACGGGTTGACAGTGTATTTAAAAATCACAGAATCCCAGCCCGGTTTGGGTTGAAGGGACCTCAAAGCTCCTCCAGCTCCAACCCCTGCCACGGGCAGGGACACCTTCCACTGGAGCAGCTCCAAGCCCTGTGTCCAACCTGGCCTTGAACACTGCCAGGGATGGGGCAGCCACAGCTTCTCTGGGCACCCTGGGCCAGCGCCTCAGCACCCTCACAGGGAACAGCTTCTGCCTAAGAGCTCATCTCACTCTCCCCTCTGGCAGTTAAAGCCATTCCCCTGTCCTGTCCCTCCATCCCTTGTCCAAAGCCCCTCTCCAGGTTTCCTGCAGCCCCTTTAGGCACTGGAGCCTGCTCTGAGGTCTCCCCTTCAGGAGCCTTCTCTTCTCCAGGCTGCCCCAGCCCAGCTCTCTCAGCCTGGCTCCATGAGCAGAGCTGCTCCAGCCCTCGCAGCAGCTCCATGGCCTCCTCTGGCCTCGCTCCAACAGCTCCACACTGAAGCCGGGTCACCGGGAGCTTCTCATTGACCAACACCTCCATGTCCTTCCCCTCAGGCCGCTCCATCCATTCCCCACCCAGCCTGTGTTTGTGCTGGGGACTGCAGGACTGAGGTGCGGGACCTTGCACTCGGCCTTGCTGAACTCCGTGAGCTTCAGATGATGATAAAATACCACCACAGAACACTTTGTTCAGCTCATTTTCTTCCTCCTACAAAATGAGACACTGCAGGGGTTTCCCAGGCAGCCATGGTACTGGACTCAAGGCTCACTGATACACATTTAATCAGAACCACTGCAGCTATTTACATCTCCCTCCAGTCACTCGCAGTGTAGCATCCTGAATGTTCTCCTGTTTTCTCTCACACAGAATTTGACAACTGCTCTCTCCAGCATCAGCTGGCCATCACCCAGCAGGACAGGCATCCCCATCCAGAAGAAAATCACTTATAAAGTTGCCAGTCAACATCAGGTGCTTAAATCACACTAATTTGAGTCTAATAATACAGGAAATATCATTACAGAACAATCCATTATTTGACTGAAAAAGACCCAGAATCAATACGAGGCACATGTTAATACAATCACACCGGGACTGACACAGGAATCGTTGCAAACCTCATCTTGCTGCTGCTTTTTGGAAGAGCACATTATGTTGATGCAAGAAATATTGATGCCACTATGGTTGATTTATTCACTTAGTACTATTTAGGTTACAAAATCTCAGTCCTGAAGCCCAGCTGTTTATGTTACATGTTAAAAGCTTCCCGTGGGAGAATTATTACTCCTGTTGGTCTCAAGCATCTTCTAAGTCTTGGGTTTGGAGTGGAGTGGGTCAGTGGCCAAAGTCCCTCCCTCCATCCCCAAGCCACACCACGGGCAGAGAGTTTTGGATTAGAATAAATAAACAGCTCATCTCCAGCCCAGGTTTCTCTGGGCCTGCCCTGAGACAGAGCTGGGAATGGAGCCTGACATGTTTTGCAGATGGTGACAGCTTCTCTCAGCTAATTACGAGCAGACTTCACATGTAACAGAGTCTGCAACACAGTTAAATACGTAGTGATAAAAGTGGGAAAACACTCGGTCTGACAAGTTCTAACCTGCAGGCAGGGTCATAACAGCGTTCAGAAGCAAGCCTGAAATCAAGTTACAACACACTGGTGGTAGAGGCACATCCAGGAAAGCCACCAGTTGCTGGAACAGTCTCCTCCAAGGCTGTGCTGCCTCCAGCCCCATGGTCCAAAATCTGCTTGGCAGTGAGCTCGTGATGTCTATGAGAATATTAAATGCCTCACACTGAATCCATCACTTGCCTTTGTAACAACTTAGGAAAGAACACACCAGCTCCTGGATGGCGATGCGTCCTCAGTGACACACACGATAAACACAGACCTGGAGTTAAGGTCAAGAACAAAAGTAGTCTAAACAAGATTCTAATTCTGGCGTGCCCTGCGCTGCTCAGGCTCCTGCAAACATTCCACCACCACCGCTGCTGTCACTGCAATCCCTCCCATGCACAAACAGAATTGCTGCCTCTCTCTCACATGACATTTGCCTGTGAGCAAACAAGTGCAAATGCCTCATTCTACTCTTTAAGCCTTTGTTTTGTCCTGCTCTGGAAGGCTGCCTGCCTCCACGCTGCTCTCTGAGCTGGAAGGACCAAAGATAATCAGCTCTTTTGAGTGTCTGTGCCCACTGAACACACTTACCTGCTCTCCTGAGACAGCACTTTCCCAAACGTGCTCATCTCTACAGGATTAAACTGCTCAGACTAACAGGAGCAAAGTGACAACAAAATAATCCTCCTGGAACAAACCTTCTGTGACTTAAGCCCCTGTTCCAACATCAGCGGAGTTTTATTTCCCTATTAACTTGGTGGGAACAACCTGTTCCTTCCAAGCCAAGATGCAGTGACACCGAAACAACCAGACCTGGGGGAGCTGTCCTGCACTCATCACACCTCCTCTCCTCCACCCATCAGCACCATCTCTGTCCCCTCAAAAGCTACAAGCAGCAGCAAAATCAGTGCCAGGGCAAAAGGGTTTTGCAAAGATGAATGTAGGAGTTGATAGAAAAGACCACTTTGGACACCTTGCGCAGGACAGAAGGGATCTGTGCACTGTCCTGATGGTGCAGAGTCCTCTGGGTATCTCTGCCACCCTACTCAGCGCTGCCCGTGAGTTTCATGAGCTATTTATTCCCCATTTTCATTCTTCTTAATTAAGTGGCTCCTTAAAAAGTCCAAGTCGTGTAATGAGAACACCACAAAGAGTCCTAAATGTTGGCTTTCTCAGGGTAAGTAAACCCAACATTAAGCAACGCAATGGCAACAGACCACCAGGTGTATTGCACAAGAAAGGTATGGATTGGGAAGTCATCAGCCTCGCTGCTCCGAGTTTGAAAAGCAGGATTTTCTCTGGGATGTGAACTCCAAGTCCTGGTTGACATCTTCAGCTCAGGCAACTTAATCACCATCTACTTTGGGAAGTAGCTGGCAAGGTTTCCAGACTGTCTTGACTTGACCAAGGCAAGTAAATCTCACCAGTACCTGGACAAGATCTCTCCAGGTTCTCCTTTCCTATGGCAACAGCGTTACGTGGGGTGGTTAATGAGTGCAGTGACACCAACAGAATTAGAAGTGTTACTCAGTGTTGCAGGCAGCTTGTTAGCAGGGTTATGCATGGGCTACTACCTACTAGGGGCCGGTTGCCGAAGCGAGCCTTTGCTCTGGGTTAGTGGGTGAACCTCCTCCAACCACCCTCCTCCCCCAGCAATTAGTTTAGGTTGATAACGAAGGGGCAGGTACTGTACCTGGTGATGGGCAGGTCGAGGCCCCGCTGCAAACTGAGGAAAGGCGGGAGAAACAAACACAAAAGGAAAGGCACAAAGAGTCAGAAACACCACAACGAAACCAAAATGTCACACTCTATGCAAAAATAAACCCACAAGGGAAAAAATAACAACCACCACAGAACAGTCAAAAGCTTTGCTGCAGGACAGTGACAGACAGGGACTGAGATACAACGAGTGGCTGGGGGAGCACGCTGCTCGAGATGGGAGATTAACAGCCCAAGCTGCTGGTTGCTGGAAAGGAGCTCAGGGTATGAACAAAGGCATTCCTTATCCTGCCTGGGGAACAAAACAAAACCAAACCCCAACTTAAACCAAGCAGTTTCAAAGGTGGAGGTAAATGGTTAAAGCAGCTGGATTCAGAGCTGTTCCAAACATTTGGTGGGAACGGAGGATGGAAACTCATAGCTGGAGAGGAGTAAAGAGCCAGGTAGGCACTGCTATATTGTCCTGCCAAGCGTGGGGAGGTCCCTGCAAGGCAAAGATGCAAACACACAATGCCATTTGTTTCCAGCCTTTTGCTTTTAACCTCACAATCTAACCTTCCTTAATGAGTTGGATTTGTCACCCCCATCTGAAAGTGAAGACAGGTTAACTCATGGTGTCCCCAGGGAGCTGAAGGCATCAGTGGGTAGAGAGCTTGGATGGAGAACATGAGGTCCTGGTGCCCAGCCCTAAGCTCACTAAACCATTTCCCACCCGCTTGGGCCACTCATGGAGGAAAGGAATCAGGATTTCACATGCTTGATAGATGTTAAAAGCATTTCCCAATAAGTAACTGAGTGTTAGAAATAAAAATGAATGCAAGAAATGGAAAATATAAAGAAAGATGAGAAGGGATGCTCTTGGAGAAGCTGAGTTAGGCATTTAAACCCCTCATTCTCAGTGTAATGAGCAGAACTCTGTGATGAGAGCAGAGCAATCTATTGATAATAGCTCCAATAATTAAATTGAGCAAATGAAAGGAGATCCCACAGTGGCTTTTTACCCACCACAGCCTCTACCCATCACCAGTTGTGATGGTTTAGTAACTTAATGCACGTGCTGAGGCACAAGGTACAGTCCACCTCTGCTAATTCCTACTACAGGGACTCCGCATGCTTTACCCTCTGCCTGAGAAGAGGGATCAAAGCTGGTTACTAATTACTGGTTGTCTTAATAGGAGGGTTTTTCAGTAAGACAAAGTGGCTCCCTTGCAGCCCCACCTCCAGCTATTTTAATGCCATCAAACATGAGAAGCAAAGCATAAATATTCAGTGGTCCGGCTGACTTTCTCCTCTATAACCATTCTAATTGCCTACATTTAAGACTTCCAATAACTAGTCTGCTAACACTGGTGTTTATATATTCCTTCTGCCTTCGCCTCATGGTGATGTTTGGGTGCAAAGTCATAAAAACCTTTGTAAATAGAGTTTCTACAGACATACTCTATGCCTATATGTGCGTCTGTATAAGAGTTGTGTGCCTATACAAGAGTTTATAAGGAATGACCTGCACTGATTCACCAAAGAGTCTTCCCACCTTTGAGAACTTCCCCTAAGCCTTCCATTAAAGAAAAGAGAAAAGCAGCATCATGTAAGACTGAAGAGCAGAAGCTTCTGTTTCACTGGCAACCACAGGGCAAAAGCGCTCAGCGACCCAGCATCCTCCTGAGCCTCAGGGTGTGAAGGATGGTAGCTCTGCTCACTGGTCATACAGCAGTGAGAAACAGGCACCCGGATGAGGAATGTGCTGCAAGTCCTTATTTTCCTTAAGGAGTAACTCCTCAAACCCAGTTCCAATGCCTTGTGTTTGAGGAAAGGGCTAAAGCCCACCCAAGGCGGACTGACACGCGCCTCTCTGCAGGGCTACACACTCCATGAGAAAAATGAGTCAAAAAGAGATTGATGGGGTGCTAAAACCTCGTGCTGCTTCATTTCAGGGTCAAAGCCCCTCTCTCATCACTGCTCCACAGGAAAGATTTGTTCCTCACTGTGTTTAAAACAAGAGCTGAAATTTCGTACCTTAAGAAGCCAAAATATTTTCCATGGTGAAGAGTAAGACGTGTTACGAGGTAAAAAAAATAACGGAATAAAATAAAACTTCCAAGTTAGTGAAAAACACCCTCATCTATTTTGAACTGGTCATCACTGGCTCTTGAGTTGCTTTGAACTTTGATTTAATTCGTTCAGCTTGATCAGATTTACTCCTACTTGCAGCTGTAAGCAACAGAACAAACTGTAGTCACTGCTGGCTCGGATCAGCACAGACTCTTTGGGCTGGTTTACTCCTCTGGCCAATGAAGGTAGCAGATAGAAAGGAAAACCTGATGGAACCTGGGTCCAGCACCTCTGCCACGCCACTCGTCCTGGTGCTGCCCTTGCTCCAAGGACAGCAGAGTAAGTCCTCTACCTGCTGCTGCTTGAGCCTCCCTGACAACAACCACCTCTGGATCTCTCGAGCACCCTCCTCATCATGGGGGCTTTTTTGGCAGATGTCCTAGAATTGGCCAGTTTGCGTTAAAATCACTTGGGGCTGAGGGCTGGTGTGGGCAGGAGCTAATGGATCATGCTCAGTAGTGCGGAGCGATTCCCAATCCATTCTCCTTCCCCTCAGCTGGAGCTGTAAGATTCTCACTATCGGAGCGATGCTGTGGTGCTAACAGGGAGAAAACATGCAGCCAGTTGGACTGCAAAGGCAGCAGTCTGGTAAGGAGCAGAAAAGCCTCAACTCTGCAATTGCCAATGGCCCCTGGATGCAGAAAAAAGATTGAGGAAGCTTCAGCTGCTCAAGGAAGCAGGGTTAGGATCAACCTCAGCTATGTGCCCACAGCAGCCGAACCAGCTGCATGCTGGATGGGACTGTGCCATGGCAGCCCAGGGATGGCAAAGACCCCCTGTGTCACCTTCCTCGCGCCCTCCTCACCCTCCTCTCGCCACCAAAACCAGGTGGTTAAAAAATGAATTCAAAAATAAGAAGTAAAAACCAAAAGGAAGTCAAGCCAGAACGAAATGCAGGAGCTCAGGACGGGGCCAGTCTTGCATTTGTTTTGGGATGGGGAGGTGGGATGAGATGTTATGGGTGCAGCTTTTAGTAATGGGGGTGGAAATGGTCACTAGCAGAGCGGGTGGCAAAGTCTGCACACAGGAGAGTTAAAAAAATAACAGAAGAAGGGCTGAGAGCTGCAGACAAGTTCTTCCTCCTTAATAACAGGGACAAAACCCTACAATTTGACTCATTTTCCAGCCAAATTCCCTGCAGACTGTTAGCTGCTGAGCAGCAAACCCAGAGCGAGCCTGGTCTCTGTCCTACCCCAGTCAGACCCTCCCAGCTGCAATCCAGCTTTGGACTTGGCATCACCGCTTGACCTGCCAGGAACTGCCAGGGCAGCTCATGCTTTTAGCAAAGCAGCAAACCCAGTGCAATGCTGTAGATCAGCCAACAAAACCCAAGATGTGGGAAAAAAAAACTTAATAAAGAAAGAAAGGATGAAATCAAAACAGTGCCATCGGCACAACCGCCTGCAAGAAGGAGTACAGTTTGTTATATTGCTTACAATGCAGTATTTTATCCAGCCTCTTCCAGCCAGGGACCTGTAAACCGGACTCTGTTCCAAAACCTTCCTCCTCTTCCAGTTGTCTGTGCAATGTATTGGCACTGTTCTGCTGGGCTGTCAAAAAAACTGGTTTAGAGATGCAGCTCTTCAGTCAGGCTTTTGCTCCAGTTCTAACCATACCAACTTAGCTGTGCTTTTCAACAATTCAAGATGATTATACTTACTGAGAAAAGAAGGGGGTTACCACCAGTATCCTGCATGACTGATCAGAATGGGGAGCTAAGGACAAAGTTGCAGCTGTCCACATCATCAAACTGGTGTTAATTGTTCATCAACACAGAGGTTAATGTGTCTCAGGAGTCACCCTCCCAAGGGTGGAAATCCCAAAGGAGGTGGAACCTCCAGAGCTGGGGCAAGCACATCAGTGCGGCTGCACACAGGGAGGAAGCTTACCCCCTGTGTGTGAGTGTGTATATATATACCTGGACAAACAGAAGACTGCTGTCTTGGAGCCTTCAGCTGCCATCTGCAGCAGCATTCATCTTACTCTGAAAAGAGGAGTGCTGGGAATGGTGCAGTGGTTTTATAGGAAACCTGGAAGGGTTATGATGCAGATGTTGCTTTGCAAGAGGCACAAGGATTGCTGCTCCCTTGGCTAACTGAGGCTTGAGATGTCATGATGGCAAGCTATCGCGCCTTCAGAAGCTGAGCTGAGCCGAGCCCTCGAAGGGTCTCCTAACATCATGTGGATCTGTGCTATGAGCAGAGATTCCGCCAAAAGTCCTACAGTAGCAGAGCAGTATTCCAATACACACACAGAAAGGAAAAACAGAAGATGATGGAGGACAATCCGCCTGAAGTTGGATGAAAAAGGGTAAACAAAAAGATCTGGGTACCCAGAAGCTCTATGTTAAATGTGTGAGCACCTACGAGGTGCTAGGTTAGAACTGATCCAGCGGCACTGAGTCAGAAGCAAGGCCCAGAGGCCACTGGAGACTGAGTGCTGCTGCAGAGAACCACTTTTGTTTCCTGACTTTATGAAATACTTCCTTAGAGGGGGAAAAAAGGGGGAAAAAAGAAAAAGAAGAAAGATTCTGGTAATGAATCTAAACTCTAAAATAAAGTGAACCTGAAAGCAGCTATGCTAAAAAAATGGTGTTATTTGCACGGAGATGAGAATCCCTCCATTGCTTCTCTTCTGATAAGCCACTTGAAAAGGAAAAGGATCCTACCAGGAAAGTGTCTGAAAGATTCAGTCAACATTTGCCATTTGGAACGTGCTTCCAGTTCAGTAGAATATGTTTTCCAGAGAACTGGCCCAGTGCTACAGACACACACAGACACACAGAGACACACACGGACCAGGAAGAAAGAACGCAGGGTAGCGCGAAGGCAAGCTGCCTTACCGGCGAGCGGGTCTGAGGCTGCGTGTTCATTGTCTGAGGGGCTTGAGGGTACACCAGTGTGGTTGGAGCTGCATTCTGTCCTGAGGGGTAGGGAGCCTGCCAGGGAACAAGAAAAGTAAGTAACAAATGAGTGCATCAAGTGATTCATCCCAAAGCACAGAACTGAACACGTTATCAGATGGACTGCTGATCAACACGGAGATAAAGGTGACACAGGTGATTGTGGCGCAGAAAACCTTCTCCATCAAGGGGACAACCAATGTGCCAGCACTACCCAAAGCTCCCCAAGAAAACACTACATCTCTGAAACCCACTGTGTTCGGACCCCCAACCGCGTGTTTCCCAAAAGCCTCCTCTGAACCTGCCTCCCAGGAAAGCTGGAACGGTGGGTACTGCCGATAAATCCTCCAGAACGAGACAAACAGTAAGGAATGAGCTCCAACACATTTAACACACTCCAGGGCTGCCTGAAAGTGTTTGCAACACAATGAAAGGGCCCCAAATCGTTACAGATGTGAGCGGAGCATGGGATGTGCAAAGTTTTCCTCATTTCAACGGGCTATAACATTTTATACCACCAGATGCTCCCCCATGTTATGTGCCCGAAGTAACAATAAACCGGAGCTGTGCAGTGACAGGGAATGCCCATTTTAACAAGACATTTGGAACTAACTCTACTGAGTTTTCCTTATTCTCTTTAAAAAAAGATTGTAACTTACCTTCTTTAAATTGTTAATAGTTTGTTACTGTAATGGCATAAACCCAGCCTACAACAGCCTGCACATTAAAGAGGAATCAGCCCAACTCTACATGCTGCCCTGTAACTCCTGCATGACTCCTTTCCAAACCATTTCTCCATCCCCTTAGCTCTTTCCCCTTCACTGTCCATCCCTCATGGTGCCAGCTCTGGACACTGACACCCACGTAATAATGCTAACCACAGTCCCTGTGAACCTCCTGCCTACGCACCACCAGATTTACTTGATGAATAAAGGAGCTTATCAGGTCTCGGGTCTTCTCTGGCAGAAAGTCTTTGGGCTGATTGTACAGATTATGCTTAAAAACACCTGCAATACTCCTCTGTACACTGAATTAGGATTTATTCACACCACAAGCCCTGCTGAAGAATCCCTCCTCATCTTTGAATTTCATGGCCTTTGCATTAAAATTCAATAGCAGGTCTAAGGAATGAAGGGAGCCGTTTCAGTCCGTAATGTGGTACTGAGAGAAGAGGTTTCACTGCACCAGCCCTCAGGCACATTTCAAGTATCTTTGATTTGAACTGTACTAGATTTGATTTGAATAATTAAGTTTTTAAACAATAAAACTAAGAGTTGGTAGGCTAAACCTGCTTGTATTAAAGAAAGAGAAAAGAAACCCATAAACCCCTAGCTCTCAAGAGCGATGATCCAGCATAAAGCCTGAAGCAGTCTGAGGCAAACAGCTCAAGGAGTGGTGCAGAAACACCACAAAACGTGCTGTTTCTAGAAGGATACTCAGTCCTGAAGCCTGCAAAACTTTCAAGTCTGAGTTAGCAAACTGTGCCAAGTACAGGCTGGCATGTCCTGCCTTTCCAAGGAGACTCATCCGGTCCTCACCAGACAAAGGACGAACTCTCTGAAGAAAAAGCAAGCAATTTAAGAAGAGCTTTTCTGACAAAATTAAGTGGGCATAAGAGCGTGCCACTGGGTAAAGCACGAACTTCCTTCTCACCTCCCAGGCTGAGTCCTACAGCAGAGTCACAGGCCTCACCCACAGCTCAGCCTCTGCAGCCCTGTCGGCATGAACACATGTAGGATGGTTTTGGAGCAAGGATATGTTTGATTTTGGAAGAGCATCCCTGGCAGTGCTCAAGGCCAGGTTGGACAAGGGGGCTTGGAGCAAGCTGCTCAAGTGGGAGGTGTTCCTGCCTGTGGCAGGGGCTGGAACTGGAGGAGCTTTAAGTTCCCCTCAACTCAAACCCCTCTGTGACTCCATGATACAGTTCTATACATTTGGAAGATGCGCACGGACCTGTGCCCTGCAGAGTGCGCAGGAGACAGCTGGGGTCTCTGTGCTGTTCTGTAGCTCCCTTTCTCATCGCTAAGCATAAAATCCCTGCTTCATCTCCAGCTGATCACAATGTAACACCAGGTAAATGAAAATACAGTTTAGAAACAACCCAGCCAATGAATTCTCCAGTCTCAGAAAGAAAACAAAACCCAAAACCAAACCAAAATGTGGCAGAGAGAATGAGAGGATTGAGCATAACCCCAAACCAGTCCCTACTGGTGCAGTACCTCCTATTCCTACTTTGGGACCACGCTGAAACTGAGCACTAAAAGCAAAGCTTACTCCCGAGCACACGGACACCGGAGGACAGCATCCCTATGGCACAAGCTAACTTGGCAGGATGTTTGGCTATGTTTTACGTGATTTTCACACTGCTTTTTGTGCTAAAGAGATGATAAAAACCTATGTCTCTGAGCACATCACCAGATCTTTGCTGTGATTTAGGATGCCAAAGTATACTTGGTAGCACAACAAACAAACGTTAGCTGACAAACGTTCTGTAGTAGCTTATATCAATACAGCAGCAAAGACTCTGGTTCAAGAGCAACTCAATGCTTTAATCAGCTCCTGTGACGGAAGCAGAGATCTCGCAGGAGCAGGGCAGGCTTTCCACTGCCACTCCTCTCCAGGAGCTCACTTAACCTAATCCTCTGCAGCCAGCACTTTCCTACCTTCTTACCGCTGGCAAAACCTCTAATTCCTGCTACCAACTAATTTGCTAGAAGTCTTCTAATTTTTGGAGATGTCAGATGCAGCATCAAATATTTCCCCCTTTTATTTGACAAGTGTGATTCTGCTCGAGCTGTTGGTGTCAGTGCTGTGTAATAAACAGCATGTACCATATCTCACAGCAGCGATGACACCACAGCAAGGAGTGATCGTAGCACCGAGGAGTAATCAAGCACTAACAAGATGTGGGGAACCTGTACCTTTGCATTCACAGCCAGGCTGTCCTGCACTCGCAGTATCTTGCTGCTGACTTTCTGGTACCTGGGATCTCTACCCAGCATGAGATTGAGGCTTCTCCCCTTGGAGGATCAGCAGCTTTGTCCGTCACCATGCACCTTGCAAAGGGGCCTGATGCTGCTCCTTGGATCTTACCAAACAGCAGCGAGCACAAAGGCTGCAAATGGACACTCAGATGTAAATGGATCACTTGACCACCACTTCCCTGTGCCTCTAGCTCATAAGAAGAGACTTCATCCCAGTCAGAACTGCTGCTCCCATAGCATCTCAGCAAAGAGAGAAGAAAATATCCAATATTCTCCCCCTTCTCCAGGCTCAAGAAAATTATGTTTTATTCAGGCTTAAATCACATGCATCAGTGTAAAGCCTAAGTCACTTCCATGCTACCCACAAAGTCCTCACCCACCTCCAAAACAGTCCAAGTCTTCATCACAGAATCCCAGACTGGTTTGGGTTAAAGGGACCTTAAAGCTCCTCCAGCTCCAACCCCTGCCACCTTCCACTGGAGCAGCTTGCTCCAGGCCCCTGTGTCCAACCTGGCCTTGAACACTGCCAGGGATGGGGCAACCACAGCTTCTCTGGGCACCCTGCGCCAGCGCCTCAGCACCCTCACAGGGAACAGCTTCTGCCTAAGAGCTCATCTCAGTCTCCCCTCTGGCAGTTAAAGCCATTCCCCTGTCCTGTCCCTACATCCCTTGTCCAAAGCCCCTCTCCAGGTTTTCTGCAGCCCCTTTAGGCACTGGAGCTGCTCTAAGGTCTCACTGGAGCCTTCCCTTCTTCTTATCACCAAAGCAAAAGGGAATTGGAAAGAAAAGAAGTGCAGCTATCACTGAGCCTGAAGAACGATGACTTTGAGCAGAAAGTCTGTAAAGCAGGCATTTCAAACACAGTGCCAAAGCCAGGCACCTCGCTGCTAACAGATGTCATTTCTGACACCCAGAGGGCTGAGAGGAACATGAAAGACGACGCAATCGAGTGTTAAATTTGCTTCAGTATTCAAACCCTTTCAGGATCAGTATAGCATTAAGTTATAAATAAAGAAAAAAGCATGTGAAGGCTTCAGCAGAATCACAGAATCGTCTGGGTTGGAAAAGACCTTCATGATCATCGAGCTCAACTGCTAACTCGGCACTGCCAAGGCCACCACTAAGCCTATCTAATGCCTCCAAGCATCACATCCAGACTGTCTGCTAAACCCCTCCATGGCTGGTGAGTCCACCACTGCCCTGGGCAGCCTGTTCCAGTGCTTGACAACAAACTGTTCCTCAGCTCCATCTAACCCTGCCCTGGTGCAGGCTGAGGCCGTTTCCTCTTGTCCCATCCCTTGTTCCTTGGGAGCAGAGCGCAGCCCCTTCTGGCTCCATCCTCCTCTCAGGCAGTTGCAGGGAGGGATCAGGTCCCCCCTGAGCCTTCTCTTCTCCATCTGAACCCCCCAGGTCCCTCAGCCCTTCCCCATCACACTGTGCTCCAGGCCCTGCTCCAGCTCCGTTGCCCTTCTCTGGCCCCGCTCCAGCCCCTCAATGTCTTGGAGCTGAACACGGGATTCGAGGTGTGGCCTCACCAGTGCCCACTGCAGGGACACAGTCCCTGCCCCGGCCCTGCTGCCGCACTGGTGCCGATCCAGGCCGGGATGCTGGGGGCTGCTGGGCTGCCTGGGCACAAGCCGCTCATGCTCAGCTCCAGTCGGCACCTCCAGGTCCTTTCCTATGAGCCGTTTCCAGCTGCTCTTCCCCAAGCCCGGAGCGTTGCAGGGGGTTGTTGCGGCCCAAGTGCAGGACCCGGCACTTTGCCTCGTTGAACCTCATCCCATTGGCACAGCCCATGGATCCAGCCTGTCCGGGTCCCTCTGCAGAGCCTCCTGACCTCCAGCAGATCAACGCTGCCACCCAACCTGGTGTCATCTGAGCCTGCACCCCTTGTACAGGTCATTGATGAAGACATTAAACAGACCCAAGGCCTGGGAACACCACTTGTGACCGGCCACAACTGGAGGTAGCTCCACTCACCACCACCCTTTGGGCTCATACAGCCATTTTTCTACCCAGCAAACAGCACAGAAATAGCAGCACTGAAGGGTTTCTGCTATTAAGCTGTCACCAAAACAAGGTACGTTTGGACAGGCAGTGGTTTTTAACACAGGCAACCCACAACCGCGGCCTTGAGGAACAAGCACAACACAAATCCCACTGAAGACAACAAACATCACCTGAGTAAACACGTTTCACAACTATTGCACAACAAACGCTGGCTTCTGCCCAGCGTGCCTGAAACCAGATGGAGGTGTGCCTGAACTGGTATTTGTGACAGCGCCATAAGGGGGGGACATGGGAAAGGGAGGAAAAAAGCCCTTTATAAATTCCTGCAGGTACTAAGTTAACATACAAGTACATGGCAGCCTGAATCACAACATCCAACAGAACAAAGCACAGCGCTCCACTGCTTTTCCGACAAGTCAGCTGATTAAAAGCATTGCATCTGTTCACCTATCAAAAGGCCTTTTTTTCTGTTCCCAGCATCTAAATAGGTACACAAAGAGAATCACACGCACTCACGCTGGAAATACGTGGCTTTTCTGCACCGGGGCTGCAATGCTGGGGACAAAGTGAGGAAATGAAGAGATGAGAGATTAAATGCTCCAAAAATCCCCTAAATACACTCCCCTGGGGGCAGGCTGGGCAGCAAGTGCTGCTCTGTGTAAGGATGCTGGTGCAGAAGCACCCAAACAGTACCCCTGAAGCAAAAACAACTGCAGCACCCGGAGCTGGAGGGGACCGGATGGCACCTGAGCTGCTCCACTTCGAGGCACAGCAATTTGCTTCCCTTCAAGCTTTCACCTCAGGAATTCCAGACTTGAGATGTGGCTCTTCACAGGGGGAAGGCGCTAATAGCCGCTGTTCAGGTATTGCTGCAGCCTGCTGGGGAACACCCTCTCCAACAGTTCAGTGTGCAGTTTCCACCTCGGGAAAAGGAAACTCTGAGTGTGCCAAGCAAGAAAAGAAAGGCAAGAATCACAAGCACCAAAGGAAATGAAGGCAGTTATTCTTAGCTCAGCTCCGAGCTGGTTAATCAGCACTGAGCCTGCTGCGTAACACAACTCCCTCAGAACCGCCTGTACTGGGAATAAACAGGCAAAGTGCACACATGGGCACAGAAAGAGCTGAGTCAGAGTCACACTGCTCTGCTCCTGCAGCCCGGGGAGACCTCTGCTTGGACCAAACCTCTGAAATTCCCAAAGGAAGCGCTGCTTCCGCAGCTTCCTGCCCTCGCTTTGGTGTGGGGAGGGGTTAAGCCCTGTGGCCATTCCGTGAATCCTCTCCCAACTTAGGGAAGGAGTTTGGCTGGGTCTATATTTACTGGGGTTACATACGAGGAGGAGAAATGGACTGGTAGTTCCACCACATGACCGTGACTCAGGAGATGCCGCTCTATCACCATCACTATCGCTGTGACCTTGGGGGAGAAAGCAAGCCTTCGGACTTCCAGTTCCTTCCCAGTGACACCAACACGCTCCTGCTCGGGGTGAGCTGAAACTGCTGAATGCCAACAAAAAGCTTTAACCTCTTGGGAAGGACACAACTGCATAAGCAAAACATTTCCTAACAACACACAGTGTGCTGGGTCCCCGCTACCCCCGAGACACCCCAAAGGCTGTTTGTCCTGCACGGGCACGACAGAAAGCAGCGTGGTGCCTGGATGTGAGCTAAACACTGATACCTTGCTCGGGTGCTTTAGAGCTCCTCTGAGCATTCAGATCCCTGCGCTAACAAACCAGAGCGCCCAGCTGACAGCTCACTGCAAGTGCCGCTGCAGGGACGGACAAAAAGAGGTTTTACTATCTTAGACTGAGGACATAAAAGAGGAAATGGGCTGGAAATGGGATTAAACTGTTCCAAACTCCAGCTCTCCCCGCTAAAGACCCCAAACAAACCCACACACGTTTCTCGGGGTGCACAGGTATTTCTGCACCACTATGGTCTCTAACACAGATGTTCACTGACCCAGTTAAACACGAAACATTGGTTAAAGCCACCCCAGCCGAACAGCCGCAGAAACACTCAGGGTACTTTATACTAAGGTGCCCTGTCCTTAAGTTCATCAATCCTTGTTTACACAAGCTCCCTAACACAGAGCTCAGCAAGGCACAGGACAGAGCGCTACAAGAGTCATTGCTAAGATCCCTGCGCCCGTATTTCCTTCTGATCCCTGTTTTTAACAACCAGACTCAGTTTTCCTTCCAGCTGCTGAAGGTAAACTACATCAAGGTGTGCAGGACAACCTGTGGTGAGGCACCAGCCCTTCAGGCCGCTCTTAGAAGGTTTTTCCCTGGGTCACTGGCCTGGGCAGCAGGAATCTGGCCTCGGATGCAGGTAAAGAAACCCTCTGCAGCAGCACACGCTGTCACCTGGCTCACAAGTACGGAAGGATGGTGCCAGCAGGGATGTGGCTTTTAATTCTGGATCATCATTTATTTGTTGAGATGGGTTTGCTCTGCCCTCCCCCAGCCTGAAACCAGATCACTTTTATTACCTGAACAACTGCCACTATCTGGTACCTAAGAAGCGAAAATCTCTCAAGTGTTCAGCTCTTCGAAAGTGAGAGGATTATTACTGCAATTTAAACCCTGTACCTTCATTTCCATCAATCTATCACCTAATGAACTCACAAATCTATTACTTAATAAACCCCCCACCGCAGTTCTGCCCCTACAAACCCAGCACCTTTAGTTCTCCTCAAGCTTTAGTTTCAGAATAGCCTCACTTTTAGGAAGGGTGAATATCAGCTCAAACTCATGGTGCTGGAGGAAGCAGCTCTCCTGCCTTCCCCCAAACAGAACTGTTTGCTCCTGCTCCTGTGCGCTTTCAGCATAAGTAACCATGAAAATGGTTAAAGCTTGCAAAGACAGAATGCTACAGCAAATGGTACTTTTTTAGCTGATATGGAAAGTGGCATTACTGCAAAATTACAGAGGTAACAGCTACAGCCAGAGCATCTGAGAACAGATCATATCATAGAACCCCAGACTGGTCTGGGTTGAGGGGACCTCAAAGCTCATCCAGTTCCAACCCCTGCCACAGGCGGGGACACCTTCCACTGGAGCAGCTTGCTCCAAACCCCTGTGTCCAACCTGGCCTTGAGCACCTGCCAGGGATGGGGCAGCCACAGCTTCTCTGGGCACCCTGGGCCAGCGCCTCAGCACCCTCCCAGGGAAGAGCTTCTGCCTTATACCTTATCTAAACCTCCCCTCTATTTCCTCTTAAAAGAATCTCCTCCTACTGAAGCCTACAGAACACATCCCTAACAAAAGGCTCATTTTTCCATGCAGTGCTGACTTTTGAACACTGGTAGCATCAAGTTAAAGGGGTGAAGGGGTTCCTGCTCTCACTGTCTCCCTTTGTCCTCCCAGGGGCTGCAGCACCTGCAGCAGAGATGACTGAACATGAGGTGAAGCAGCTTTTGACCTCAAATCAGTATGTTGGCAATGGACAAAACAAAAGCTACTGAGCAACCAATGGTGGCATCTCTGAAGATGCCCCGGACTCAGCTACCTCCCCATGGAGTCCACAACCTGTGCAAAGAGTGCAGACAGCAAAGAATTAGATCTCTTTCTCCACCTGCACTCACAAATGAACACCATGGGAAGCCAAACCAGCCACCTGAGATGCTCCCAGCGTCTCCCTGCCCCTCCAGTCGCAGCTTTGCACAGGGTCACGTTATCGAGCTACAAGCACCCACCTTGGTGACAAACGTGTGACAGAACCACGCCACCCACAGTGTGGCAGCAGCCAGCCCACGGCTGCACATAAAGGCAGTGAAGTCCTGTACAGAGAGGGGAGTAAGTGCCAAAAGAGCTCACAGAAATCCTGCCGGAGTGAACTGTGCTTGGCGCATCGGGAAGCATCCCTGGGACCAGTTCCAGTGTCACACCACACCTGGGCCCTGCAGCCACCGTGGGCCAGCTCCTGCATCTCAGTGCAAACACGGCGCTGCTCAGCTCCAGATTTCTCTTGAATGTAATTGGGTTTTATGAGCATTTTCATAACTGGATAATTCAAATCTGTCTTTATTGGCAGAGCCTGAAGCCCCCACCTGCAACTGGTTTGTGCAATGGGAATCATCTGAGTATGGCAGGAAAACCCTGTTGTTGCTGTAATACACAGAATCAGCTCACCTGCAAGTATCATAAACCATTAGGAAGATTATTAAATTCACTGGAATAATACGAATTAAGATATGAATTATTAAATTTATTCATCCCAGGCTCTTCTACACATCCCAGGCTTTTTCTCTCACAGTAATGAATAAAAGCATATTCTCACACTACCCCTGTGAACTATCCCAGCTTTACAGCTTTCAAACCAGCACAACAGTGATTAAATAATACACAATTCCCCCCCAAACGCTCATAGTTTGGCTTTTCTTATTTACAATGATACTTCAGCGGCGTCTCAACAACCTCACTATCAGATTATTCTGTTTAAGCCCTCATTTGCAGCTCCATGTTAAAACATTCAGGTTTCGAGTTCACATTGCATTGAGAATTGCAAATTTGCTCATTTGCAAATTACCCAACATCACTGCAATCAGTCCTCATCACAGCATCCTGCAAATCAAATTCCATGGCACTTCTCTGCTGCCTCCCTGTATGATGGACCAGGACCTTGGAAACACTCAGGTTTACTGCAGAGATTGGTATAAACACCCAAAGCCCCATTAACCTCAGGGATGCAAGTACCAGACCCCTGACACTGACCACGTTGTGCACATTCTACATGGTTTCCATTCTACAATGGAATTTATCACGTCACAGTGCTAATATCTGATTGGAGTTGGTATTGGGAGGGACTGGGATGGGACCAGTTTGCAACGCTGGTACAAAGCCTTTGCACACTGGATTTACTGTGAGGTTTGGATTTGGAGGGAAGCAAAGAGCAAACAGGAACTGGGAGCGTTTGCTGCCTTTATTTAAAGACACTGGCTTTCTCTTCTCCGACAGCCATTTCCTCAAGGTGCCACATAAATTGCTCCAGGCGTCTTACACAGCTTCAGGGATTCTCGAAGCTGCAGACAAGGACAAGAAGCAGGGAAGAGCCTGTACCGCTTGTGAGGAAGAGGAGGAGAAGGGAGGATGCTGCCTGGCACAAGTGCTCCGGTTTCCACTCCCTCCTTTTTCCAGTAAGCCCATCCTTGACAATTCCCTATGCTGGTAAATAGTAAACTCAGCCTTTAAATGGATAAAAATACCCTGATCCAAGCGCAATTCCTTTTCTTAAATGTGGCTCAGCTGCTGTTACCTCTGTTCCTCTGCAGCCGCCTGTCTTGGTGTACATGGCCTGTGTGTACCAGCCCTGATGAACTTCCAACCACCTTTTTATGGCTTTGCAGGTTTAGTGTCCACACATCTGAGCAGGCAAAAGCAGCACAAGGAACAGGGAAACAGAGTCCCAAGCAACACACACAGACTACAGGCACTTCTCCCACTTGAAGATGGATAACCATGTTCTCACTGAGGGAAGGCAGTGAAGGAAATGTGGTTTCCCCTTCCCTGGACAAAGATGGTTTGTGCAAAGGGCAATACAGACACGAGATGAACACTCCTTTCCTTCCTGGTTAAGAAGTCATGGTTACTCTTCTTGTAGGGATGTTACAAAGGAGGAGGGGGCAAAGGCAAAGGCAGGAAGTGCCGCTGCTTGACACACAATCTCCCTGCAGTCCAGCCTTAGCTTGTGTTGCCAACATAACAACTGCAATTATTCAATCAGCAGTTATAGCACTGAATGCAGCCATCCCACAACATGCTGTTAAGGTGAATATAACACACAGCTTCGGGGAGGAGAGAAGCATCTTTCTGTCTGTTAAAACAGAGAAGGCATTCAAGCCAATAAGCCTATACCAAATTCGAGGAGCACAGGGATGTGGTCAGCTGAAGATGCAGACTTGGAATATTTAAACAAGTGCAGTTTTAAGATACCTGGATGGACAGATCACAGAATCCCAGCCTGGTTTGGGTTGGAAGGGACCTCAAAGCTCCTCCAGCTTCCAACCCTCTGCCACGACGCAGGGACTCCTTTCACTGGAGCAGCTTGCTCCAAGCCCCTGTGTCCAACCTGGCCTTCAACACTGCCAGGGATGGGGCAGCCACAGCTTCCTCTGGGCACCCTGTGCCAGCGCCTCAGCACCCTCACAGGGAACAGCTTCTGCCTCAGAGCTCATCTCAGTCTCCCCTCTGACAGTTAAAGCCATTCCCCTGTCCTGTCCCTACATCCCTTGTCCAAAGCCCCTCTCCAGGTTTCCTGCAGCCCCTTCAGGCACTGGAGCTGCTCTGAGGTCTCCCCTTCAGGAGCCTTCTCTTCTCCAGGCTGCCCCAGCCCAGCTCTCTCAGCCTGGCTCCAGAGCAGAGCTGCTCCCGCCCTCGCAGCATCTCCTTGCAAAGGAAAGATCAGCACAAACGCTGGGTCCAGTCAGGCCTGGCTCTGCCTGCAGACCCACTGCAGTGCTGACACCGCGTTGTGCAGGGGATTACTGCTTGCAGAGCTGTGTTTAATTCTCCTCTCTGTCATCCTGCGTGCCCAGCGCAGGATAATGGGGTTTTCTCCTGTTGCTGGAGGTTTTTCTTGCAGGAGTAGCCCCAGCCTTGCTCAGAGTCATCCCTGCCTCATCCACCCTGCTGCAGACGGAGTTATTTTGAGCAAGGGAGCTCTGGCACAGTAGGTGTCTTGGCCACACAATGCGTTGGGTGCGTGATCTAGCACAAGTGTTTTCTTTGGGCTTGTGATACTATTGTCAATCACAAGCAGGTTTAAAATTGGCAGTAACTTGGTTTGGGGAGGTTGAGAGAGGATTTGGATAGAGAATCAATCTCCTCTGTAGCTGCTCTGAAGTTCTACAGATCCCGTTCTTCAGGACTTCGTGCATGTTTCCTATTCTCACCATCACGTGGACTGTGCTTTAATTTGATGCTTTTCAACTTTACCACTCATTGAACTACATTTTTATTCATAAGACGACAGAATAATTGGAGGCAACTTGCCATTTACTTATGTTTAATATTGTCTGTTCTGCTATTCCTCCTGCAATAATACCTTCTGTTCCATGCAGTTTAATGGATGTTTTCCTGTATGCTCCAGAAAGTCCGTAGTTTTCAAACAAACACAATGTGTTGCAGAAGGGAAAATGCCCCAGAAAACAGACAAGTCAGAGCTTTACTGTGTGTTTTGTGAATGTGGAGGGCAGTAAATACCCCTGTACGCAGATAAAACAGGGAGGAGGGAGCCCTTGAATTACTGGAGTCCATCGTTACCTGTTCTGTCAGACTGGGGAACTGAAGAATAACCTCTGGAACCATTTATACCTTCAGCATGGAGGACTGTCTTCCTGGAGAGACCTCTAAGGGGGCTTTAAGAAACCTGGAGAGGGGCTTTGGACAAGGGATGGAGGGACAGCACAGGGGAATGGCTTTAACTGCCAGAGGGGAGAGTGAGATGAGCTCTTAGGCAGAAGCTCTTCCCTGTGAGGGTGCTGAGGCACTGGCACAGGGTGCCCAGAGAAGCTGTGGCTGCCCCATCCCTGGCAGTGCTCAAGGCCAGGTTGGACACAGGGCTTGGAGCAAGCTGCTCCAGTGGAAGGTGTCCCTGTCCGTGGCAGGGGTTGGAGCTGGAGGAGCTTTAAGGTCCCTTCAACCCAAACCAGGCTGGGATTCTGCGTATATGATAAAATTGCACCAGATTTTTCTTCCTTCCTTTCCTTGTTAGAAAGGAAAGAATTTCAGGCTGTTCCTAGTCCTCCTTCAGTGCACAAATATTAGCACTAATCCGTACATCCCACCTACGCTGCGCCTTTTGAAAGTCAACTGTTTCCAAGGCTAAATAACTGTTGATGTTAATTGAGTTATTTGGCAGCTACACCTTCCCACAACCCCAGATCTCCCCTCTGCAGCTCTCAGGCCCAGAGCAGCAGCCGCCCATGAGGTTGAGCATCCCCACACTAAAGCACCCCGAACCCCAAAGGCACTAAGACACAGCCACGCTTTATGTTTCCAGCACAGCTTTACCCAGCTTTAAACTAATGAGGTAAAAAGCACAGCAGTGAATCAAAACTAATGAAATACGTGACACAAGCAAATATTCCCAACGTTATTAACCCAATCAAACCCCTACTAATCCTATTACAACACAGAGAGCTGCGCTGCACTTCCAGCAGGTCTTTAGCACAAAGGCCACAAGGAGCTTACGCTTCCCCTGGATTTACAGCTGTTAAATAACTCACATTTCCCATCTCCAGCAGCAGTCACACACTCCTGCAGGCTCAGATTCAGGGAGCTGCACTGCAAGGCTGTGCTGGGACGCAGCCTGACCCAGACGTACCGACCCACGGTCAAGGGAAGTGTAAGAGGTCAAGTTCTTGACCGCTCAGGAAAATACAGTGGTGCACGTGTCTGGAAGGGGTTTCTGGCCCACAAAGCACTGTCAAGAGTTTAGTTGCTTACACTGTCTTTTTCCTCATTATCTGCCTATGCTGGAAGACCCAAGGGCCTGGAACCCATGCTCCACAGGGGCCTGTGCAAACTGCCTGGTCCAGCCCCGGTTTCTTCACTGACACAAGGAGACTCTGAGCTTCCATTCTGTGGCCACAAAGATGAGTGTTAATTAATATCCTGACTGACAACCCCCCCTGCTCTGCAGGTTACAGGACTCTGTTCTTTTAATCAGCATGAAATCCGCTATAACTGCACCTTACATAAACCAAGGAGGCTCCCGTATGGAAAAGCTTTCTCTGGGTGAAGAGTTCCCCATGGAGCTTAGAGCTGACTGCAATCAAGGTGTCCACATAAGATGGTCTCAAAACAAAGAAAGCGATGCGCAAGGCATTTGTTCAAATGAGACAGAATCAGGGAGCTCCTCGTGCTCCAGGGGCTGTGGAAGTTTATTACCTGACTTCACAGAGAGCACTACTTCCCAGCAAAGCACACATGGGCTCCTTTAATGGGGAACAGAAGAGGAGACTTTACAACAGACTTCTGAAATCTAAATGGGCCAAACTGAAACCTGGACAGGGGCTTTGGACAAGGGCTGTAGGGACAGCACAGAGGAATGTCTTTAACCTGCCAGAGGGCAGACTGAGATGAGCTCTCAGGCAGAAGCTGTTCCCTGTGAGGGTGCTGAGGCGCTGGCCCAGGGTGCCCAGAGAAGCTGTGGCTGCCCCATCCCTGGCAGTGTTCAAAGCCAGGTTGGACACAGGGGCTCGGAGCACCCTGCTCCAGTGGAAGGTGTCCCTGCCCGTGGCAGGGGTTGGAGCTGGAGGAGCTTTAAGGTCCCTTCAACCCAAACCATTCCCTGATTCTATGGTTCTATGAATAGCTGCATCTGGGGGAAGACGAGTGTAACATGCAGCTCACAGCAAGAGAACACAGAAGGTAGCTGCCTCCAACATGAGGAGTGAGCAGCTACCGTAACACTTGCTATGTCCCAGGGCACCTGGGGTATCACAAGACATGACAGGGCAAGGTTATGATCAAATAACACTCTTCCTTCCCCCCCCTCATTCCTCCTTCCCTCCCATCCGTTAATAAACATCAGTTCATTAAAAGCATCTAAAATCTAAATTGGGCTACAAGCGATGGGAGGGAGGTAGTGAATAAAAACATTGTGGCTGTAACAGGATTCCAGCTCCCATAGAAAGGATCCAAGATAATAAAAGGGGGGCTTGGGGAAAGCCTATAAACCCGCCACAGATGGCACACAGACACGCTTCCTGGCACAGATTCCCAGACCTTACCGCACTAAGGAATGTCTCACTGCTATTACAAACGCTAAATTAGCGATGGTGACATTTCTGAGGACCAGAATGAGACCACAAAACTCTTTTCACTTCAGGCAAAGAACCAGATGGTAACAAGTTCCAGCTCGTACAATCTGGTTTCGGTTTCCATCAGCCACCTACAAGTCAAGGTCTCCGTACACCAAGAGCATTCAGCTCTCTTGCACTTCTGTTCTCTGCGGGTGTTACCTGGACAGTGCTAGAAACGGGTAAGGCATTATTGAACACCACTGTTAATATGTGCAACAGCTTCAGGGCAAGGCCTCAGTAGATGCCAGAGGTTCCTCTGGGTGCTCCAGCAATATAGTCCAAGAGGTAGCTATGGGCATGAAGCACCCACAGCGCGCACAGTGTGCTCTTAAGGAGAGCTAAAGCTCTCCTTGCTTGCAGAGGAAATCCCTGGCCATTTGCTCCAAGCGTGGTTTGGTCAGAGCTTGCAAACCGTGGTCCTGGACTGAAGGAATCCCTCAGCATGCACATCAGAGCCTGTGGTTTTAAAGCTGAGGTGGAGAAAGCCAAGAGTCTTTTCCAAATCGTTCATTCCCCTCTTGTGCTGCTTCACCTCAGGTGCCAGAACCCGCAGCACTTGGTCCTTGGGATCCTTCAAAACACTCCTAGGCCACGAGAAGGGATGAAATTGTCCTCTCCTGATGGCCTGAGCTTCACACGCTGCCTCCTGCTCGTGGTACCAGTGGAGGAGCCCTCTCTTCTGCTATCATTCATGGGACGGCGGGAAGCACTTTGCTGCTGCCCCGCTCCAAGCCCCAGCCGCGCTGCTTTGGCACAGCTCCACTTTCCCGTTATTCCCATCCTAACACGGATACACCATAAATTACTGTAACATCAACCCGGAGCGGGGCAGATTTACAGCACTTCAGCTGCTCTGTGTTAACTCCTGTGTGAAGGCTCCTCGCCTGCAGTACTTGCACTGGGCTGGCTCACACCCACCACAGGATGAGAGCCTGCGGTGCCCGGCACACTGTAAATCCATCCCTACCTGATCTCAGGACAACTTGCTCCGGCAGCCGTGCCCAAGGAGAAACTTCTCTACTCCTTTTGCAATGGCTTCTCCTTTTCTCTGTACACTAAGAAAGTGAATTGTCTCAAACCAGGCACTCCTGAAGCCTACAAGCTGGGAGAGGAGGCAGAGGAGACGCGTTCCCCCAATCCCAGTCAGTACGAGGAGCCTTTTCACGCAAAGAACAACTTGCAATATCAATTTCATGTCCGTGGGGCCACATCTGGCCATAACACCACTGCAGCAACATGTGCTGTGCATTCCCCAGTGCCGGCGGAGATCACCGCATTCCTGAGAGCAAGCAGGATGATTACAAAGCCCTGGAATTTGGGAAGCAGAAACGCTGTGGCTTGCTGTGGAGATGGGGGAAGGATGGCTTCACATCGCTGCCAAGCTCTTCGTGTTTCACCACAGAACCTAAGTCTGAAGGGCAGCACAGTGCCAGAGGCTGGTCATTATGGAAGACTTTGGAGGAAGAGGAACAGCAAAAGGCCTTCTCTTGTTTTGGCTACGTCAGATGGAAAAGGTAGAAGAAAAAGTGAAAGAGGCACCAAACCACAGCCCCACAGGGCCATCTGCTTCTGCTTACTTAAATAATGGTAAAGGAAAACCAGCTACAAAGCTACAAGCTACATCTGCACCTGACTTGTCTTTCCACAGGAGACACTAAATATCCTGTACGCCTCCTGACCAGTGCTTCCCAAAATCTTACAGACCACTCTGTTGTGGAACCACAGTCCTGGAATGGTTTGGGTTAAAGGGACCTTAAAGCTCCTCCAGCTCCAACCCCTGCCACGGGCAGGGACACCTTCCACTGGAGCAGCTTGCTCCAAGCCCCTGTGTCCAACCTGGCCTTGAACACTGCAGGGATGGGGCAGCCACAGCTTCTCTGGGCACCCTGCGCCAGCGCCTCAGCACCCTCACAGGGAAGAACTACCTAAGAGCTCATCTCAGTCTGCCCTCTGGCAGGTTAAAGCCATTCCCTTGGCCTGTCCCCACAGGCCCTCATCCAAAGCCCCTCTCCAGCTTTCCCGTAGCCCCTTCAGGCATTGGACAAAATCTTGTCACGCAGAACTCTGCAGAGCTACCAAGTGGTGCAGCTCCCAGAGCCCAGAGCGTGCCCAAGGGTCAGTAGATCCTTTTATCACTTTCTAGTGTTCCGAGAGACTTCCTGAGCCCGGTCACCAGCCTTGCAGGAACAGGAGCTCTGAGCAGCCAGGGGACTGTGAGTGCAACCGCAGCACTTCCTAACGCGCTGCTCACCTCCAGCACAGCTTCTGCAACATCCCCACTTAAGGAATCTGATAAGTGGCTCTGAGCCCCACGCGGAGGAATGCTCAGATGCCCACTAAAGCATGGCACTGACCTCTCCGCTGAGCCCCGCATAGACAGCACTCAGTGATGTGTGACCACACAACCAAGCAACACATATTCTATCACCAGCAAAACTATTTTTAGACCTGAAAGACACCCAGAGCTCAGAACCACACGTAAATACGTTCATTCACTACTGCCTAACAGCACTCCCTACCTCAGAAAGACTTCGTTTGATGAGTACTCATTAAATCACAGTCCTGATGGACATATCAATGATCCCTTAATCGAATTCTCATTCAAATGAAGTGGACTCTTCTTTAGCTTTTTAATTACTCTGTCAAATCCAGAACACACACACACACACACACACACCTCTGACTGTGCAAAAACACCCCCGACAACGTTAGACACAATGGGACAACCACGAAGACAACCTTTGTTCAATGTTCAGTCATCAGCATGGGGTGTTCAGGTACAGAGCAGTCTGTGAAGTGGGATACTGCCGTTGAAGAAATCAGGAATGAAGCATCAGGACACCACGTTGGGCCGCTTTGTCTCAGAAAGGACACAGCAGCATTTAAGGAGCCCAAGAACCAGACAAATGAAACAATCACATGGGAGAACGTTCAAGTGATGAGAGATTTAAAGCATTTGCAGTGTTTACCTCAAAGCAAGCACATCAATGAAATCACGATAGAGGCTCACAAAGCTGGAAGTTGTCTGCAGACAGGAAGCTTCCACTCATATCACTCCTTAACACAAGCCCAAGAGGGTGTTAGGTGAAACTGCAGGAGACAAGCGGTAGGTGCCATGAAAAGGCAACTTTCACCTAACCCTCCGCTCCACTGAGAGTTTCTTACCATCATGTAACACTGACCTCAACACCTGATGTTGCTATACACAAGAATATTCAGACTTTGAATTCACCCAAACCCATCCAGGGGCACGGAAAAAGTCGTCTGGGTTCTACAGGTTATCCTGTAACTGCTGATGTCAAGAGTCTTGAACCCTTTTTAAGCCTCACTGGTGGAAGTATCCCAAGCATAAGACACTTCCAATGCGATTCTTCACTGTCACCTCCAGCTGCAAGGTTGAGAGGTTCAACAAAGACAAGTGCAAGGTCCTGCCATGGGTCAGGGCAATCTCAAGCACAAACACAGGCTGGGGGAGGAATGGATGGAGCAGCCCTGAGGAGAAGCACTTGGGGGTGTTGGTCAATGAGAAGCTCCCCATGACCCGGCTGCAGTGTGCTCTTGAGCCCAGAGCACCCCCTGTGCTGGGCTGCACCCACACAGTGTGAGCAGCAGCTCAGGGAGGGGATCCTGAACCTCTGCTGCGCTCTGGGGAGACCCCCCTGCAGCCCTCATCCAGCTCTGGGGCACCAGCACAGGAGGGACGTGGAGCTGATGGAGCGAGGCCAGAGGAGGCCATGGAGCTGCTGCGAGGGCTGGAGCAGCTCTGCTCTGGAGCCAGGCTGAGAGAGCTGGGCTGGGGCAGCCTGGAGAAGAGAAGGCTCCTGAAGGGGAGACCTCAGAGCAGCTCCAGTGCCTAAAGGGGCTGCAGGAAACCTGGAGAGGGCCTTTGGACAAGGGATGGAGGGACAGCACAGGGGAATGGCTTTAACTGCCAGACGGGAGACTGAGATGAGCTCTGGGGCAGAAGCTGTTCCCTGTGAGGGTGCTGAGGCGCTGGCGCAGGGTGCCCAGAGAAGCTGTGGCTGCCCCATCCCTGGCAGTGCTCAAGGCCAGGTTGGACAGGACTTGGAGCAAGCTGCTCTAGGGGAAGGTGCTCCTGCCCGTGGCAGGGGTTGGAGCTGGAGGAGCTTTAAAGTCCCTTCCAACACAAAGCACTTAGGGATTCTATGGGATGCCTCAGCAGTGAAGACACCTGGTCAGAGGCAAGCAAGTGCTGTGAATGAACAGAAACCATTCTTTCTGCTTTGCTACCAAACCCCAGCTCTGTAGGCATCACTTAAGCAAAGCTCCCCAGACCTCACTCCTCTGTAGCACCAGAAGTGCACAACAGGCAATGTTCCCCTGCCCTATAACTAAGCACACAAGAGCCAGCCCCATACAGTCAGAGGACAAACATCCTCCTGGAGCCCTCAAGGATCCTCAGCTGACATGGAGGACATAAGGTCAAGCCTCTCCTACGAGCAGCATCAGAATGACACAATCAAAGCTCATTTCCAAGAGCTGAGAGGCAGCAGAACAGGAAAGGAGCGTTTTCCCGCTGGCTGGAGCTGAGGTCTGGCATGGGGCCTGCTCCCTCCGTATGCACTGACTCAACAGGAAAGTATTAAGGGAAGAAAAAACCCTTGATTAGAGTAGTTTTTAAAGAGGCTGCCTAGAATGTTCTCCTCCTTCCCCTCTTATCTGCCCCATGATTAGCTTCCTTCTGCTGATGAGCTGCAGCAGGAATGAGTTTCTTGCTTCATGACGCAAGCCAGACAAGCTTTTGGGGTCTGCTCTGCAGCCCTGCTGCCTTCCCCCGCTGTTATGTGAGGCTCAGCCTCCAAACCAGGGGCTTTATTTCCAACAGCCATGTGTCAAGAGTGCAAGAAACGGCCCTGACACGGCTAATGCCCACAAGTTACTGATGCTCCTGAAGAGATACTTCAGCCTCTGAGTTCCCAGTCCATAAAGGATGAGCATTTGCACCTTTTCGAACAGCACCGCAAGTCTTCAGTTTTCCCACCAAGTGTTATCAGAATGTGCAATATTAAGATGAATGTTCCTTACGTGACCTGGTTTGTTCTCACACATCCCCTAGTCCAAAAGGTCAGCTGCAGTTTAATATTTCATCCGAAGCCAAGAGGCTGCAGCAGGAATGGAGCTGCCTTCTCCAGCACTCAGCACACCCAAGGCCCTCGCCAGCACCTCGCTGCTCCCAAGCCATCATCCTGCACCCCCCCTAATGAAACCACACATCTGAACCACCTACTCACACCTTCCTACCTCCTTCATTTGAACAAGATAAATTAAACATAAGGCTTTCCTCTATCCCAAACCTCAGAGCTTTTACCTCACTTTCCCCAATCCTGGATCTTCCTCTCCCCTCTTTCTGCACCCCGTTACCTGTCTCTTTTGCCCTTCATGATAAGCTTCTCCACTCTCACATCAACCCTGGAGAATATTCATCTAATACAGACTACAAAAGGACCAATTTACTCCACAGACCTTACTAGATGTTATTTCTCCATTCTTATTATAACTCCTATTTATCTCCTCTTTTTTTTTGTAATCAGTCCTTTGTCTCATTTCTTTTATTAGCACTCAGTTTTGTAATTCATTTGCCGTCCCACTTCTCAGAAGTACAGCATCACAGCCTCCTGCACAGAACACTTGAAATGGAAAAATCCCTAACAGAGGACACTGGGCATCTCTATGGTGTTCAAAATAGAAGTCAGACCATGCTCAACAACAAAGCACATTCCTCATCAGTGAGTACTTCCTGCAATTATTCACGTTGCTTTTAGTTTCTGTTACAGACTCAACAATGAACTGATGCTTAATAAACCTGAGAGCTACCTGTACGTAAGGCACTGCAAGGCTCGAGCTGCAGAAAGACACTCTTCACTACTCAAGGCTTCTGTACTGGTCACAGACATCTATGTTGATGTTTGAGCAGCAAAGCCGAGCATCAGCCAAGAGGAAAAGAGGGCAGCTGGGAAAGCTCTGCTCCAATGCCAGGTCTTACCTGTGAAAGCCCAGGGGACGATGCATGTCCCGGTGGCGTTGCAGCCAGATTTGGGTGTCCCTTATTTATTTCATGTGCAGTGTAAGGGGATGGGGCAGGAGGACCCGGCTGTCTTGCTACTTGTGTTACCTGTGTGGAGATAAACTGTTAGTAAAATATGGTATTAGTAATCCAATCTGTATAGACACTGTCATCTTCTTTTTAAGAAAGCAGCTAGCAGCATCTTGTTATATATATAAGATAATATCTATATTTATCTAAGTGAAATGCTGTACAAGTTAGGTAACTATTTATATGATGCAGGAAAACAGGGAAGGATCACAAAATAAAGAGCTCCAACTGGAGTCAGAGGTGGTAATGTGTAGGAACTGGATGAGCTCTACTGCTGTGGTTGTGTTTTGCAACAGCCCTTTGACTTCAGGCCTGGGATCTCCTGATCCTTCCATAAGAGGCCATATCAAACAATGCAGTGATTCTGCAAAGGGATACACATTACCAGTGACCCAAGAAAGTAAGGGGAAAAGCTACCTATTGCACTCCAAGAAGGAAAGAAAAGACAACATAGAGGCCCTGTTATCCAAAGGGATTGCCACAAGCAAAGAATAAAATTCCAGAGCAATTCCTGCATACGCTCATCTCCTTTCTCAGCTTCTATAATGAGGTACTAATCAAAACATATCCAGCAAAATACCACAAAATACATTCACGGCACATATCCTCACTCCACTGTGCTATCTCCATGATGGAAGTGCTTTAAATACACTTTATATAGTCACTGTAAGTAAAAAAACCAAAAGGTACAGAAGAGGCAATTCCTGGCCCTTGATCTTTAATGGACTATTAGCACCAAGCTCCAAGAGAGCAAAGGACGAGAGCAAGAGTCACCGAGTTCACCACTAAATGCTTTTTCCAAGACATTTTATTGCATTCCAAGTATCGGCGCCTGTCGTTGCATTACCTAAAGCACTAAAACAGCTGCACCGGCCCCAGGAACCCCAACCAGGAATTTCTGGAGCCTTGGACACGGACCAGAGTCATTCGCTGCGGGAAGATTTACAGCAGCCTCGTGCTCATTAGAGAGGAGGGTGGGTCAAACCACAGAACCTCACCCTTCGTCCCCGACTGCAGCCTTCCCCATGGGGGGAATGAGCTCTCTTGTTTGGCTGATCTGGATTAGCAGGTGTGCGCACACAGCCTCGTTCAGCTGAACTGAACCCACTGCTACAGAGACACGATAGAACTTCCCATCTCCCATCCCCAAGAAAACCCAAGTCTCTTATGTGACTAAGACAAGCCTGAAGGACCTGTCATGTCACTGAGGCAGTACTCAGCGCTTTGAAGTGACTATAGATCACGATGGACATCAAAAACCACAGTTACGATGGGGACAAGAAAGTGAAGGCAACGCAAAACACGAGGATATCACCATTAAGAGCCCCATCGGAGGCTGTGAGTGTACACATCACCAAGATGTATCGCCTCTTGTAGAGAAAAAGAGCTTACTTGCAGTAGCTGTGGTACTTCAAACACTGCCACTTTTACCTCCCTACACCTACAAGTGCACACCGTATTCCAGCACAGGCCAGAACCACCCAAAACCCTCCAATCTCCAACAGCATCAAATCCACACCAATGCCTGACAAGAGGGACTGGGGGCACTAATAATATCCCAGGTTAGAGTGAGTGTTCAACAGTGCCCTTCAGACATTACAACATGCAAATAACCTATTCTGGAGGTTAATGGAAAACCCCAAGAAATGTTGCTCTGAATTGGGTATGGAATCTGGAAGCCAAACAGAGGAAAGCTGTGCAGCACCATGAATGATGCTCCAGAAGATACCCTGGCACAACATAGCAGACAGGCATCAGAATGGCTTTAAATGGCTTTTATTAGTAAGGGGAATGGCTTGAACCTGCCAGAGGGGAGAGTGAAATGAGCTATTAAGCACAAGTTCTACCCTGTGAGGGTGCTGAGGCACTGGCACAGGGTGCCCAGAGAAGCTGTGGCTGCCCCATCCCTGGCAGTGTTCAAGGCCAGGTTGGACACAGGGCTTGGAGCAAGCTGCTCCAGTGGAAGAGGTCCCTGCCCGTGGCAGGGGTTGGAGCTGGAGGAGCTTTAAGGACCTCTCCGACACAAACCAGGCTGGGATTCTGTGATACAACAGTTTGCCATTAACAGTTCACCACTAAGAACTGCTCTTTCCCTAAACAAAGCTCCCTTCAAGAAGAGCTCAGACCTGGATGGAACCCACTCCCTACCAGCATTCAATCAGTTCACTTGTGCTGGGACAAACAGCTTCAGAGCAGCACTGGGGACATGAGCATCCCACCGCATACTCTGCAGCCTCCACTGTAGCCAGGCAGGGGCACCAGTTGGCCTCCTGACCGAGATCCTTCCTTGAAGCACAGGGTGGCTGGAGCTAATCCTCCCTAATCTCTTTTCTACAGGATTCTCTTCACCGTAGGAAGATCCCTTTAAAGGACATAAAGGCATCACAGTACCTCTGCCGGGTTTGAAACTATCAGGAGGCACCAAGGCGCAGCACCCTGCTGCAGCAAAGCAACCTAACGGACTCTCAAAGAAGGGAATGATGGAGTCCAGCTTAGTCACTGACGATCTGGGGCAAGCAGGGTCTTCAGCACCTCGTCTTCCCATCATCTTCTTTACTACTGAGTTGGGCAACCTGACAGGAGGTGGTATCTGCTCCGAAGGGACACAGTGAGACCAGAGTTAACACCATGAGTTAACACAGAGTTAGTCATGCTACAGAAACTCTGCTCAGGACTGCACCCAACCAACCTGCAAGCACTTCTCTCCAAACAGGAACCTGACATAGCACTCGATCCTAATCCAGGAGTCAATGCTGTCCCCTAGCCCTTAAAAGTTTATCCCAAAGTATTTCTGCTCCAAGCTGCAGTCCTTGAGATCACAACATTACCAGCACAGTTATGAACCTCCTCCATCATCTGCCCAGAAGGAGTGAGGACTGGATGCATGTTACACAGCCGTTGTTATCTGATTCCCAACTCACACCTCGTGCTGATGTTGAAGAGCACTTCTGCTTCTGAGCATTCCTCCACAGTCATTTCACGCTCAGCAGAAACCAGCCCCCATTACTCTGTGTGCAGGCACACATGGTGGCCTGCAGTATCTGAGGTCAGCTTTGGTGCAGTTCCCTTTGTGTCAGAAGTCAACGTCTTTCCCCCTAACTCCAAGGCAAAAAGTTCTTTGCATTGATTTCTCTGAAATATTTTACAAGAGGACCCAGATTTCAGTCTCATTCCCTACTGCAGACTCCACAGGTTTGGGATCCGACAGCAGATGTACCAGCAACTGCCTTAAGGTCCTGCAGTATGAAGAATTAGGAAACACCATCCAAGCAGCTGCTTTACACGACCTAAACCCAAATCTTCACTGCCCATGGCAGGGGGGCAGAACTGGATGAGCGTTAAGGACTCTTCCAACCCAAACCATTCCATGATTCTATGTCCAAACACAGCTCTTAGGATACAGCATTCTCCATTGCTGATGAGAGGAAACAATCACAAGATCAGTTCATTGAAACAGTTCTTTCCAACTGTGATTTGCTTTAAATAATTCTAATGGGTTTATTTATTATAAAATAGACTCAGACAATGTACCAGATATCAGCATTTTCTACAGCATTCTATACAAAATGAATGAAGGTGACAGACACCGAGGTGCGGTGGGTTTGATTTTAAGACCAGCATGATTTCATTGAGAAAGAGGTTCTACGAAGTTCTGGGAGGAATTCTGAGCATCTCCAAGTTCTCAGACAAGCCTAATTTTACCTGACAACCCACACCTTGTCTCTTCCTCACCTCCCATCTCTGACCAACAGGGGAACGTGCTCCTCTGCTTTTGTTTCGGGGGAGATTACCGGGGCTCAAAGTGAAAGCCACATGATTTTCCATTCCCGTTTTTGGCAAGCAGCATGTAATTCTGGAAAAAAAAGAGCTCAGGAATGTGCGACTGATGTCCTGATAACACACGTGGAAAGGCACGGGAAAGATAACCAAGTTACTTTTCATCTTTACCTAACTAAAAACAGTGGTTTCAGCTGTGGGTTGCCCATGACCCCCAAACAGGGGAAGGGCATGGAGCTGTTGGAGTGAGGCCAGAGGAGGCCATGGAGATGCTGCGAGGGCTGGAGCAGCTCTGCTCTGGAGCCAGGCTGAGAGAGCTGGGCTGGGGCAGCCTGGAGAAGAGAAGGCTCCTGAAGGGGAGACCTCGAGAGCAGCTCCAGGGCCTGAAGGGGCTCCAGGAAACCTGGAGAGGGCCTTTGGACAAGGGATGGAGGGACAGCACAGGGGAATGGCTTTAACCTGCCAGAGGGGAGAGTGAGATGAGCTCTTAGGCAGAAGCTCTTCCTTGTGAGGGTGCTGAGGTGCTGGCGCAGGGTGCCCAGAGAAGCTGTGGCTGCTCCATCCCTGGCAGTGTTGAAGGCCAGGTTGGACACAGGGGCTTGGAGCAAGATGCTCCAGTAGAAGGTGCCCCTGCCTGTGGCAGAGGGTTGGAGCTGGAGGAGCCTTAAGGTCCCTTCCAACACAAACCAGTCTGGGACTCTGTGACACCTGAAATGATTCACCTTCCCACTCCACACATACAATAACCTCTAGGGAAACCACCACAGCAGCTCAGTCACCATGAAGTGGTACCAATCTCCGACCTCCTCCCAAACCAGCCGTCCGACTGAGCAGTGCCGGGTGCTGCCGATGGTGCTCTGCCATACCTGTGATGCTGTGAGTTTTGTGAAGCCTAGACGAACTACACATAAAAATCAGAACTAAGCACAACCTCTTCGTTGCAAACCCAGCACTGAAGCACACAACGTTGCTCCTCGTGGAATAAAGTAGAGAGACCTGCGATGAATGAATTTGTCAAGGACCTCCATCACGTGCCTCCTCCACCCTAATTCATCTGAGCAAGGACTTACTCTACATTTGCCATCTGCCAAAGGCTTCAAATAGAAGCTCAGAAGGAACCGAGCTGAGAAATTTCTCTCCTTTCTCCAAACCATGCAATTTTCTTTCAAACTTGTGTTTTCTTCAAGCCCAGAACTGAGCTACTCCAGCCCTGGCTTCTATTCCTGTCCCACATCAAGGAGTGGTATTTTTCCACGCTCAAACCCTATTTTAGGTCATTCTTCACAGTTACTTTTATATTTTACATTCATTTAAATTTTCACAGTCGTATTTTCCCCACAGGCGTCTGCATTATATCCTTGGAGGAAAGAACTGAAAAAAAAGAACCTTCTTCTTCCCCCCAAAGCAATTCAGATGTATTTAAAAGTGGGGTTTAAGTGGTTTATGGAGTCTATAAAAGATAAACTGAATTATTTATTGTAACTGTTTGTACATTTGTGTTCCTTTGGGTTTGCTTTTTTGCATACATACATATGTATATCCACGCAGACATATGCAGTATGGCACTGAGGACAGAGGGAGCAAAAAAACCACCCCAAAAACCTGTCCACACCTTGAGCCTGTCAATCCAACTGCTGTCAAAGCCACAAATCTCAAGCTGTTAAACCCTCATCAGTGTTGGACCCCAATCTTTCCAACTCACCTGGATGGAAACCCGCTGCCTCCTGCTCACCACAGCATCCATGCTCAAGCCTGAGGCTTGCTGCTCATACTATCTTCCTGCTCCTGGTATCCAACTACCACCCAAGTCTCTGAGTTCCTTGGATCCAGGAGCACTGGACAGCAAGTTGGCACCTAATCCTGTGCAAAGCCTGGCTCTGCATCTCATGACAGCAGTGTCTGTGGTGGAAAAGGGGATCACAAAGCTCTTCCCTACAACCCAAAAAAGGAAGGGGCTGAAGATGCTCCAGACCCAGGCTCCACACACAGAAGAGATGGAGCTGATAACCCCGCCGCCAGCTATTCATGCAAACAGGGGGAAGGAGAAAACCTCATAGAGCAGCTTATGTTTTTCTATAAGCAGCTTATGTCATTGCATAAAATACAGCTAATTTCTCCCATCTACAGCTTTTCTCTCCGTTTTCCAAATAATTAAAAAGAGCAGCTTAAAGCGGGGTTTTGCCATTAAAAATATTTGTGCTATCCCACCAGAAAAGCAAAATATTACTTTCCCAGGGCTGTGCTGATTTAGCAAAGCTCATAAATAACACTGGGCTTCCAGCTATTGCCATGGCAAAAAAAAGAACGGAATAAAAGGAAACCAGGATCAAACACAAACTTCACCATGGTCCCGAGTTAAATTTCTTCAATAATGACAAACACATAGGACAGGGAGGCAAAAGCTCCTCTCCCAAATACCCAACCTACAACCAAAACATCTTTTCCTCTGGGTAATGGAATGCTTCACCTGAAAACCCAATCTTCGTTGATTACTTCACCAATAAGAAGCTCTTAGAAACATGCAGAACTAAAGCACAACAAGGCAGTCCTTGAGATGCAGGAGGCAGGAAAGGGACAGAGCCAACAGCCTGAAATCATGGCCAGGAACATTCCCACTCAGGTAAAACTCTGTTAGGAAACCCCGTGCTAAATAAAACTACAGACACTCAACAAAAAAGGGATTGGATATGAAGCCCCCAGGATTCCTTCTTTTCCTACTTACATGTGACAAAAAGGGTCTTCACCCAGCATCACTTATGTCAGGAGGCAAAAACCAATGTTGTGGGGTGTTCTTAATTGTAAATTGTGATTTACAAGTGCCAACTGCAATTGTTTAACGGCGTTGGGTTTGAAAAGAATCTCCCATTTCCTTATGCCTGGAGAACACTCCCCTGGCACCAGCGACGCACCCGCAGCGGCACCAGCAGATACTCACAGTGCTGTACACAGCGGAGACGGTCGGAGTGAAGATCCTGTCCTCGAGGGGCTGCTGCACAGGACCCCGGGGAATCCTGCAACACACCACGTTAAGGAAAGACACATCCCAGGGAGGGTTGGCTGCTGGGTGACCATCAGCTCCCATGCTCAGGCAGACACACACACATCCCCGGGGCACTCACATCCAACCAGGCGGCTACGATCCATCAAGGTTTCCCAAAGGAGGAGCACAGTGAGGATTAGATGTCAGATATAGGAACTGGAAGCAAACAGATGGCTGAACAACCCACAAAACCTTGGTCCTGTCGAGAGACCCCCCCACCTCTATTTTTGTGTAGAGTAAGGGAAAAACCACCCAGAGCCCACAAGCCCTCTGCATGCAGCCAGAGAAAGCCGCTGGTCAGCAGAGCTCTGCTGGACAATGGCAGAGCCCGTTCTGCAAACCAGGCAGGAATTGGGCTGTGATTGTTTCCGTGTTTGCCTCTCTGCAACCAGCGACTCCTTCCCGCAGCCTCCCACCAGCAGCGCTGCTAAAAGGGGCTGCCACAGAGATGTGAAGCTCTCCAGAGCTGCTGCCAGGTTATTTAAAGGCAAATTGCAGTTTCTTTCTGAAATTGGAAAGGTATTGTGGGAACACAGAGGGGAAATGAAGTGGGTAAAGACTTTATGCCAGAAACAAACAAGCTAGAATGTGTTTTACTTGTGGAATAACACAAGAGGATGCAGGTACCTAAAAGGAAAAGGCCTCCTGACTTAGCTAACACCTTGTGGCTTTAGGCCCAGCATATCTCGACGCAACTCCCGATGCCCACTGTCACACAGAAGCCATGCTTAACCTGCTGAGACGATGGCCACTCAACACCGTATTCAGACTTCACCTTTCTATTTCGTAAGACAAAGCCTCTTGGAAAACGAGAGCAGCCCAACTGATTGATTTTCGCACACACAAGCCAGTAATGCAGACCTCACATGTGAATGTGATTGGGGGTGCTATTGACAATGCATTTGGTTGGCAGCCCAGAACCCCACTGTGTGCTGCGCTTAAGGGGAGACCTTAGAGCAGCTCCAGTGCCTAAAGGGGCTACAAGAAACCTGGAGAGGGGCTTTGGACAGAGGGCTGTGGGCAGGGGTTGGAACCGGAGGAGCATTAAGGTCCCTTCCAACCCAAACCACTCTGTGATTCTATGATGATTCTATGACAATCATGAAAACACTTCTTGGGGTTTGTTCCAGTGGGAAAAAACATAGCTGTAAATTGAGCTTTGAGCCTGGAAGATTAATCTGAATCTCCCAGAAGTCCCCCCTCTGCCCTACACGTTTGATCTCCAAACAAATGCTGCTGCCCAAACCTTCGCAGGGACCAACATCTCAGCAGCAGGAGAGGCCCCACCAGCACTGGTAAGTGTCACAGCAACCCCGGCTCCACAACCTGACCTGCTCCCTGCCTTAAACCAGATGGAACTTTAAGGTTGAAGCAAGGAATGTTCAGACATGAGCTGCTCTGCATCTGCTGCCTGCCTGCAGCACGGCCCAGTCGGATCTCCTCCTCCAGGACCAGCATGATGCAGAGCAGAAACACACTGACAATATCCCACTGATTTGATCCCAAACGTGTCACTATAAGGTCTACCTTCACCCAGCAGGATGGGAAATTGTCCTGAAACCTTCCCATTTGGTTTTATATTCAAGGTTTGAAGCCAGACACGATAAAATCCTGTATTATAGGGTTATGCAGGGAAAAGACAGCACTGACCTTCACAACACCTCTGCACGTAAGTGATGTCCCTGCTGAAGCCTGGCAGGTGTAGAACAGGACACCTACAACCAGCTCCAATGGAGAGAACGGAGATGAGGATCCAACACTGCTACCCGGACGGTGCTCACTCATCCTCCACCCCTTTTTTCTTTCTAAATGAGGGCCACAGTTGCTTTGCAGGCTCTAAGGCTCGTCTCTGATTTGCAAACTCGTGCACAAGTGGTGTTGTTTGATCAAATAAAGAGGGTTTTAAAACAAAATTAGCTGCAAAATCCTGACTCAAGCAAAAGAACAGGAAGATTTGGCACAGACTTCAGCAGGGCTAAAGTGCTGCTCCCAGCCTGCATCCTGAGGGCCTTCCATTCACATTCCTGACTTTCGGAAAAGCTAAAATTTGGGAGAGGAGGGTTAGAAACACACTGCAAGACAGAACAACCCCTCCAAATTCTGTGCATGCCACGGCTGCAGCACCAACCCTCACCCCACAACCACCACCTGATGCAGACAGGTAGGACCCAGGCCCAGGGTCAAGCTGCCACCCTTCCCTCAGAGCTGAGGCTTCCCATCCAGAGGCAGCTCTGACCATCAACTGGAGCAACCTCTGCTGGCAGAAGGGATCGTCCTGAGTTTGGAAAACGGCTTCATCCTCGAGAAGGTTGGGATTTATTTTCTTATTATAGAACTTATATAAGCCAGGAGGAAATAATCTTCTTTGAGCAGAGCAACCTCTCTTTTTGCACCCAGGAAGAGCCGCCTGAAGGGAGGAGTTTCGATGGACATGCAGAGTTTAGGGTTGCTGCTTAAGATCACTTCTAGGGAGTGAAGACTGTCATCAGATTGAAAGGAAACCATTTAAGGCCTTTTTGCCAAAGGACTTGACCTGGATGTGAAACTGACAGGGACAAAACCACCTAAAACTACACACAGAACCACAGGATCAGAGAACGGTTCTACCCAAGGAGCCCAGCCGGGGGCAACGGCTGCCACAGCTCCAGAAGCACAAGCCCATCAGCAGGCTCTCACTTACGAGGCTCTTTCACCTAGAGCTGGGTTAAGAGTGACAGCAGAGACTCCACCGTGGGACATGAACGGGTCACAGCAGGCAGGTGGGAAGTGAAACCTCACCCAGAAGCAGCATCTCCTCTGTGCCCATAGCGAAGTGTCCCCCGGGGCACTCGGCACCTTCCACCACACGGAGATCTCAGTGCCATTGGGAGCTGCACGACTCGAGGTGCAGCACGAACTGCCCTCTGGCTGCCCCATCTCACACAGGAGGTAAAGGATAACACTTCAAGGGGTAAAGGATAACCCAGCCTGGCTCTCTTGCAGCATTTAATGAACCACAGCGTGAAGAAACCGAGGATATGCTGAATAATTCAGGCAGCTCCTTTATGTTACTATTCCAGCATGCTTAGATCCAATTCCGGAGGATCCTGTGCCCCCCTCCTCCCCCCCTACATCCCTGCCACCCACGTCACCCTCTTCAGCTGCACGGAGCCAACTATTTATGCAGCCATGCTCCGAAACGATCCAGGAGGGTGGGAAGGGAGGGCGAGGGGATGGAAAAGCAAAGCTGGACCCAAACCTCACACCGTTGTCAGAGCTCCTTCCATTACCGCAGTGAGAACAGACGAGGCGGGCAATGAAGCCGAAGAGCAGGAGCGAGGGGAACCTCTTAAATCACAGTGCAGGGGAACCACAGCCCCTGCTCCTCATGCCTGTGTCAGCTGAATGACTCCTTCCTCCATTAGCATCATGCCAAAAACTAGGAGAAGGACACAGGCAGCGGGCAGCACTAACTGGATTCTCTTCAGTGCTGTTCAGGGCTCATTAACTCATGAAATATATATATTTAAAAGCCCACGTAAGCGAGGTGCTTGTGGCAGGCTAATAAAAGCAGCACAGCTGCAATGGGAGTTCCACCTAGTCCCCATCTGCCTGCAGCAGTGATTACAAGCTGGGGAATTTCAGGAGCTATAAAGACCCAGTGGGAGAAGGCAGGCAAAGATAGAAACCAAACAGGATTCTTCCTGAAACCAGAAGTGTCCCCATGAGGAGGAGGGGATGGTTTCGTTGGAAAGCCACAGCCACGCACCAAGAGGAGGCATCCGCAATTCCTCTATAAAGTGATTAAGGAATAAACCTGGAGCAGAGCTCAGAGCTGCCCATCAGATGGAGTGGTCGGAGGCACTGCCAGAGCCAGAGTTAGATACAAGCCAGGAGGAGTTTCCTGCAGAAGCCTCCTCCTTCTATCCCATTTTCTCTGCTTGTTCTAATCACAAAACTGAAATGCTGCATGATTTTGGTGCGCTTTTACTGCAATGAGCAGCCTGGAACATGCAGGAAAACCAGCTCTGACAGCACAGATCTGCACGGGTCTTTCTGCTCTGCTCCCGCGGTTGGAGGGGGATAGAGAACACACTATTCCTGCTTCCTTCCAAAATGGATTCATTTTCCTCCTCACCTAAGCTCATTTCCAGCAACTAGCAACCATTTTATCCCCAGCATGCACTGATGGCCTCTTCCTTCACTTCCAGCTGACAGGAACAAGTAAGCCCCTTCTCACATGAATAAACAGATCTGCGGGTACCCGGAGGCATGCAGGCAAATGCCTCACACACAAACATTCCAGAAGTAATGATTTTCTCCCTGCACAGACCCAGTCTCCCACCGGCCATCCCTGGGGTTGCATAATTCCGGTGCATGCCCCTGCCTGTCCTGAGACTGAGCGTTAAAGGACTGAAAACACCCCAAGATCAAACCATCACGCAAGATGACACAAGGGCACGAAGCCACATCCAATTCAAGCCCTTCCTTTGGCTTTTTAGTGCTAGGAAATCTTCAGAGGTGTTTGATGGCAGAGAGCTGTTCAAAGAGCCCGTTTCCCCCTCTGCAGCCTCGTCTCTATGTAACAGGCAATCAGTGCAGGAGGTGACCACCCAGACAGCAGAAGCACTGAATTTAGCAGGCCGGAGACCACAGGGGCTCGCTTGGAAGGTTAAAGGGAAAAGCTCCGGCAGCCGCCGCTGGAACTTCCCCAGCACCACCCCAGCATCTGCAGCTCCCGGGCAAAGCCTTTTGTTTGGAATGCTGCATCCTACCTGGCTGCGGGCTCCGGGAAGCTTGGCTATTGAGCGGGCTCAGGGTCTTCTCCTCTCATCCATGCCTCAGCAGCCAGGGATGGCTCCTGAGCTCCTGCCTCTCACAAGCGGAGCTCTTGCAGTGCGCTTGTGCTCTTAAAGAGGTAGTGCCACGGGGTCTAAGCAGCACCTTGCTGGGGTTTGGACAGTGCAGCAATAATCCCCCTGCTTCCCTGGGCTTTCTGCTGTGCACACAGTGGAGAAGGGATGGGAGGTAGCACCAGGCTCCTCTTAGCAAGTTTGGATGGGATAAAAATCAAAGCAGGCTTACAAAAGCAAGCACAAAGATAAACTCACCCACAGCACGCTGCGTTTCAGAAACCTGCACTGCAATGTGTAAAAAGCTGGGAAAGCTTCAATATTCCCTATTGGAAGGAGAATTAAATGGCAGCATGAACACCTCACAGCAAGGAATTTTGCATGTTGGCTCCCTCGCCCCACCACCAGCATGCCCAGCAAGGGCTCCACAGATCCAATTTTCCCCTCACAATCCACTCCTCTCTTGACCGGGCAGGTTTCAGGAGCCAGGGAAGGAGCTGGCAAAGCAAACTACAGCCTTCAAATAAGATACCCAAACCCAAACCCCACCAAGTGACACTGTCACACGGGGATAAAATACATACACAAGATGAAAGCGGTGCCATCCGCTCTCTCCACACTAAAGTACTGCAACCAACCAGGGAAACCCCCAAACGGTACACAACAAGCGACTCCAGCTTAGGAAAAGGCAGGATCCATGTTGCCTGTGAGGCCAGAAGTCAATCCCATGTGTACACACAGAACCAAGCCCTTCATTACCAAGGCACACGCTGGTTTTCCGCGGGGTCCCTGTTGTCCCCACTTTTCCAAGTGTGTTACAGGAATCTAGCACCTGACACCCTTCATAGGGAAGCAGCTCTTGTTAATAAGAGATAGATAAAGTTAATAATACAAAAATCAAGACCAATGGAATTCAAGGACTTTGAAAAACATTTAAAGGCTTAAGAACCACCTCATGAGATGCCAACCTGCTGCTCCAACCCTTCTGCTGCCCATACCCAACAGCAGATCCCAGCCCCAGCATGGAGAATCTCCCATCCTTGCAGAGCTCTCATCCCATTTTAAATGGGTTTGGCTTTGTTTGTTCTGGGTTGTTTGGGCTTTTTTGCTAGTGGGTTCCTGACAAGGGGCCATGGAACCTCACAGGAACGAGCTGACCTGCTGCACTGGAACACTGCGTTTATCTTCGTTTTCTTAGATGGATGCAACCGGTCTTGCGCAATGCGATGAGATGTCAAAGTAAAGCATGATTCAGAGCCCTGACTGTACCACAGGTCAGAACTGAATGGGGGGCTGTCGGTTCAATGGTTGCTGTTCACTGTTATTACAGCAGGGAAGAAATAACTACAACTTGTTGTCGGAGAACTCAGGAAGAGAGGAAAAGTTGAGAGCTGCAGGTGAAGAATTCCTTAGAAGACCACGCCAGGTTCACACAACACCTCAGCCTGGTACGAACGGCAGGTTTCTGCCTAGAGATGTGTTAAAAATAAGGGAACACAATAAAAGCTGTTTGTAAAGGAGCACAAGGGGGGGCTGGATTACAAGTACCAAGTTGTGGAGCAGAGCAGCTCAGCACCATGGCCCTCTTCCTGTAAACAGACGCAAACCAAGATTCACCCCCTCCTATCATGACTTACATCCAGCAGGATCTTACGGCAAAAGCTATTGTTAAGCTTGTTTCCAGACCTTATGGCCTAATACCCTGCTCCTTCCTGCACCATGTGTAGTCAATACTCACTACTGAATGGTCACTTATCAAACTTCTACACTTTAAGGGGATCAATGAAGTGCTTGTGCAAACACCTTTTGAATCCTTCCAGTTATTCCGCGCACTAAACAGCAACTCTTTAAGCTCCCAGCTCTGGGCTGGGTTATACTTGTAACCAACACCTTAAATGAGGTATCTGCCCTCTGCTTTGTACCAGAACTGTACCTACATCAACGCTGTTGCTGTTTCACAATCTCCCCGGCACCTTTATGAACTGCAATTGCCTTGTTTGAAATCACTGACCTCCCAGCACCCAGTCTGAACTGTCTGATGATAACTGGAAGTGATAAGGCTTGTTTAAGTGCTCCTCATTAAAGTATCATCTCCCAAGCCTTGTCCAGATCCAAATGTTACAAGCAGCGAGGCTTTTGCTACTTATCCCAGCTAATACCAGACCCTGGACAAATACTCTCCCCATAATAAAACTTTTCTCCAAATTCATCTTAAGCTTTTTACCTAATTACGTACCATTAGGCTCAGTTCCAGCTTTCCAGTAATCCCAAACGCTTCCTTTCCCTTCTGTCTGCCACACAATGTCACCCAATCTGCGCTTGCACTGAGTTGAATAGGAGCAGGGTGAGAGCTTCCCAAAGAAAAGGGGCATGCGAATCCCGATGGAAGCCAGTGCCCACCAGAGGACAAGCTTCCCAACGCTCATCATCATCATCTCTGCTTGAAAGGAAAACTCGACCTTCAAACACCTATTGAAAGTGTGTTTTCCCTCCTCTTCCCCAGCACCGGGACCCAGCATCCTCCAGCCATTCACATTCCTCCTCCTCTCCCTCCAGCACGTTCCAGAGCTGCATCTGCGGACAGTGGTGTTCACATCCACACACACTGACTGCATCTGCAGACCCAGGCTGGCTCAAGCCCTGATACACAACACAGAGCCTCTTCCTGGCTGAACGCACTCGCGCTGTGCTGCAGCAGCCACCATCAAAGTGAACCTTCGATCTCTACCTGAGCCCATCTTACATGCTTTAATACCCATTCTCACACAGTATCTATCCCCGAAGTCTTTCTCCCAACATACATCCACCCTGCAATACATTTTTGCTCCTCCCTCACTCCTGATGTGCAGGTAACATACAGTGCTGCGTTTTGTGCACCAGCAATGACTTCACAACCTATTTAATACAAGGCAGGAGTTTGAGATCCACTTCCCACCTGGCTAATCATTAACAGTGACAGATCAGATCAGACCTTTCATCAGTCTATGATGTGTATCAGACAGCAGCACTTTGCTACTTTAGGCTGAGAGAGCTGGGCTGGGGCAGCCTGGAGAAGAGAAGGCTCCTGAAGGGGAGACCTCAGAGCAGCTCCAGTGCCTGAAGGGGCTCCAGGAAACCTGGAGAGGGGCTTTGGACAAGGGATGGAGGGATAGGACAAGGGAATGGCTTTAACTGCCAGAGGGGAGACTGAGATGAGCTCTTAGGCACAGCTTCTTCCCTTGTGAGGGTGCTGAGGTGCTGGCACAGGGTGCCCAGAGAAGCTGTGGCTGCCCCATCCCTGGAAGTGTTCAAGGCCAGGTTGGACACAGGGGCTTGGAGCAACTGCTCCAGTGGAAGGTGTCCCTGCACATGGCAGGGGTTGTTGCTGGGTGAGCTTTAAGGCCCCTTCCAATCCAAACCATGCCATGATTCTGATTATCACCATCGTTTCCTTTTAATCTTGAGTCCACATGTGATCGGTCTCACAGCCAAACCAAATGGAATGCCAAAGGAAAGATGGGGTTAGAAGGGAAGATAACAGACAACCCTTTTTTGCTGCAAATTGACTATTTCCAGCACCTCATCCACTGCTTTCAAATAAAACCCAGCAACATTACCACCACAGCTGTAGGCAGCCACCATAGTTACAGCTGCAGACAACACCTCATTATCTACAGCTCATTACTGCAGGCTCAGGTTTGCAACTCTCAATTAAGGAGAGCTGCAGACAGCAGCTCACCAGCACGGGATCATCCCCATCCTCAGCCTGATGCCTTCATTGAGCCCATGAGCAGTGATGGGGCTCTCAGCCATGGACCACGTCAGTGCCAACACAACAAAACCCATCAATTACTTTGCCCAATACAAATGCGTTTCTAAGGGCATCCTGTTCTTGTCACTTCATCTTTGTCTCCTTCAACTGCAACCCCAGCATCAATACAAACTGCCTGTTTTCAGCTTAGACCTGGAAAGGTTGGTTGGGGTGGAAGAAACTGTGTCTGAACCCCTCTAATCCTGATGGGATTTCCTTGAAGCGTAGTGGCTCTGGGTGGGGGTCTGGAAGAGATGGACTGAATAATCCCCCAGCTGTGAACTCTGTCCTATGCATCTCCAGGAAGTGTTTATTCAAAGCACAGCCTGAATAAGGTGAAATCCAGGTTTGGACCAAGCTGAGAAATAACAGTAATAAAGACAACAGAACAGTACCAAGGCCCTGGATGAGTCCTGTGCCAGCCCAGGTTAACAGGTAACACAAGGGAACAACATGCCAGGAAAGCATCTCCTGCTCAGCAACACAAAACTCCTCACAGCCAACCTGTTCTAGCCTATTAGTCCTCTTTGCCCCATAAAACACCAGCTACCCCTGTACTTTCTAACTTCATATTTTATTCTTACAGTAGATGGACTCTGCTAACAGATGGGAAAGTCAATAGATTTCATCAGCTCCCTTCAGCTGGAAAGTCATGGTACTGCCTCTATGGCATCACAGGGAATATGCCAATGCAGCCTTAAAATCCCATTCCATTTTAGGAGGGTTATTTATGGGTGTCCCTGTTAATTGAAACTCCCTTCATGCTGCAGAACACAGGCTGAGCTCAGGAACTCCAGACAGCCCCAGCAGTCTTCAGAAGTCCTGCCCTGCTCAGCCACTGCTCAGAGCGATCTCTCATGGTCCTCCAGCCACAAACCCAGTTGATGGACCTTATAAAGAGACCGAAGCATTGAGGTGAGGTGAAGGTTCAACAGGGTGAGCACTGGGGACCAGCACTAAACCTGGCTGAGCTCTGGAGGGTCTGCTGTAAGTTACAGAGGAGCATCATAGGACGCTAGCCCAAGGAGAGGCACCAGAGGAAGCCTACACTCCGGAACACACCAAATCAATCAGAAGCAGGGATTTGTTACACCACTACTGCGTGCACCCAGCCAGCTCTGAGCAGCTTGGCATCAAAAACGATGCCCAAAGTCCCAGCCAGGGCAATGCCTGGAAGTTGGGCTCATGCCATGCGATCCTGGGCTACCTCTTACTATCAGATGAAATTGCTGCAGATCTTCCCTGTCAGGGCTATGGGGCTGTGCTGCTCTTATCCATTATGAAGCTTTCCTTTGCTTTCTGCCCACAGAGTGCAAGGTGTGGGAATGATGGGGTTTAGGTGGTGCTGCTCTTTACAGCTGTGTACTAAAGGCAAACTTGGAATTTTGCTTGTCACCTTCAGAGGATCTACATCAAGACATCACTTCCTTATTTCATAAAGCATGCATGAACCAGGCAATACATGTAGTCAAAGAAGTGTATTTGTGAGCATCCTACAACATGTACACACACTTTAATAGATGATTCATATGTATATGGAACAGAGGGAAGAGAACCTGCATCCCCCAGGGGTGCTCCAGCAGAAGCTGTGTGAAGAAACCATCACATCAAATGTAACCCCCCCAAAAAAGGGGGCTGGATGCTTGCAGAACTCATTTCCAGCTATGTAGGAGCTATGTAGGAAACCACTGATGTTACCAACAGCACATCAGGGTGAAGCCCTCAGTGCCATGGGTTAGGGGTGGCCTTGGCAGTGCTGGGGTAATGGTTGGACTTGATGATCTCACAGGTCTTTTCCAACCTGGTTGATTCTATGACAAGGATGGGTAAAGGCAATCAGCTTTTAAATTGTCCTCCCCTGATGACACAGCAACTCCCTACCTGCCCTCTCAACACTCATTTCCTAATGCTCAGTTCCTCCTCTCAGACTTCCATTTCGCCTTTTAAACACCCAAACGCAGTCCTCAGCTCCTTCCAGGGGAGGAAGTGACTGGGAGAGAGAGTAACTCGGGTGGCTGGAGCTCTCAGAGCTATTCTGAGCCAGTTCCTAACCCGAAAGGGAGACTAGGTGAGCCTCTCAAGGCTCCTCAGGGCACAGGAAGTCACAGCATCCACAAGAAGTCAACTGGCATCAAAGGAGCATTGCTGTCATGAGGGTGCAATCCAAGGAGCAGTGCCTGCAGGCAGGACACAGCATGATGTGATCCATGTCACTGGCACCGGTGCTGCCAGAGGTGGTCCCAGCCTCTCGCCCGGTGCCACTGTGAGCCCATCCAAAGGGTTCCATCAACAAGACCAGGAGCAGACCTGCATTAAAACGAACCTTTCCTTTCAAACTTGGTTTTCCACCCAGGCACACTCACAACTGTGTCAGCCTAAAGCACAGGACCAAGCAGTAACAGAGACATAGGGAGGTTGCGCCACAAAAAGCTCTGGCTGTAGTTTCCCTAAGAGCATCCCTGGCGTTCAACACAAGGTGCAGGGATGTATTAAAGCAGGGGCAGCTGCTAAGGCTGACCTGAACGTAACACAGTGATCCTAAACACTCACACAACTTCAGACCACTGCATAAAATGGTTTTCCAGCTATTTTTCTGTTCTCCCAAATGAGAACACAAGCAGATCCCCCTTAAGGAATCATTTTCCTGCAGGGGATGGTAATAGGCTAAACCTTCAGTAGCTGAACTCACAGCGTGACAGCCATCAGTTTGACAGATCATACAGGCCTTGGGAGATTTATTCAAAGGCTGCGAGCTCAATGGGGCTGGGAAAGGAGACGCAGGTACACACACAGAGGAAACAAGCTGAGGCACGGCTGCATTCAACCTCTGACTTGAGGCCACGAGAGGACTTGACAGAGGCATCACCTGAAAGGATGCTGCAGTTATCTTGGATCCAGCCCACGCTGCAGAGCTCTGGAGATCGGGCTCTGAGCTGGGAAGCACTAGATCTGACTGAGAGGTGATGGCAGGTAAGACAGCAAGATCATGTGGGTTGGGAAGTGGTTCCTTTGGGGTGACAATGCTGTTCCCCACACCCGTGCACATCTATTCTGGTGGCACAACCCATTCTGAAAGCATCAGCTCATGCAGCTTAAAAGATGAGGGATGAAAAGACCTCAGTCAGATAAAGGTAATAATGAACAGCTTTTGGTGTTTCCCTCCTCAATGACAGAGGAGTCATCCTTCAGTTACACATATCACCCAAGGAGGCTGTCCTCGCTGCCTGGCAGACTCGAGCACAGCAATCTGGAAGCTACAAATACAGGCATAAAACATAAAATCCCCAAAACTGGGGCAGCAATGGGCCTTTAGTTGACCCGAGACAGTGATGTTCCTCCTGGAATTATTCTTGTTGTTTGGCAGCAGCTGTTACATCACCTTCTCTGCTCCGCAATGCTCCAGACATCTGCATGTTCTCATGCAAGCAGCAGGTCTCCTATCCCCAAAACGCTGGAGGGTCAGCAGAATGTGGATTTGCTCCTCCAGGCACTAACAGGAGCCAAGAACTCGATTCAAACAGGAGAAGCCCTCACGATTTCTGACCAAGAAGCTCTTCGACATTCTCACACCCAAGTAATGAGCATTTCAGTGGCAGTTCACAAACCCCAACAGCTCAGCTGCTTCTTTTCATTAGGAGACGCTATCCAGCTCCTACACCCCTGCTGTGCCCTGAAACGAGACACGGCTCCGAGTCCCCACCACCCAAATTCCTTATTTTTGTATTTTTTTTCCATTTTACAATTTTTTTTTCTCTTTTCCTGGGAAAGGAGAAAACCAAAACCATTGCTCCCTACGGACATGGTGCCACAAGCACCAGATTTCATGGGATCCCTAAAGCAACCCAAGTCACCCACACTTCTGCCACCCCCCTTCAGCAAGATCAACATCCACGAGCCCCTCTGGGGACCCAGCTCACCCCAGTGATTCAACAGGAAACCACTTCTTTGTCCTGCCTGGTGGAGGTTTCCAATGGATCTCACGAGCTGATTTGAATCACCAAATCCCCACATGATTACCAGAGCTGGGATGAGGGATTGGCATGAAGACACCACACAGTGAAGGCTGATCCACTCTTTCAGCTAACAGGTACACGTCTCTAATCCCAGCATCAAACTCCATCCATCTATGTCCCTGCCTTCACCCCAGAGAGCCAAGAATCCACTCTGTGAACACAAGTCAGTGCCTGTCTCAGCCGAGGCAGAACACGCCACGTGCTCAGTGGCTTTTCCCTTCTGCACTGGAGCAGAGGAACTGGGCAGGGCACAGACCTCAGCTGCACACACACCATGCTCTCAGTGCTTCCTCACCTCTGCGAGCTGCACGGTCCATGTCATAGCCACGCTTCACAGCCCCAGCGTGCCTGAGCCAGTTCTGTGCACTATGAGAAAGCAAGCAAGCAAAGGAGGGCATGCTCACCCCAGCTGAAGTCACCCGCAGCTCTGTGATCCTCTGAGATTACCACTGTCCTCCATGGGAGACAGCACGGAGGTAAATCTTTGGAGGATGCAGTTTATTCCTGAGAGGGATGGAGTGTGTTGAGGTGAAGGAGATCAGCCAGTGCTCCTTCACAGAGCAAATGGACAAGAACAATCACAGACACCCACAAGGACCATATGAGCTCCAAAGCAACACAAGCCCTGGAATGGCCACGCAGAACTTGGCACTATTCACCAAACACAAGAACAAGCAAACAAGTGGGAAAAGTGACACTTGATCTGAGTAGAGATTTCCCAGGGCTCCCCTTGCACACAGTGAGATCTGTTCTCTCTGGCACTACCTGAGCTGCAGCCTGATAGTTCTTTGTCAGCAATTCAGTTCAGTGCCGTTAGCTCATTAACACCCTGAACCTTTCAGGAGGTGTTTCACACCACCTCCAACATGCCACTTCCTGCCTCCCTTTTGGAAATGCGCTTCGGAGAGGGCTCCCTCCCACCACGAGCCATGTCCTGCAGTGCACAACCCCATCCTGCAACTCCATCCCATCAAGTCCCAGCATTGTTTAAAACCCAACCGCAGCTGTTACAGTCAAGCCAAGACGCGACAGAATCCAAACCCAGAGAAGCTGTGGCTGCCCCATCCCTGCAGTGTTCAAGGCCAGGTTGGACACAGGGCTTGGAGCAAGCTGCTCTAGTGGAAGGTGTCCCTGCCCGTGGCAGGGGTTGGAGCTGGAGGAGCTTTAAGGTCCCTTCCAACCCAAACCAGGCTGGAATTCTGTGGTCAGGCTGTTCGTCTGCAGACCTTGACCAAGGAAGGATGTGTCTGTGGACACCATGTGAAGTAACCCGGGCGGTATTCAGGAAGGTGATAAGCAAGGCTCCAGAACTCAAACACACAAGACAAGGCTCCTCCCGGGTCAGGCTGCATCTCCAAGCTCTCCGCCAAGCTGCAGGCAGCTGTGCCAAGGGATTTCATACTGTCCATCTTCTGGGGTAGGGATTAAGCATGTTGGGAAAGGAGACTGACTAACACTGGAGACAGGAGAGAGGACAGATCATGGCCAAGGCCCAGGCAGTGCTGATGGATTCACACAGCGCTCCCAATCCCATTCAGTGCGCTGGCAGGCACAGTATTCATAGGAAAGTGATAGCAAGGGGAGCATTGAGCACTGATTTTGCACACCTGGCATGTTCTAATAAACATGACAAACAGAAGGCAACAGTCAACACTGGAAAAAAGTAAAATCAATGTTCCAACCATGGAAATCTGTGTGGGAGGATCTCACCATTCAAGGTATGAGCCATTCCTGGCTGGCACAAGGAGCTACAGGGCACATGTCTCTACATAGGCTGTTACCTCCAGCCATCCGAGGACTTGAAAGGAGAAGGGAGGGGAAGGGAGGCGACGGCTGCCTGCACTCAACTGAGTGAAGTGCTTGAATAAAAACTCCTGACAGTTTTAACCCAATGGACCTGGAGGCAGAAGGCTGAAGCCCTCTCTCATCCCTGCAGACATAAATGAGGCATTAACTGTCATTTACTTTTCCTCCATACAAGACTTCTGCCCACAACTGGCTACAGCAGGTAGTTCATGGCACCAGCAGCACCTACGAAGCTCATCTCCGACATAAGCAGATATATATAATGTGCCTACATAATGAAAACAGGTGACCAAGGGACAAGACTATCTAAAGTAACCCCTAAAGCCAGAGATATGGGGCTACTACCCAGACATCTTCCTTTCTTCCCTGGTACAGGTGATTTTATACAAAGGTCCTCCAGGGCAGCAGCAATGCTGGTACCAAAGGACATCAGGTCTAAAACTCCTCATTAAGAAAGGAGTTTCCAGCTCGTGCCCCTTCAGCGGATGGAGTTATCTGGCACAGCTTGAGAAAGAATAATTGAGCAGCAGCTTGTGAAATTGGCTGCTCTCTGTTCTAAATTTATGCAAGATATGGTGCATTATCTTGGATACCAGGCCCACGTCTTCATTAGCTGAAAAGGTCCCTCGAGGAAGGAACCGGTTTCCAGCCCAGGACCCCGCGGTGCTGGCAGGCAGCTCACCAACACTCACACACACTGCGGCTCCCAGCACCAAGGCAAAGCTCCTCAGGGGTGCTGGGAACTGGGCAGTGAGTATAAAATAGAGGGTGCTGAGGCGCTGCCCCAGGGTGCCCAAAGAAGCTGTGGCTGCCCCATCCCTGGCAGTGTTCAAGGCCAGGTTGGACACAGGGGCTTGGAGCAAGCTGCTCCAGTGGAAGGTGTCCCTGCCCGTGGCAGGGGTTGGAGCTGGAGGAGCTTTAAGGCCCCTTCCAACCCAAACCATTCCAGGATTCTATGATTACAGTGGGAGCTTTGCCATCAGAGCCACAGGAACTGGGAACAGGGATCACCAGTGTGGTGCAAACAGAGGAGGTGTTTCAGGCATTTGTCCTCCTTGCAGCAAGTAACCGTATCCATCGCTAGAGAGCTCGCACACACACACGGGTATTTAGATCATCATCATGACACTCCCCACTGGAGGAGTTTTATAAGGAGATATTAAAGCTTCTAATTCAGGAACAACTAAAACATCCCCATGTTGCACAGCAGAAATACAGAGTGATGTAGATTTGTAAGCAATGTAACTCTAAACAATCTTCCCTGGATGCCTGAAGCACTGCATGTAGCTTTCTAACAGCTATCACATCCCTATCCACATAAAGATCTCTCATTCCATAATCTCCCATAATACTCTAAGATGAAATGCATCCCGCCCTTCCCGTTCCTCCCCAGCCATTTCACTCTTTGTCCTTCTCTATTTCCACAGCAAATGAAAAGATTACAATGCTCTGAGATTTTTCTTGGCAAATAATGTCATTTGAAGGCACAAGAGCTGAAAACTGCAATAACCACTTATGCAACAGAGCGCTTTAACACAGGCCAAGAGCTTTGGAGGCCAATTCTTACCTGTGCAGCAAACAGAGCCTTGATCTGTCAAGGGAGGAACAGCCATGCTGCATCAGAGCAGCAGGAAGCAGAGTTCAAGTGCAGCTCTGTGACCTGCTACCAGCAACCTAAGCTGGCATTTCCCCAGACACTTCCGTAATGTATTCCTTAAGCACTGTAACAGAAACAGCAATTCAGGAGCTGTTCAAAGCCTTGCATCCGAGTTTGAACAAAGTCCCATCAAGACATTTGCCAAAGCTAACAGAAGAGATGGGTCTGTGACTTATCCACCTATGACTAAAACCCAATGCTCTTTTAAAGAGATAAACGGGGCCTAATCATACATACCTGCAGCATCTGGGTACCAGCTCTGTGACCAGCAGTTCTAACCACAGCCATGGATTTACCATGTGCTCCTGTACCTAACATTATCTGCTCTATGATCAGTGCTGAGGATGGGCACAGCCAGGCTCACACCACCATATCCAAACTGATCACCCCGTCTGCAGCAGGACACAACCAGCAAAACATGATCAGCTTGCAGAGAAGTGGGAGGCACTCGAGTACAGCTGACCAACAAAGCTCTTCGAAGCCCTCCTCAGCTACTGGAGCCCTGCAGATGTCCCAGCACAGCTGAGCTGGTCACAACTTTTCACGCAGACGCTAAATGAAGGAAAAAATATTATCATGGAATCAGAGAATGGCCTGGGTTGGAAAGGACCCTGAGATCACCCTGTTCCAACCTCCTGCCACGGGCAGGGACACCTTCCTCTACACCACGTGCAGCAATAATACACAGGGTGATGGGTTTAAACTTAAATAGGGGAGATTTAGGTTGGAGATAAGGCAGAAGCTCTTCCCTGTGAGGGTGCTGAGGTGCTGGCACAGGGTGCCCAGAGAAGCTGTGGCTGCCCCATCCCTGGCAGTGTTCAAGGCCAGGTTGGACACAGGGGCTTGGAGCAAGCTGCTCCAGTGGAAGGTGTCCCTGCCCGTGGCAGGGGTTGGAGCTGGAGGAGCTTAAGGTCCTCTCCAACCCAAACCATTCTATGAATCTCTGTGGCCCAATTACCTGACATTATAGATAAGTATAGAATAATTTATAATAAACCCACATGACATCAAGATCTACTTAATTGTGTCCACGTCCCAGTGCTTTTAAGACACACACACTACCTGTGGAGCTGGGTAAGGTTTCTTGAGCACTGCTCGGAGATTGCTGGCCAAGCTGCTTCTCCAGGTAAGTGAAACATTAAGCAGGATGTCTTTTAAGAGCAGATTACAAAGAGAAAGTTTTTTTGCAAGGTCAGCTATTCCATCAGTCATCTTCCCTTTGATATCCACTCATATCACCTGCTATTAATCTTTACCGAGTACCAATCACAACCAACAGCACTCTTGAAGGGGAAACCCAGCTGGAAATCCCCAACAAGATCTCCAGATGTTGAATTCCATTTCATTTAATCAAACCTGCCATAGCCTGAAGTACTTGGCCTTGTCTACCTAAGGGGTTTTTTCCTTGTTATTTAAATGGACACTTACATTTGAGTTGACTTTCACCAAACGGGCTTAGAGACACATCAAGGTGAACAGGTACAAAGTTCTTCTATTAAAATAAGAAACCAAACCCCCTTTGCCAGGAAAAGTGAGGATCTATGCACAGAAAAAGAACAGAGAAGGCTGTTTCCCAAGCAGAAGTGGTTACTCAGCCAGGTGGGTAAAATGTAGTACTAATAGGAGATACCTCCTCCAGTGAGGCCACAATGCTGCTTGCTCTCCTGCAGTACCAGAGCTACATCATGTCGCTGCTTCAAGGACAGTGTCACAGGTCAAGTGAGCTGCTACCATGGTGCCTCAGGTAAAGACAACAGGTATAAAAACTGGCTGATGTATAACAGAACCCCAGAGTGGTCTGGGTTGGAAGGGGTCTTAAAGCTCCTCCAGCTCCAACCCCTGCCACGGGCAGGGACACCTTCCACTGGAGCAGCTTGCTCCAAGCCCCTGTGTCCAACCTGGCCTTGAACGCTGCCAGGGATGGGGCAGCCACAGCTTCTCTGGGCACCCTGGGCCAGCGCCTCAGCACCCTCACAGGGAAGAGCTTCTGCCTAAGAGCCCATCTCAGTCTCCCCTCTGGCAGGTTAAAGCCATTCCCCTTGTTCTGCCCCTATTTGCCCTTACAAATCCTCAAGGCAATCCATGGAGGACCCAATGACAGGAAGTTACTTTCCTCTCTTTTACTAGAAAACAAATTCCCTGTTACAGCACAGGAAACAGCCCTGAGAAAGAAAAATCCTTTAGGACTTCTCTCACTGAAGGACTGGCACAACCAAGCTTCGACAGTTCCTGTAGCTTCCAAGGGAAAAAGCCCTCCACAGGAGGAATCCCAGTGAAAACACACCTGGGGCTCCCCCCTCGTACATTCCTGTAACTGAAGAGCTGGTGAAGTGAGGAATGGAGTCAGGGTGACAATGTTTACTGCCAGGGGGTTTAGTTTCCTGTCACTTTACCTGGCGTTTACCTCATTTGTTCTGTTTTAGGGAGTCACCAACATAAATGCCCCTGCACGTTCTCACTGCCATTGGGTCCCTCACCAATTCCCTGGACATCAGGAAGAGCACTGCCTCCGGACCAGGGTCTGTGTTTCGTGACGTCTCTGGAGCTCACAACAGGCTGAGTAACAGCGGCTCTGTTATTGCATGTGTCAGTGTCTGACCCCAGGGGACACACACCGGAGCAGAGGCCTCACCTGCAGCTTCGCACAGGACTGGAGGACGTCTCCTCTATTTCCAGCCAGCCCCTGACACCGCGACCAACAACATCCTCCAGCCTTATTCTGTGCTCACCTGCGAGCACAGCCAAGCTGCAGCACATCTCATAACCTCCTGGGCACAACGCAGGAGGAACAAAGTGTTTCTTAACTTCCTAAACCTGCCGCAGTACGAACCATGAGGTCTAAAGCACAAGCTGAGCGAGCAGCTACATTTGTTCCATTTAAATGTCAGCGACTGCCCTTTCTCCTTCTCCATCGTGAACTGAGCAACGCAGGCTGGGTTGATCCCCACTGCAAAGCCACCACTTCATCCAGCCCTCTCCAGTCCCCATACTGGAGTAGAGCATCCCTGGGGCAGCCTTCACATCCTGCCTGAAGCAATGTTGAAGCTAAATGATTGTTAACATTGCTCAGCCTCTACAGGTGAAGCACATACATGGATTTGGGTGCAATCACATGGAGCACTGTAATGCCTTACTGCTCTTCCAGGACCTAAAGAGGCTACAAGAAAGCTGGAGAGGGGCTTTGGACAAGGGCCTGTAGGGACAGGACAAGGGGAATGGCTTTAACCTGCCAGAAGGGAGACTGAGATGAGCTCTTAGGCACAGGTTCCTCTCCGTGAGGGTGATTTGGGTCTCAGCCGGGTGCTTCCATGCTTCACACGTGAATAACAAGGAGGGTGCTAACGATGACTCTGTCCATCCAGGCCAGGCGGAGGGGCAGAGCTCAGGAGCTCTCTGCCTCTGCCCCTGCTCTCCCCTCATGGCTCTGGGGCTTCCCCAGGCACAGAATTAACTGGCTCACAACACAGCCTGCAGGAGCTTCCAGGATTCATGCTCTTCAATAGCTCCTTTGAGCAGGAACAGCCACTTGTTCTTTCTTTGGAGAGACGTGGATGACTCTGCAGCATAAATGGCCATTTACAACATTTGGGAAGACAGAAATTTCGGGTTCTCTTTCCCTCAAAAAGCTTTTGGAATCCAGCAGCTACCGAGAAAAGGAGCCAACAGCAGCGCCAGGTATTCCTCAAGCACCTGAATTTTGGTGCCCTACCCCACTCCCTGCACTGATTTTGGCACGGGGCTATGGCAACCCACCTGTACTCTACACACTAAATCTCCACGTGCCTATTTCCAAGCAGGTTCAACTTTTCAAAGGGGAAAAAACCCACCCCAATAGCAACAACATAATCTGACCTCAAGGGGACAGACACCCAAAACAGAAGAGTCTGAACAAAGAGCAGTACTATGAGAAGGAGGAAGCGGATGTGAAAAAGCAAGTTGATTTCCTGAAAACACAGAGATAGAGAGGAAATCAAAGAGGAGGATGCAAGCTCCTAAAAAAAGGAGAGCTGATCGAATTCCTCCAAGCATTTGAACATGCACCAGGCTCCCCCAGCAGTTGGGTGTAAATCCGGCTGCTATTAACACAAACGCCAGTACAACACAGGCAGTGGCTCATCCTGTCCTCCTCTGACTCATCTCCTGCATTCTGCACTGGAGCCCTGTCAGGGAAACAGAAAAGCTCTCTCCAGCGTCAGCCCAGATAGGAAGGAGACTATTGACCCAGCTTTAGCAGCTGCAGGCTCTTCTTATCGCCACAGAAGTCACATACACACATTTAATGCTCCAGATTCTCCTGCTCAGAGGCGCTCACAGGACTCTGCCCAGTTCACCTCAGCCAATACGAACGTGTGTGCAACTGGATTTTATACCTCTGGAGTAGGAAAGGCTTAAAGAACTAAAGCAAGGATTGTACCTTCCCTTGCTTGATGGAGCTGTCCCTGTTATAGAGGGTCCAGACATCACACAACCTCATAACTTCATAGAATCACAGTGGCTTGGGTTGGAAGGGACCTTAAAGCTCCTCCAGCTCCAACCCCTGCCATGGGCAGGGACTCCTTCCACTGGAGCAGTTGCTCCAAGCCCCTGGGTCCAACCTGGCCTTGAACACTGCCAGGGATGGGGCAGCCACAGCTTCTCTGGGCACCCTGGGCCAGCGCCTCAGCACCCTCACAGGGAAGAGCTTCTGCCCAAGAGCTCATCTCAGCCTCCCCTCTGGCAGTTAAAGCCGTTCCCCTGTGCTGTCCCTCCATCCCTTGTCCAAAGCCCCTCTCCAGGTTTCCTGCAGCCCCTTTAGGCACTGGAGCTGCTCTGAGGTCTCCCCTTCAGGAGCCTTCTCTTCTCCAGGCTGCCCCAGCCCAGCTCTCTCAGCCTGGCTCCAGAGCAGAGCTGCTCCAGCCCTCGCAGCAGCTCCATGTCCTTATGTTGAGGACATCAGCACCGCACACAGGACTGCAGGGGGCTCTCCCCAGAGCGTAGCAGAGGCTCAGGATCCCCTCCCTGAGCTGCTGCTCACACTGTGTGGGTGCAGCCCAGCACAGGGGGGTGTTCTGGGCTCAAGCGCACACTGAGGCTGGGCTGTGTTGAGCTGCTCACCCACTTGACTACATCAGTCCCCCCCAGCCATGCCAGAGCTGCTTCCCAGCTCCGCACTCCCAATAATTACTCAGCCAACTGGAGAATCCCAGGCCAATGGTCAGGCATTAGGAAACCTCTCTTTAGTCAAAACTAACCAGAGCTGAGCCCAGGCGCCGGTGTTCTGGGTCCGGCAGCAGAGCCGCGTCTGCCTGAGCACAGCACATGCCTGTGGAGATCACCACAAATATGCAGCACTCAGACATCAAAGACAGAAAAGAAGAGCAGTAAAAGGGGCACCCAAGGTCGTAGGCCAGGGCGTTCCAAGCCAAGATCTGTATCCCGACAAACCTTGTACAGGACAATGGCAGATCCCCCCTCCACAGAAAGGAACCCACGCTCGGGAAACCTGCACCTCAGAGGCCGCCATGAAGGGATGGGGTGGATTCTTGGAACAAGCGATGCCGCAGCACGCTGTGGTTTGGGGAGAGGGGATTCAAAGACCCCACCTCGCTTCTATTAGGGCTACATGTGCCCAAATCCAGCATGTCCGGTGCAACCCCAAGGTCCAAACCTCTACCACCAAAGGCAGGGGGGCAGCGACACGGCTTCACTCACTGCAGACCTGAAGACAACACCTCATTTCACTTTGCTGGGAAAGCCTGGGCATGAATTTAAGCAGAACTGAATAGAAAGGACAATTTGAGTGTTGTCTCACAGCCACATTCCATGCTTTTTCAGTGAAGTGAAGGCCCCTGGGCCTTCAGATTCATTTCCCTTTTGATGCGCAGGAGCCTGTCTTTATTAGCCTTCTAGACACGTGCAAGGCTCATCTCTTTGTACAGGAAATTGGAAGGAATTCGGACAAGGCTTTATATAAACTTCAGACTCCCTCTATTGGGCTGCGCTGCCACACCAGCGATTCTACCCCAGGCATTCACATGCGCAGCTAAAAAGCACCCCATGACTGGAACCAGACCCTCTGGTGAGGAGAGCAACAGAATTAAGACACCACTTCCCAAGGCATGAGGACTGCTTGTACCGTGTGGCTGAGCAGCTGCAAAGTTTTCCCTGGCTAAAGTAACCTCTTCCGAGTAATTAATGACGTATTAAGCTTCCATAGCTCCATGGTGAAGGAAGTGTGAATCGGAGATGATGGAGAGCTTCCTCCCGAAGAGCAGAACCAGATCCTGAGTGGCTTCAAAGTATTTCCAAACTCCTTTTGTCCCCTATCATGGGGCGGTGCCAGGAGGCAGGAGACAAAAGAAGCAGCAGCGATTCCTATGTTGCATGTGTAGGTATGCGGTGATTTAGAAAATGCTACAAAAAAGCCACAGTGAAGTATCACTGAAAAACCCATCCCCCAAATGATGGAGTAGGCAGCGATCAAACAGCGCCAGAGAGGTGGCAATGAAATGCCGACCTAGGCAGATTCTCCTCCCCTACATCCTCATAGTCCTGTATCCATCTGAAGTTGGTTTAATTTATTAAAAGACTATGGATCTTAAAGCCTTCAAGTCTTTACAAACAGCCCAGACATTCCCACACGTGGGCATTTTCTCATCGGGAGCCTCAGGTAATCGCTCTTCCCAACTGCGAGGCACAGGATGGCTGATGGGGAGTGATAAACAGTTGTGTCTGGGGCGACTGTCTCCAGCTGGAAACAGTGTGCTCAGCACCCATCTATTAAAAAGTTTAAGTCATCCTCCATTAGGGGAAAAGAAGAAGTTGTGCTCTCATGACAAGTGCCTCTCCTGCTATTGCTGAGCCCCTCCGTGGGTCTGGAGGACATTTGTCTCCCCGCTTGTCACACATTCACTCTGGGGTGTTATGTTATCCTTTAGAAGGTGCAGACATACAGCCTCACTACTGCTCTACTCCACAACTCACACTGCAGTCCAGACGCTGGCTGAAGACAATACAGCTTTACATGCTGTTAAGAAGTGGTTTAGAGTACCAAAACCCCAGCTATTTCTAGGGATAAAAGGTGCACTGAGGTGCTTCAAAACCCAGGACAGTTTGCGGTCATCTCTCAACTGCAGCAATGTTACTGATACCATCTCACTTGCCCAATCAAATCCATCCTGAGCCTTGTTTCAACCCAACAGGACATTTGATTTTGGGGCACGCTCCCCCCTCCCAAATGACTGTCTGTGCTTCATGATAAGAAACAATCATTTCACCTCCATTTTTCCTCCTGGCAGCATTTACATTTCTTTTTGCATGCCTGCCATGCACCAGCGCTCCCCATCAGCTGCTCCCTAACATTTCATTTCCAGGAATTAATTCCCGCCTGATGTTTCACAACGATTAGAGAACACCTTCCAGCAGCTCCCACATTTCCCAGTGTGGAACTGGAAAAGGAGCTCTGCTTGCCATCCTCTCTACCTGCTGGCAGGGGGAAACCCCCTCGCACATCCCCTCCAAGATGAAGCCAGTTTAGGGTAATGCTGGAGGAGTTTACAACTGTTGATCAATGCTCTCCAACTCCACACTGCCACTCCGCATGGAGACTAATCCAAGCGGGGCACGGGAAAGCCATTTAGTATTCCCAGGCACTGGAACAAGCCATTTAGCCTGCAGAGGCGTCAACGCTGCGCAGCCACGTCCCGCTCACGCAAGGATTTGCCAGGATCTGTTTACAGGAGCCTCTTTTCCCTGCTAAAGGCAGGGAGGAAAATCCTCAGCAGAGAACGCAAAAGGCAACGTGCTGCTTTCTGCAACTCCTTCCTGTGAGCTGGGCAAACAAAGTGAATTCAGAAATATCAGTGCTGCTCCTGTATTAACAATGAGAGTGAGGGCTGCTGAAAGAGAAAGGGGGGACTCAAAGTATTAACAAAAGCCCACAGCACACTGGCTGTGGCCAAAGCTAGAGCCTGAAAGACTTCTTTGTCTTTCTGCTCAATGCAAGCCTATTCAACAGCCCGATATATAGCAGAAAGAAAGTGAGGGTGGGAGGAAGAAGAGTCCTGTCTCTTTAGGGGACGTCTCCTCAGCTGCCAAGCTGCGAGGCAGGGAGAGGGGACTTGCATGAGCACAGAGCAGCCCGTCACCCGGGCATTGTCTGCTAACAAACACCCACTGAAAGGACATGCTCTGCTCGCGCCCAACCTTCCTGACCAAGGGGGACACACGCCAGGGACTGGACACCCACTTCCCAAAGAGCCTCCAAGTGCAATGTAAATAATAAGCTATAGAAAATAAACCCCCTATTTCTAGAAGTCTGCTTGCTTTTTCTGCAATCCCTTCCTCCCAACAGTGAGCTATTGTTCCACTCCTGCTACTGAGGAAATGTTTGTGCTCCTTCTCCGGGTCCTTTACATGACAGACCTGCTCCTCATTTCAGGATAATTATCCAGCGCGCAACAAAGCCCACGAGCCCTGCACAGCTCCAGAGAAAATAAGCTTAACATTGATTTCACCAAACAAAACCAACACTTCCTTCCTCGTTTCCTTAGTGCTACCATAAAACCTCAGCAGAGCTCAGTAACTGACCAAAACACCGACAATCAGTCAAAGGAGGGTGTCACAGTTGATACTGGTGTGCTATTTACCACGGACACAGGCGACCACCAGTTTGAGATGCAGAGCAATGAAGGTGAGCACTGTCTCAAGGGACTGACACTTGCTGGGCAGTATTTCTTCCCCCAGATGTTAAATAGGGGCACACACAAGCTCCTCACCTCGGCCAGGCAGCCACAAGCACCAGGAGTGCATTCGCGCATGGTTTAAGCCGTGGCCATCATGTACCTTCTTGTGAAGGAGCAGACTTTGCAATGAATACACACCTGTAGGCTGGCTCCTCTCCTGCCCTCAACACCTGCTGGATGCTGGAGCCTACAGGCAAAGAGGGTAGTTTGAACCCTCCCTGCTTCTGAAGCCTTGGCCAGGGCAGAGCCAAGGTTCTGATGCTGGCAGGACCAGTGCAAAGAGGTCCCTGCAGCAAACCTCGTGTGTAACCAAATAGAGGAACACTTCAGTGAGAGAAAACAAGGTGCCTATTCCCACCCCTTTTAACATTCATCCTTCTAACCATGGCATGCAAGGGGACAGCCCAGCCAGCGCCAAATGAAGCTGCTACGGCAGAGGAGCTCCCGCATGCAGGATGCCTGGGCCGTATCAAAGCAGAGCTGAGCATGCAGGTTCTGCTCTCCTGCCACAGCTTTACTTTGGATAACCACATGAAACACAAACTCTTTTTGCACCACCAAACTGACCAACACTGCTGCGTTTAAGCCCTTCACTTTTGGGACTCCACATCTATTTCTGGAGTTGGCCAAGGGGCAAGAGATGTCTTTATAAAGAGACACAAACTCATTTATTTGCCTTAAAACCACGGGCTTCTTAACTGCAATCACAGCAGTAACTTCTACAAGAGCAGTTTATAAAGATAGAAACTCTTTCCCCTGTGTCCTGGCTGCACTAAAAGGGATAAGACACAGTTTTAATTAAGTTTGATTGTAGCCCATTACAGGAGCATGCACAAAGCCCCCGTTCGCACAGGGTGCTGCTTCCTGTCAGGTTTTCAATACAGAAAGGGCTCCCCTTCTTAACCATTAAGATAAAGATCGTTTTAGAAGCACTCATCTGTTGCCTGCTGGAAAATGGTGGAAGCTCTCATTAAAAACAGCCAGCTGTGCAAAAAGCTCCTGCTCCTCAGGCATCCCAAATGCCTCCAGAGGGAGAACCCACCCCGATGGACCCCATGCCCAGCCCCTGTGTACCCCACATCCAGCTCCCAGCACAAAGAGCCACTGCGCACACACACTCGCGCCTGCTGCTCTCCCCTCCTCGAATGCAGGAGTAGTTTTTGCCTCCTTTGTTTCTTCACAGGTGGGGAATGGCCACGTGGAGCGGGGAAGAGGAACTAAAAACACAACCCCTGTCACTGCAAACAGCAAAGAAGCCGCTCTGCTGCAGAAGGGGATTTTACAGCATCTTCTTGTATCATGTCTTTAGTTTCCTGTGTTTTTAATGCTATGTGCCCTCAGATCCAACTGTCCCATTACCAAAACACCCTCAAAGGGGAGAAAGAACCAAAACAGAAAGAGCAACTAAAGAAAGTTACTCAGCATAAATACAGGTGATTCTTTGTGTGTCTGGAACTCAAGCAGCTGCTTGTACCATACACAAGCTTGAAACCAAGGTGCAAAGAACCATGGATATAGAGGAGAAACAGAAACACAGCCCAGGAAACACTTATTTCTCACTGGCAACGACTTGGGCTTCGATTTGCAACTCTGGCACTATAAATACAAATGGGAGATTCTCTTTTCACCTTTGTAAGTGTAAGTCAGAGGCTGCTGCGCTGATGAGCAAGAACAAATCATAGCAGGGTACATCTTATTTATCTCTGTTCCTGAATGCAGCACACATCGAGCAGCAACTTATAGAAAAAGTCATTACTCCAAAGCTTTGGTGTCACCACCAGAGACACGAGGACATCAATAACATCTGTGTGAAAGTACACTCTGCAGGTAAATAGAGATGTAAGTATTTGTTCTGCTTAATTCGGCTTTGTACAGTCCCAGTAACACGTTTGAAACGTACTTATGAAATGCCTGTTTGATTCCTGAATGCTATCTGTGATGAAAGTTAGTCAATAAAACAACTGAAGACATAAGAAAGGCACAAGTTCTCCCATAACCAAGCACAACATAACCAAGAGCTACATGATGCTGCTTATCCCTCAGTATTCATGTGGGAAAAAATTAAGGTCTAAGGAAAGGCAGACACAGACCCTCACTAAATGCGTCAAGGCCAGTAAATGAGCTACAAGTGCAGCTGCCATAGAGCAGGTAGAGCTAAGCCTCACTGCTGGCCTCTCCGCCGCTTCCAGTGCAAACACCGCAGCCTCGACACCCAAGCGTATAAAAGGCTTTAAGGGACAAGCAACACGACTGAAAGGTGCATCAACCAAAAGAGCCTCTTCAAAGCACAGTGGGTGAAGGTTTCCTGGGTTTATGTCTTGTGTTTTTACTGAGTTGTAAGCTGTAGAGGGGATGAGGCACATTTTCAGTACGGAAACTGCCATCAGTTCACTGGTTTCCCTTCAGTCACGTCCCGCAGCTGCCTGAGTCAGTTCCGAGATTGGGATGATCCTCAAATATCACCCTGTCCCCTGGATCACGCAAAATGACCACAGGAACCTTGCTGCTCCCTGGGACAGGGAAGCGATGGCCTGCTCTCAGATCCTACCTACTTCTTAACCTCACATGCGGCGTGCGAGGCCTCTCCTGTGGGCTCCCTCTCAAGGGCAGACTCACACAGCACCCGCTCCCACACTGCGGTTACACGGCACAACAGCCCAGAAACCAAAACCAAAACCTGTGAGCGGCCATCCTGACGCAGCAAAGACAAGCGCTGCCTGGGAATAACACACGAGGAAGTCCTAACTCCACCCTGCGGTTAAACAACTCCTTGCTTGAAGGCACCACGAGATGAACTTCACACGAGCGTCAGCCTTCTTCTGCCCACGCTGCCACCAAAGGTTTCCAAGGGGGAAGTTGATGCTATTGCCCGGCACAACCAAGCTGACATTGCGGAGCACTTGCCAGGCACGTGTATGGCTCATTTTTACTTAGGGGAAATCTCTTTTCATGGCTGGCAAGAACACTTTGTTGCAATTTCCCCATTCTTAGGTGGAATTCAGCAAATCTCTGCAGCCAGGGCAGGCCAACAAGGGCAGAAGCTCCTTTCAAACAGTCCAGGTTCACTCACCTCCCATGCAAACAAACCCCGCTTTCCTCCACTGGACCCCTCTGCAGTCAGGCAGTGACCAGGAGGTTCCACAAACCCCTCCTGCTCCGTAACCACTCCTTGGGCTTTAATCCAGACAAAACTTCCTGTTTTCCCGAGCTGACAGCAGGAAGCTACCGCAAAGAAACAGTTCAGTTCTCACCTTTAGGCAAGAGGAAACCCGCAGCCAACATCAGCCACAACACATCCCTGGGGAGATGTAGGCGATGGCTTCCAGTGAGAGCTGAGGGCTCCATCCTCACGAACACCATTCCTCTTGAGGCACCTGGCTGGAGCCACTGTGTGAAAAAGGCTCAGGACCTCACGCCAGGATATGGATGGAGCAGTGCCCAAGTGGAATGCTGATGCTCAGGGAGCTATGGTGAGCACCCAGCCAGCATGATTCCCATGCTAGGAGGACAGCAGCACAGTTCTGGATTGCAGCACCCCACCATGAGCACAGACTTTCTGACCCTGCAATAGCTAAGTGAATGCTTAGGCCCATCTTATCCACATCCTGAAGGTATTTCCTACCTCTGCCTTTTTCCTCCAAGAGCTAAAAGGTGATTAAATATTTAGTGCTTCACCAAACATTTCTTGAATACGGGAGCAGCTGAAGTCCCACCATCCACAGCACCACTACACGTCTGCTTATATGTACCTGCAGGTTACCCAAAGAAGCTGTGGCTGCCCCATCCCTGGCAGTGTTCAAGGCCAGGTTGGACACAGCGGCTTGGAGCAAGCTGCTCCAGTGGAAGGTGTCCCTGCCCGTGGCAGGAGTTGGAGCTGGAGGAGCTTTAAAGTCCTTTCAACCCAAACCACTCTGCGATCCCATTCTATTTGAGCTGTATTTTGGGAAGCAACCCTGGAATTCCTTTGCTCTGGAATGCCAAGTTTTGGCACGTTTCAGAAGGGATGTGTTAAGGGATGGAGCAGCAAGTACAGAACTGGAGAAGACCCACTCCATCAAGCAGCACTTGGAGCAGGCTGCCTTCAGAGCAATGGTACAGACGACCTGGGGAGTGGCACACAGTGATCCCGATCTAAAAATAACCGGATCAGAGGAGTGACAGTCAATTCTAACTCCATTATTCAAATCTTGATTAAATCTAATGTCGAGTATATTTCTTAATCAACCTGCCACAAGTGACTACTTGAAGGCTCATCTCTCAAAGGCTGTTTTCAGGGTAGAGCCTTAACACACGGAGGAGCAGGTAAAACACGAAAACGATTATCCACAAAGCTTGTTCTCTCCAAAAATATTTGGCAAAGCACCGGATTTTTTTTTGTCTGTTTCATATAAACATGATGTGAACCGAAATTAAAACACGGTCTCAAAATGCCCTTTAGCACCTAAAAATGAACCAAGCTCAGAGAGAAGAAAGCGTCTTAACCAAGGCTTTTCTCAGCATGGTGCAGCAAGAAAATAGTCCTTTGGATACTGTTAACTGCATTTATTTTTGCATTTAACTACAACAGCAGGGAAAAAACATCCATTACCTTAAAGAGAGATATCCCAACACTACTTTACTCAACAGAAGCTCTTCTAGACCAGGCTCCGGCTACCAAGCAGCTGGTGAGTGTTAAAACACATACTTGGGTAAGGAACAGCCAGCAGGGCAATGGAATGCTGGCTCCTAACCCCCCAGCACATGCACTGGAGGTGACTGCACACTGCAACCCCCCTCCAGAGAGGGCAAATGCAAAGACGCTGCCAAAAAGTGGCTCTAGCTGCTGCTCGCTGCAGTTTCTGCCCCGGCAGATAACCACAGTGCTCAGAGCCAACCACACCCCGTGTGTCAGTTCAAAACGCACCCTGAGAGCCTGGTTTAGAACATTTAAAGGTGGAAGTGAATGGAAGGGTTAGGAGAAGGGAGAAGTTCCTGGTTTATCAAGCAAGGCCACCGAGAGAACTCACTGCAACCACCACCAAGGAAGAGGGAAGCTGCTCATCCCCGGCCAGAGGTGGGCATAGAGTAACAGAGTGGTTTGGGTTGAAGGGACCTTAGCGCTCATCCAGACCCAACCCCCTGCACGGACAGGGACACCTTCCACTAGAGCAGCTTGCTCCAAGCCCCGTCCAACCTGGCCACAAAAGCCAGGCCCGAAGCATCATTCCTAGCGAACGTGAAGGAGACTTCAGAGTGAACAAACTATGTTGTTCAGGAAAGGAAGACGGAAAGGGGGGGAAAGCAGGAACCTTTGTAGGATATAAGCACTCCAAAAGAAACATCACACCCACAACAGTCCCAAGCAGTGGCTGAGGAACAGCCAGCGTGATACAGGCAAACCCGACACAGGGCCAAATGTGTGACAGTTGCTGTTCTCCATCATCGCTTTTTGAAGGGGGAAAGTAAGTGACAGCAGTAGTGTTCACTGAATAGCAGCTATCCAAGATCAGGACTAAGCAAATGGCTTGGTAAATGCTGTGAGAACACACAAAGCAAGGCTGCAAGCAGCTCCACAGGGATCACAAGGAGCAACTGGGAGGAGATGCCATGGGAGAGCCAGGTTTTGATCTCGGCCATAGCACACGGACATGCACCAGCCCACTGCTTTCTGGAGTTACTTTGGCTTCTGGTATATTCCAGAAGTAACAGGTATGGCTTTTCAGCTGTCCTCCAGGCCTTTGGCTGCATCAGATGCCTGTGCACACGTAGTCTGGCAGAAAAAATAGTATTTTTAATAAAGTATTATTAAAGTAATTCAAGTATTGTAAAATTTAATTAAAGTATTGTAAAGTAATAATAAATTAATAATTAATTTATTATTAAAGTATTTTTAATAAAGTCAAGAGAGCAGAGTTACAGCCATGAACACCTTCGACCCCTCACATCCTGCAACACAACTGCTGGTGGGTTTATTGTAAACTCCTCTGTACGTCAAACACTGAGCTCAAGACAATTCACACCACAACACTCAAAACTCACAAACTGAATCCCACTTCAGAGACAACAAATATCCCCAAATTTACACACTTCTGTCCCCTGATCAGCAGCTGAAACAGCAGCTTCTGGCCTGGTACCGGCTGCCTGCATGCCCACTGAGTGGCACTGACCTGCTTCACCACTGTTTGCTTCCAGGTAACCTGCTAAACAGGATCTCGGGTCTGGGGGTGAGGTGTGGAGCTGGGCGCTGACCCTGCCAGCACTGGAATCTCTGCATTTCCAAAGCCTTGCCACCAAGAGAAGATTGGGATTGTTTGCTCTGGGACTTTATTCCTTCAGAACAGTTACTTAACACACACCATCATTTCCACACTGAGCACATCCTGCAAACACAAAACCAGCTAAGAACACTGAAGTCTGAACAGACAAAGCAGAGAGGGACAGATGACACAACTAAAACAACACATGGAAGAGGGCAAACCAGGAGGAATCTGCCTCATCACAGGGAGAAGTAACCAAGCTTTTAGTCAGCCTTTATTCAGCTACAGCCTGGAACAAACTCCCTGCGGGGGTTACAGTCCACCTGCCCTCAGACTGGATCCAGCAAGTCAAACCTTATGTCTCCAGCTTCCTTTTAGCACCAGCAATTACCTGTACGCGGAAAACAAAGTTCCTGACACAGACACAAGTACTGCAGGCTTGGTGATGGTGAAGTTCACCCAAGAGTCTAAATGTCCATAATGCTCTAAAAAGCAGCTTCTTCTTTTCATCTTCCTGTGCATACCATTAACTTACCTCACCCTTACCTTAACCCCACAAATAAGTTACTAGAGCTACAACCCACACACACCCCTCCTCTATAGGAGGATCAGGACCCTCCAGCAGCAACCGTCTATTTCCAAGCCAGGCTTTCTCTCTGTATGATAAGCAGGAATATCAAACAGCCCAGTACTTCACCATCTCATCCACTCTGCCACATTTCCTACTGTGTCTTTAGTACTTCATGCTGTGACTTCATGGGAAAATGTGATGCTCTGCTGGTCAATCCGTCAGGAACATCACAGTGACAGCAGTGTTGTCACCCAAACCCATGGTCCTGCCCTCTGCTCAGCAATAAATTCCAGCAGTTTGCTTCTCAAGAGTGTTAAAGCCCATCTTAACTCCCAGTTTTGTAACGCCTCATGGTTCTCCCCCCTCCATAACCTTTATTTCAGCCGTTTATCAAAATGAAATGAAATCCTAAGTACCCTCTTGCCACATGCAGAGCTCATATGACTTTATCCAAGCTAAAAGCCTGTGTCATACAAAATGAAAGCCTGAAGAAGCAGGCAGCTTGGGAAGACAATGCAACGCACCTTACACTGCTGCACAAAACCTTGCTTCATTCAAGGATACAGGCTGGACGGGAGCTCAGAGTCTGCTTGGTCCGATCCTCCGCACATTCTGTTCTTCCTCCTAAGGACTCTCAATTGCATCCTTACACACACCTCTACAGGGTGCTTCAAGAAAAAGAGTAATAACAGCAATATATTTATCCCAGTAGTCTGAAGATGAGCAGTAAACGAGTCCCAGTGTTCTTCACTTAAGAGAAATCCTGGGTTGAATTCTGTTATCCCTGCCTGCTGAATTCAGGCCACGAGCACAGAGGTGGAGCACAGAGGGAAAGCTGAATCTGCTGCATGTCGCCAATGAGGAAGCTTTCCAAGCACTCATCTCTTTCTTTACAGTTTAAAGGGGCCTCTGAAGCAACAATACACAGCTGAACCAGCCCGGAGGTGTGAGGCAGGAAGATGGAGATGCCCTTCAAAGGCTGAGGAGAAGCTCCCCATAACCCGGCTTCAGTGTGCGCTTGAGCCCAGAGCACCCCCTGTGCTGGGCTGCACCCCCAGAGCGTGAGCAGCAGCTCAGGGAGGGGATCCTGAACCTCTGCTGTGCTCTGGGGAGATCCCCCTGCAGCCCTCATACAGCTCTGGGGCAGCAGCACAGGAGGGACGTGGAGCTGATGGAGCGAGGCCAGAGGAGGCCATGGAGCTGCTGCGAGGGCTGCAGCAGCTCTGCTCTGGAGCCAGGCTGAGAGAGCTGGGCTGGGGCAGCCTGGAGAAGAGAAGGCTCCTGAAGGGGAGACCTCAGAGCAGCTCCAGTGCCTAAAGGGGCTGCAGGAAACCTGGAGAGGGGCTTTGGACAAGGGATGGAGGGACAGGACAGGGGAATGGCTTTAACTGCCAGAGGGGAGAGTGAGATGAGCTCTTGGGCAGAAGCTCTTCCCTGTGAGGGTGCTGAGGCGCTGGCCCAGGGTGCCCAGAGAAGCTGTGGCTGCCCCATCCCTGGCAGTGTTCAAGGCCAGGTTGTTGCCTGTTTTACAAGTGCTGTTTTACAGCGTTTTATCAAATTAACTATGATAAAGACAAACACTAAGGTATGGGGAGGAGGCAACGAGAACACCAAGAAAAGGATTTGCTCCAGTTTGAGAGCACTGAACATGGTCTCAAATGGTGACATTTTGCTACACTTCAGAACAGGAACAGACCAAGTCACGTATCTTACATCCCTGTTGCAGAGCATCCCTGACACTACTGGGAGCTGCAGCACAAGCAGCCTGCAGATACACAGTTCTACAGGCCACCAAACAAGCTGGTCCCAACACACTCCCTCTTTTTCCTTTGCAGTTCAGAGACATCTTTGACCCACCTGCAGCAAGCACTGATGCCAAAGATCTTTTATGTCCCTCATTCCTAAGCAAAACCACCACCTTAACAGCAACATAATAAACCCAAGGACAGAGCTCGACCACAAGGAAAATCAATCCAAGCCTGACAAGTGAACTCTCCTCCTCTGAGGAAGTATTTTCAACCTTCTCCTACTGGAGGTGGAAGTTCAGCAGACCTCTCCAAGAGCTTCCAAACCCTGAGTGACCTTTCAGCTTAACCAGCAAAGACCGCAACTCCCTGATGGAGACCAACAGTTATCCCTGCTTTCAACACGTCCCAGCTTGGCTGCATTCTTCCCCTGACAAACTCCTTTCAAACAGCAAGACCAACCTGCACTGCCAACGGAGAAGCACCTCTCCACCCTCCTCGGTGCTCTCCTGCTCTCTTGTTTTATTGCTGTGCTCCAACTTCTTTCTACACACCCTTCACAGGTTAATTAATGGTCCTCTTGGATGATCAGATGTCTGGTAATTCAGGCTTTTGAACCACTCCACACCATAACTCTCATCAAGGCACTCACATCTCACTGGAAAGCTCTCTGCTGACTGTCCCCACTACTGACATCTGCGCCATTCAACAAGACATTCTGGAAACAGGTCCAGGCTATAAAACTCACATGTTCTTCAGCTGCCAGGATGGGAATTTGGTGACAAGACAATTCATTCATTTATTTAATGATCTTAATGTCAGCCTGAGTGGATAAAGTGAGCTTTGGCTTCAGCGAGCAGCAAGGAGACCGTGCCAAGTGCAGCAACAATTGGTTGGGTGCACGCCGGCAACACCAGGTACTGCTGCAGATACTGCAATAGAACCTAAATTTTGGGGGGGAAATGGGAATATTCCAAGTTAAACTTGGTGCACAAGCTCAGCACCAGTTATTTAAACATAGTTTATTGTGCAGATGAACTTCTCTGTTTCAATTTATAAAGTGGTTTGGAATGTGATCAATACAATTAAGCTGAACAGCTTCAGCTCATCAAAAATCACACTTTGCTATATTTGCATATCCACAAAAATTAGACCTGTTTTCTTTTGAAGAGACAGCCATAAAACCACTTTGAAATGTATTGTAAAACACAATAATGCTGAAGGAAAACATAAAACCCAAGTCGGACAGGTTGACAGCTGAATTCTTTCACAAACCTCCAATACAAAACAGAGAGCCCGTAAAAGCGAACTATTCAAAGAGAGCCTGTCCAGTAACCAGCATTTGTATGTGTGTAAGCCGTGGTGAGAAAGGGCCACGCAAACTTTGCATTCTACCCCGAGCTGAGCTCAAAGACGTCTCACCAGCTCAAGTACATCCACAAGAGCGTTTCCATTGCTGAAGTTGGGTACGAATCACCAACTGCTGAAATCCCCTTCCCAGCGCACTCCGGCGTGGGAGACACACCATGAACTTCACATTGCAAGTCACAACAAAGATGCCTTAAATGCTTTTTGATTTCTTGATTTGCCCCCAATAAGCAGCACAGGTTACATACCCTCAGCTACAGCACCCTGCCAGCTTCCTTTTCAGATGTAACATAGATATTGAGTCTGTTCAATTCAACAGCTGCACGCTGCAAAATAAAGTGGCCAGTGTCAAGCCTACAGCATCTTCATCACCACAAACACGAATTCAAGACTTCAGATTTCATTCTGAATTTTACATCAGACTTGACAGATCTGCAGAAAACCTCCTGGCAGCCCAAGGACAGAAGGACAAAGTCTCACTGCATAGTGGAAATGCACATTTCCTACAGACAAGGCCTTTCCTCGGGATGCTGGGAGCCTTTCAAAGACAGCGGCTGACTCAAAAACCAAAGCTGCAAGTAGTATCACTAAAAAAATCTTTCCCTTTGATACCTGTAGGAAGAGTCTCTGGCTCAGTCTGAAAAGACTGAAGACTTCTGTCATTGCTGAACAAAATAAGCCCAGAAAAATGCTGGTTTTAAGGCCCAGTGACTTCTACGACTTCTTAATAAGGCATAAAAGAGGGAGATCTCTTTTCCAGACCACCATTAGTGCAGCCATAGCTTTAGTTCAAACGGATTTTCAAATGCCAAGCAGGGCCAACATTTAAATCTGACTACTCTTAGTAATTCAGTGACTCCACACAGTCACCCTCACATCAAACCAAAACACAAACACACAACCATCATCCCAACCCGCAAGAGAGAATTGGTGCAATGTTTATCAGCCTCCACCTCCCAAAAGCTTTCCAAACCCAGGACAATCTGTGTTATTTAAGACCTTTAACTGCATTAACTCTTCCTGGCTCGGTGTTTTTACAGCATCAAGAGCACACTCAAAGCCTGGCAGCAAGATTTCCTTGCCCACCACACTGAGGCTGTGCCACGGGAAGGCCGCTCCCTGGTGACTGGGTGAGAGCAGGGATGGGGTTTGTGTTTGTGACTTTGACAGTTATCCCGTGCAGACACTCTTACTCCAGAGCACAAGAGTCTCATTTCTGCTGAGCTCAACCGCTTGGAAAGAGCAGCTGCTCCAAACATCTCGACAAGTCCTGAACCATTTCAACCCTTCACGGACGGCTTTGGAGAAGGCTGCAGGTATCGGTCGACAACCGGATATGCTTTCCTTTCCAGATGCACAGTATAGAAGCCACTCTGCCTTTTTTCCAGGTATATTTCAGGCTCTAGAAAAAGCTTAACTCTCAACCAGATACAGGACACACAACAGAAACGTATTATTTGTGGTAGCAGAATTGCTTCAAACCTGATACAATCTTGGTGCGGGGGAACTTGGCCTTTCCTCTCCCCCTCATATGACTGCGCAGCAAATAAAGGTACAGATAATTCTTAGGTACAATCCAAATACACAGTGCATTGTTTTCCTTTCAGGAAAGAAGGCAAAATGCTGTCCCATTAACCCAGTTACATGCCCAGCAGCAATTTGACTCAAGTCCCATCAGCAACAGCGTGCCATCACCTACTACGAGAAGGAAGCGTGTGTTCTGGGACACCTTCCAAACGTATATAATAAAACATAAGAATAACATGTACTAGAAAATTTCACTAGCCCAAAAGCTCATTTTGCTCTCTCCCTTTGATCCTTTTCTTTTTTAAGAACACATTCTATTTTCTTCTTCCTGCTGTTCCACATCATCATCTCCTATTTGGGAGGCAAAGCCAAGTCGAGTTTGGAAAGGAAAGCTGTACACAGAAGGTCTTCGAATTGCCACTCAGTGTAAAACACAGTGCTATGAGAAGTCACAGCAACTGTTCCCTTAGAACAAAGAAGAGAAATGAGTTCCACCAGTTCCTCCAGACCCCAGGGTGCACAGCTCCTCCACCCACATCTCCATGCCCCATAACACTGCTTTACTATTCCCCACTCATTCCAGAAGAGCCTTTGCCAGCAGACAGCCACGGCACAGATGAAGTTTCCTACTGAAGAGCGCCTGTGCAAGAGTGCTACTGCCCATCTGGAATTCCCCAGAGTAAAAATTCCAGCAACTCTAATCATATCAGTGGATTTACACGCAACTAAACTTGACACTTAACCAGCCCTGAAACTGCTGGCTTAGGGAGAAAAAGAAAACACAGGTTACTTACAGCCTCTGAAGAGAGCGCCTCACTGCTAACTTACTGTGAAACAAAAAACAGAGGAAATGCACCAGCTTGACACATCCCAAAGTTCGCTAAGAACATGGAAAAGCCTTTCAGCCCTAAGGTGATGGACCAACCCGCACACAGAGCTGAAAATCCTGCTACATCCCAACGTCGGAAAGGGAAGTTATCTGTTCCAAGTCTCCTATGACTCTCTCACCGACTTCTTACCGTAGCTAAAAACACAAACTGGGTTCCAAAATCAGCACCGCACATTAAATACGTATATATTGAAATGGCTGAAGTAACCTTCTCCTGCAAGCTCCTGCCAGAGAACCCACACAATCATATCCTCACATACGAGGGGAAAATCAGCTGTGTGAAATCACATTTCTGGAAGAATCATTCTCTCCAAGTCTCCCAAAGCTGGTAAGTGACATATCTGCGCTATAACATGATTAGCTTTTGTCATTAAATAAATTAAAGCTACTTCTGCTGGAGAACGCTAAGATGTGCCAAGGCTGAGGAACATCAACAGGGGAGAAGGCAGAGAGGTCTAAAAGCACTTAATTTTTTGGCAATACGCTCACAAACCCGTTCCCGTTCCTCCCCTGCAGAAGAGCTACTACCCCAGGGAAAGCCTCCATGTTTTCAAAGCTCCCCTCCTGCTGCATTCCCTCCCAAGTTGTATGATCTCCACAGCTTCAGACACTCCCAAATGGAAACTTCTCAGGCAACACTGCTGCTCTTCCTCCCCCTCATCCAGTCGTGCTTTCAGAAAGCTCGCTCCTGAACTCGGAAAAGCAGAGAGCAAGAACACCTCTGATCTCAGCCCCGCTCCTCCCTTCCTGCCCACCTCTCGCCACTCCTTCCCTTTCTTGACCAGAAAGCTCCAAACACCCTTCCTGGCGAGCAGCTGCCGCTGGCATCTGGAAGAGGACTTCCAACCGTGCTCTCGTTTTAGCTCCAGTTCAATGTCAAAGCTGCCCAGAAGCCAGGGTGGACCCACCTGAGGCACAGGGGGGCCCAGCGCTTCACACAAAAGCCACCAGGAAGCTCTTCAAGCTGACTTCTATGCCCAAGCAGCTTCCTGACCCCTGGGTCTTCATCTTCAAACCCATTACCAGCTAAACACCAGGCAGCACAGCGATGTTGCACCACACACTCCGGAAAGAGGCACTTGTAATGGAAGTAAGCAGGGAGGGAAGATGGCACTGGGGGTATCACAGCAACCCAGAGACCTTGATCCTTCAGTGCATGCTGAAGATGCTCTCCTTGGAGAAATCCTTGGGCACTTTCCCCTGCAGCTCGACTCTTTGCTCCATTAAGAGAAGACAGAAAGCCCCACGCACCCAAATCCTCCCCAACAGTCTTGATATAACTGGATCATCAACACAGGCCTGCTCCAACAGCACAACCTGGCCTGCACCCGTACACAGGGCAAGTCCGGCCAGAAACTCATCCCAACTTCACACACAGTCTCTTGCATTCCCAAAAGTGATTCTGTACCTCTTGCAGTTATCCCAGGCTTTAGGAAGCTGCTCGCATCCAGAAGATGCCACTCACCAGAGCAGGAAGCAGCACACTGCTTTCAGAAAGGAACTAGAGCACAGTCAGCTAAAACAAACCCAGCAGAATTAAAGCCAACATTCAAGTACTGAGGCAACATCAGCAAACCCCACATTTCCATGCACAGCAACAATGCACCTCACACTGAACCCCCCCTCCAAACACTGACCCTTCCTCTCTGCTTCTCAGAAATGGAATTAAATTGGAGGAACAAGGAAGGAATTTCAATGACTTTCTGTTAAAACCCACTCTGAACCTGCCACAATCAGCTCACTGCAATAACCTGAAAAACATGCATGTCCAGAGATACCCAATCCCACACTGAAACAGCCACAGTGATAGATTAAGGTCAAGTTTACTGGTCCCTGCACAAAGCCCATCAACAACCAGGAAGCTGAACTCCCTCCAAACACAAGGAAGTTTGGAAAAGGAAACAAAAACCTACTGACACCAGCCCAGAGCCCATGACGGCTCCAACTTGGCTCCCAGGTCGAGCATTAAATTAACCCTGCAGGGCCAGGAGACATGGAGCTCACCCACGTCCACCAGTTTGTCCCTCACAGCCCAATGTTTGCCCACATTCAGGCCAGGGCTGTGAGGAAACCAGTGACCCGATTACACCAATCCAGAGAACTCATTCCCAATGTGGGGACTTTGTAACGAGCAGCTTAACGCAACACACACATCCTTCAAAGTGAGAGTGTGAGGGAGAGTAAAGAAACACGGCGCAGTTTGACACGTGTCACAAGCAACACCAAGAGAAGACTACAGAGGGACCTTCCTTGACACTTTTATGGAACAAGTCTCACTTCTTCCACATGCCCAAGCACTTGAACAATCGACTTCACCTGGAACTTCTTCCTCACAGGTATCTGAAAGCCAAAGCACAGGCAGGCAGGTGGGATTCATTTCTGGTGATGTCCCTCTGTGCATCATTTCAGTTACACCCTTCTCATCCCCCCAGACAAGAGTCACAATCCAACTGGAGGGCTTGTCCATACTGACAACTGAGCCCACTTCTTGCTTGAAACCAGGTTCAACTGACCACTCCCAGAGTCACAGAATTATCCCAGCTTACTTCCACAAGGGAAATTTACCTTCTTGAAGCCACCGAGTTAAGGAATTTTCTCAAAGCTCTGTCTTGTCTTACAGCAGCTCCCATTAATTTCCTACTCAGCACATAATACAATGAAACTCCCATCAAAACATTTCTGTTCTTCATGTCCATCACTCTCTAGCTTCACTTTCCCTCAAGAAATATATGCATTTTTTACATCCCTTCTTCCCCCTGTATTTTCCTTTTCCCTCACTAGCGCCTTTCCACAAATGCACATGCACCATTCCCTCTCACACAGTTCTTTGCCTCAGTTACACAGATAACATTTCAATTCACGACATAGGAAGTACTAAACCCACACGCGTTTCCAAAGACACAAAGTTCACCACATGGAAACTGTTTGAGTTTCAAAAGCCCAACTCAGAGCCTCAACCTACCTATTGACATACAGTAATCCTTCACGTCAACAAATAAACCCTTGTGCTGCCATGAAGGAGACCTCACAGTGCTCTGCCCACTCTGAGTCTCCAGAAGCAACCTGCAACCGGCCTGTGTCTGCTGGAGGAGAACGCTGCTGCCTCAACAGTCGGATCAAAACAGAAAGGAAAAAAACCAGAAAGAAACCCAAGAGAGCTAAAAATAAGGCTGAACTCGGATGACCCTCTGCACTCTGGTAAATCAGAGCTGAACTCTGCTCTCCACGCTCGCTCCTGTGAGGTAACAGCTTTTGTTTACTACCTGGAAGCCAACAGCGGAGGCTCAAACTCGCCAGGACACCCCAACACCTAAACGGCACCAAGAACACATGGAGGGGTTTGTCTCCACCACAAGCACAGAGCAGGGGTTTGTAAATTTACTGTGGGTCAAACAGTGTGTTTTCAAACAGGCGTGGCTAGAAACAAAAATCACACTTTATTATTTTAACCTCCTCACCTCTATAACATCAACTCCTCACATCTACCCTGCACTCCTCCGTTCCTCTCTATCTCGTGCTCCAAGTGTCCATTTGGGTCCCTGCGACGGGACATGCTGCCAGAACACCTCCCGCTCCTTCGGGGTCTCGCCTGCTCCTTCCGAGCCTCTCTACTTTCAGGCCGCACTCAGATGTAAACCCCAGCTTCAGCCCTCACATGTTCAAGGCTGCTTGTGACAACACCCACCAAAAGCCACGGCGTCCGCCTGTCTGAGCTACAGCAGCACAGCCACTCTCACAAACCACCACCAAGCTCACCCTCAACCACAGCGGGGAAGGATTCAAGTCCCTCCAGTGTTTTTACTGATTCCTTCAGATCAAGTGCTTTGGAAAGCCCAGCACACTCCTGATCCTAGAGCCAGGCACACCTCAACTGTCAAGGCACCCAAGTGTCACATCCCCTGTTAAAAAAGATCCTTCCCAGACAAACCAGCACCTTGCAGGGAAGGTCAGCTGAGCACAGCCTCACTGGCCGGCATTCCCACTGTAACACTTGGCACATCACTCAAAAGTGAACAAATTTCCCCTGAGCAACAGTTTTACTCACCACCACCCCGCTGACTCTGCAATGACAGCACCTTCCCACTTAATTCTTTCCCCCTTAAAGCACAGGCTGGAATTCCGGAAGAGGACCCAAACCTCGGAGAAGCTTTTCACTTGACCCAAACAAATCTGTAACGTCAATAGTCTCATGATTTAAGCAACGCATTTGTTGTCATGGCAAGACCGATTCTTGCCGGAAGCTCAAGAAAACAATGGACCTAAACTGGTTAGAGAAGGGCTTGGTTTTCCCACCTCAAAAATGAAAGTGAGAGCAAGGAAGCGCCTGCACAAGGGGAACACTGCTCTCGAAGAGCACAGGCATCCTCACAGCCCTCAGCAGCAAAAAACACCCTGTTAAAACCCAAGCTGCTGCCACCGACCAACAGCAAAGCGCCCTGTTTGGTGCCGCCGGCCCCAGCACAGCCACACCATTCCTGGATAAGAACATATTTCCCCCAAGTGTGGTTTGCACTTCATGGTGTGTCCCCCCCATTAAGAACTCCAGCTCGGGCAAGGAAGACAAGAGCCAGTTTGCCAGGGGATGCTGCGGGACGGGAACAAAACCTCACCCGACTTTCCTGCTGATCCCTGCAGTATTTCCCTCCCGACTTGGGGCCTAGTGGCAGCAGAGAAGCAAAGACCTTTAAGAAACATCCGCAGCAGCCGCCGGCCTCTCTTTGTAGCAGGGGCCGTTCTGCGGTGGGGTTTTTGCGGCGGGACCCTTCCCCTCCCCACCACGTGTGGCCCCGCAGAGGAAGCGGCTCTCAAGCACAACGTTCTGCCCGAGCCCGATCCGCACCGGCCGAGGAGGACAAACAAACGGCAGTAAAAGAAAGGAATCCCAGGAAAACCGACCCCCGGCTGGGAAAACCTGCGCTGGAAAACAGGAGAACGAAGGCACTTACCTGAGAGCACCGCAGGTACAACTGAGGAGGGGGGCGTAAGTTTACCCTTGGGGGTCACCGCTGCTCGGAGAGGGGGGGGTGGAAGGGGCTGAGGGACCCTCTGCTTCCCCAGGGGAAGGGGGTGAACCCCCAAAGCAGCCCATGAGCAAAGGGGGGGTCAGACACCCCCTTTCCCGCAGCACCCCAGCAGGTGCAGCCCCCCCTTTGCATTGGGGGGGGGCACAAACACACACAAACACACACATAAAGGAGCGGGGGACCCCAACCGCCACCCCCCGCGGGACGCCCCCTCCCCACAAACACACATCCCCCGGGGCTGAGGGGGCCCCCGCGGCCCCGAGCCCCCCACCCCGGGCCCCGCTCGCTGTGGGGAAGGGGGTGTCGCCCCCATCCTCCCTCTCCCCCGGGGCAAAGGATACTGCTGGGGCGGCTGGGGCGGCAAGGCCCTGATGTTGGGGTGAGGCGCCGGCGCCGCCGCCGGGTGAGGGGGAGCCGGAGGGGGAGGCGGCCCCGCCGCCGCTGCCGCCGCCCCGCTCCCGGGGCCGGTCCCCGCCGCCGCCGCCGCGCCGGGTTTCAAAGCCGCCTTCTGCGGTAAACTCATCGCCAAGCGGAGCCACCACCCCCCGGCGGGGAGCGGGGCCGGGGCCGGGGGGGAGCCGGGGAGCGGGCCGGGGGCCGGTGCGGCGGCCGGGGCAGCGCGGCGGGCCGGCACCGGCGCCGGTCTCCGTGACAACGCGCCTCCCGGAGGGCTCGGCGCGGGGAGGGGACGGGAGAGGGGCCGGCGGGGAGGGGAGGGGGGGAGGCGGCTCAGGCCGCGCTGCTCATGAGCCGCCGGCGGCGGGGGGTCTCGGTCCCCCTCCCCGGGGGCAGCGGAGCCCTTCGCGGTGGCGGCTCTCGGGCGATGCCGGCGGATTTTCCTCACTGAAGTAGCGGAGCATCAAACATGGCGCTGCGGCCGCCTCCAGCAGTCCGGCAGGACGGACGCTCGGGCGCCTTCGGGCCGCTCCGGAGCCGCTCGGCCCACCGGCTCTCGGCAACCTTCGGCTCTTTCCGGAACCGCTCGCCGGCGAGCGGCGTTCGGGAAACCTCGGCTTCTTCCGGAGACCTTCGCGGGCGCACGCGTTCTCCTCGCCGCCTTCCCCCCTCCCTCCCCTCTCGGCCCGGCACCTCCCGTGACCCCCGCGCTCGGGAAACATCGGCTCTTTCCGGAGACAGGGAGCGTGAGGGACTTCGGGAAGCTTCGGACCGACTCGGATGAGGAATTCCCGCCCAGCCGGGAGGTGCTCGGGGCTCTTCGGAGCCTCTCGGGAGCGGCGATGCCGCAGCTTCGGGCGCTTTCGGCTTGGCCCGGAGAGACTTCGGCAACGCTCGGCTCTGAAGGAGCGGCGTCTAAGCGGGGCGGCTCGAAGCCGTCCGCCCGCTCCGTATCGCGGGCTCGGGCCTCTGCGCTGCCCAAAACCCTCATCCCCGGCCCCGTTGGCAGCCCTGCGGCCCCCAGCCAGGCTCCCGGGTCAGCTGGCGGGGGCAGCACCACAGCCCCCACAAGGGCCCTGTCAGCTGTGAGGGAGCCACCTTAGCAATGGGCATGGCGCAGGGAGGCCCCTCAGGGCCTGCGCTGTGGTAGCAGGCACCCAATTGCCACCATCTCCAGCGCTTCACACCGCTCACAACCACCGCCGGGTTGGCCTCGGCCGAGGCGAAGGCGGTTTGTACCATCTCAGGGAGGTAAAGGGGACCTCAGAGCACATTGAAGCCGCAGCCGCATTGCCCTGACTTGTCCTGCCCCGCCGCTGGCTCCGCAGGGCTCATTCCAGCCGCCTGGCACCTCCCGGCGCTCCTGCCGCGCCGCACGTCCCAGGGAGACGCTCCCAGCGCGGGCAGGTATCGGCACCCTCGGTCACCAGCCAGGGCCACAGCGGCTGCCCCAGGGAGGCTCTCCGCAGCTTGTTTGCATCCCGGCTCCTGCGTGTTCTGGGCAGCTGCAGGTTTAGGAGGAAGGTAATAACTTTAAAGTGATGGCAAATAAACTCTTAAAAGGGAAAAGCTCCTTTATTACAGTAAACAGTTCCCTTGGTGGTGTGTTCAGGCACTTAGTAAGGAACTGGTGCCGCAAGTGAAAGCTGGCAGAAGGAACATGGGTTTTCTTTGTGTGCAGGACCCCTACCCGATGAGTCACCTCTACTCCCATCTCCCCAACAGCTCCATATGCAAACATAAAAGTAACTTTGTGAGAAAACTGGGGCTATGGAGCCTGGAGAAGAGAAGCTGCATGGAGACCTCAGAGCAGCTTCCACTGGAAAGGGAGCTACAGGGATGCTGGAGAGGGACTCCATCAGGGACTGTAGCAATAGGACAAGGGGTGATGGGTTCAAACTGAACCAGGGGAGGTTCAGGTTGGAGATAAGGCAGAAGCTCTTCCCTGTGAGGGTGCTGAGGCGCTGGCCCAGGGTGCCCAGAGAAGCTGTGGCTGCCCCATCCCTGGCAGTGTTCAAGGCCAGGTTGGACACAGGGGCTTGGAGCAAGCTGCTCCAGTGGAAGGGGTCTCTGCCCGTGGCATGGGTTGGAGCTGGAGGAGCTTTAAATTCCCTTCAACACAAACCAGTCTGGGATCAGAAAGAGGAGTCTGGACTCTGTGTTACTCACTGGAGAAAACTCAGCCCCAGATCCAAATTAGTAACAGGGTCTTGAATCCATTTTGCCCTTTGAGTCAGACTTTGAATTATTCCAGTGTAGTTTGTGCAGGTCAGGTGTAGGACACGGCACCCACCCGTGCACACACATGGGGACTGCAGCCAGAAGCTCACCACCCCCCCAAGGTGTGATCTCAGGAGAAAAGAACCAGCCTCCAGGAAAAGCAGCTCTGTGACATGAATAGTTTCTTACTTACTAAGGTGCTATCTACAGGGTACAGCAGCACTGAACAAGCACACTGTGTAGTGCCAGGAGCTATTAGTGGAGCCGGTGGCAGAAGGGAGATGACTGGTGTGCTTGCTCAGCCTGGAGAAGGTTCCAGGAAGACCTCAGAGCAGCTCCAGTGCCTAAAGGGGCTGCAGGAAACCTGGAGAGGGGCTTTGGACAAGGGGTGTAGGGACAGGACAAGGGGAATGGCTTTAACCTGCCAGAGGGGAGATTGAGATGAGCTCTTAGGCACAAGTTCTTCCCTGTGAGGGTGCTGAGGCACTGGCACAGGGTGCCCAGAGAAGCTGTGGCTGCCTCATGCCTGGCAGTGTTCAAGGCCAGGTTGGACCCAGGGGCTTGGAGCACTGCGCTAGTGGAAGGTGTCCCTGCCCATGGCAGGGGTTGGAGCTGGAGGAGCTTTAAGGTCCCTTCCAACCCAAACCATTCTATGGTTCTATGATTCTGTTTAGTTCCCCTTTCTGTGCTTTTTGCTCTACCCTTGGTAAGGGAAAGGCCTGTGATGACGTGAGCTCACGTCTACCTCAAATGGTGTGTGGAAAATGGGGTGAAAAAGAAACCAGTAAGCTGGGTTTTTTGAGGGTAAAAAGTCTTGCTGGCCTGTAAAGAAGTCCTGAATGAGCACTACTTCCATCTGCGGCCAGGAACAAATACTTAGAGGGGCCTCCAGGTATTTTTTCCCAAGCCAGTTCCCCTCTGCAGCCTGCTTCCCCACCAGGAAAACTGAAGAGAGAAATGGAAAGGACCTCAAGGAAAGGCCAAGTGCTCTCCCACTTCCCAAAAATGGGAGAACAAAGGAGGAACTTCCATCATGGTAGGGGGGTTGCCCAAGGACTGACAGATCTCCAGCCACCCTGGAGAGCTGCTGCCCTGCAGCATGTCTCAACTGGCTGCATCCTGCTGGGAAGGTGGATCCCCCTCCACAGCTCATAAAGACTTTGCCATAATAACTTGTGTGGTCTGGGGGTGTCATTGTCCAGCACCATTCCATGGACCAGCTCCCAGGCATGGCACATCTGGTACACCCCAGAGCAAGCTGACCTCCATGGCTCCCTGTGTTCCACAGCAATAGCTGCTGTAAACACAGCTGTGCTGAGCCTCCCAGCCCAAGATCTTTAGAGAAATCACTTCTTTTTGCCAATTTAGAAAGGAAAAACCAGCTTTTCCTGCATGGTATCTGCTGAAGCTCCTGAAGCGTGAGCCATGCGATGGAGCCAGGCTCCTGGCTCTGCTCCTGCAGAATCTACATCCTCCCCCAGCCATCTTTTTACCATCTTATTCTTTTCCAAGGAAAAGCAGACACATCTCTGTTCTGTACTACCCCATGTAGGATGATTTGGCCAACACAACCTGCAGTTTTGGCGAGCCCGAGCAAGTGCTAGCTGGATTCACACCCTTCCTACCGCCTCTGGCTCCTCTCTGCTTCGGTTTTCCTCCCATTTTTTCTGCTAACTTTATTAGCACCTGAGAACTGATGTGTCACCATGGGCAGCTTGAGTTTACAGTGCTGAACTGTTCCACAGCACCACCAGCCCTTTTTCCTGTCCCACCAGTCTCTCAGGTACTTGGGCACAGCACAGATGCTAGCAACCATGCAGCAAAGAGCACAGTAGGAACACCAGAGCTGTTGGTTAACTTGGGGAAATAAAGGATTGGGGTGTCAGTGAGTTTCCTGCAGGGGTTGTGATAAAAAGGAGAGCAGAAAGCACAAAGCTGTGGTCCTGAGATCGAGTAGGACACACAGCCTCATGGCTGCTTGGCTCTGGGTGAAAACCACTGCAGTGAGCAGGGCCCAAGCTGTGAGATGGGACTCAAACCTGCTCACCACCTCCCATTTGTTGGCCTCCTTCCTTCAGGGAGGTCTGGTTTGGTCAGGGAAGCTTTTGGCTTTAAAATCTGATGATCCCAATAGGTAACCCCAGCCCTGTTGTGATATGTTGGGGATTAGATCCTGCATGGAGGGAGCAAACTGGGAAGGAGACCTTATAACAGTCTTCTGATACCTAAAGAGGCTGACAAGAAACCTGGAGAAGGGATTTGGACAAGGAATGTAGGGACAGGCCAAGGGCAATGCCTTTAACCTGCCAGAGAGGAGACTGAGATGAGCTCTTGGGCAGAAGCTCTTCCCTGTGAGGGTGCTGAGGTGCTGGCCCAGGGTGCCCAGAGAAGCTGTGGCTGCCCCATCCCTGGCAGTGCTCAAGGCCAGGTTGGGCACAGGGCTTGGAGCACCCTGCTCCAGTGGAAGGTGTCCCTGCCTGTGGCAGGGGTTGGAGCTGGGTGATGTTTAGGTCCCTTCCAACCCAAACCACTCTGGGATTCCATGAGAAGAGCAGTTCACATGGGTGGGCTCAGCCTCTTGCAGCCTCAAAGGCTGTCTTGGCCCCACCAAACCTATGAACAAGCTCCATTTCCAGCTCATTTTGGAGGTTCCAGCATGCTCCACGGCAGCGCCTCCCTCCTTGGGCTTCTCCCGCCTTTTCCCCCACTGATCCCCTTCCAACACCTTCCAGGCAAAAACCGAAAACGGCATCAGCCCCGCTGCCAGCCCGGCTCGAACAGTCCTCGTTCCTCCTCCTGCCCAGGCTCAGCCCTCGGCAAACGTCTCTGCCCTCAGGACACGGCTCAGCGCGAGTAAAGCAAATACCACCCAGGATCAAGCAAGCCCACGGCAGGAGCTGGCACGGGAGTGAATGATTCACCTCCTGCCTGCTCTGCCTCCACCTCTGCCTCTCGAGAGCCAAACACCCACCGAGGCAAACACCATCACTCCAAGCCCACCATAAGCAGCTTTAAGCACAGCATCCCCCTGCCACGATGCCAGCTGAGGCTCCTTACATTGGGTTTGTCCCTTCTATGGTGGCCAAGCCACCACCGGCCTGGTCCCTCGTTACAAATACACACCAGAGAGCCAAAGTAATTCACTTTTGGATGGTTAAACCACCTCTAACAGTATCCCACATGGGATCCATGGGCTGTGCTCCTCTCCCTGCTGCTTTCCCTACACCTTTCACCCCAGCCCCACTCTCCCTGCTTCGTCGCTCTTCACCTTGCACCCACACCGCTCCTCTTTTCCTAGGAATGCAGGAATTTCACCTCATTTTGGGCACCCGGGGCCAGATCCAGGCTGAACCCCCGCGCCGGTAGCGCGGCTGAGTCCTGCAGCCCCAGAGCCAGCAGCGCAGGCAGCGATTCCCTCCTCTCCACCGCCCTCTGCGGGTCTACAGCACCATTTCCAGCCGGATCCTAGGGAAATCCAACGGCCACGGCCGCGCTCCCAGCTCCGGCAGGGAACCGAGGGCCCCGTACGGAGTCCTGCGGGCAGAAAGTAAGCGCTCTTATTCCATTTATGACTCAATCCGGGAGAGAAAGCTCAGTAAAATAGGATGAGGGAAATGCCACCGTCGTCTTTATGCAACACTAGCATCCCCAACTCGCTGCTGGCTCAGTCCTGCCCATCCCAGCAGCAAAACCACTCTGTATCCCCAAAAGCTCATCACCAATGGGGTCAGACCAGGGGGTGCAGCCTAATTCCAGTCCCTGATAATGAGTCAGGGTTAAATAGCAAGTCAGCACCCAGGATTTTACTTGTTTTATGGCCATCATCTCCCCCAGGCACTGGGTGAGGCTCAGCATGGAGCCTGCGGTCCAGGTCCTGCCTAGGATTTTTGGGGCAAGCTTGATGAAGCCATGGAGCATCCGCTTGGGAATGAATGTTGGGCTGTGTTACCAAGCTGGCAGCATCCAGCAGCATTGCAGAGCTATAAATAAGGCCCTTTGGAGAGGAACCTGCACAGGGCCCGTGCCACTGGATCCAAGCACAGACCGGCCAGCCAAAAATTCACCCAGGAGGAAGGAGAAAGCATCCGGGGAAGACCTCCCTGCTGAGAAGATGCGTGGTGCCGTGCCATAGAAGTGGGAAGCAAACAACCACCTGCAGTGAGAGTGAGGGGTTTGGGCACAAAAGCTTCACTTTAGCATCCAAGAGAAGCAGCAGACAGAAGCTCAGGCTGGGAAAAGCCTCCTGGGCTCAGTTTTGGCAGCATGGGATGGTCCCAGTGGTGTGGACGGGGACTAAAATGCAGATAAAGGGATGCAAACCTCCTGCTATCAGAAATAAAACAAGTCATGAGCAGCTCCAGCCCAAGTAAAAAGTATTTATTATTTCAATAATGATAAGCCCCACATGTAGGGTGAAAAAATAGTTACAAAAAAATCCCTCCCATCCTTCCTTTTATATATAAATATTAAAAATCCCTCTACAGCTTTGCAAGAAGGTGCCCCACGAGCCAACACGCAGCACCTGAGCTACTGTCAGTGGTTTCCTCTTAAAACTGCAAAAAGAACATTAAAAATAGCCCCTTGCCCCCATCCCAGTGCCAGACCGGCCATGGAAGGACGGAGGTTTGGGACCAAGGGGTGATTTGGGGGTTTGCAGTTTCCCAGTATAGAGGCTGGGCACGGCAGAGCGCAAAGGAGCAGCAGGAACCACCTGCACTTGTCTGGGGAAGCTTCTGGGGCAGGAACTCATGGCTGAGCTCACTTCAGAGGGGACAGGAGGGTGCTCCGGGTGCTTCACCCACAGTCACCACCTCAGTGACACCTTTGGCACACCAGCTTTTCCCTCTGAAATAAAAGTTCATCCCAGGAGCTGCAGCAGAGCCTCTGCCCTGCAGCATCCTCCAGCCCTGTCCCCAGTGTCCCCATCAGCATCCTCCAAGGACAGCCCCTCCCAGAGAAACCAGGATGCAGGGCTGGGTAGTTGCATCCACAACCCCATCCAGCTTCACCAGCAGAGAGCCTGTCCCCAGTCAGTGTCACCACAGGGTGCTGCACCTCCAGCTGCACTGAGTAAGAAAGAATTAATAAATATACTCATCTTTTACTTAAAAAAGAGAAAAAAAAAAAAAGGCTTTTAAATGCATTTTCCCTGAAATTTTCCAGTGTATTCCACAAGGCATGAAAAAAATAGAGATATTTGCCCCTCCCCCAAAAAATAGATCTTAAAATATTTTCCATCCTCATGTGCGCATCTTTGGAGAGAGGAAGGTCCATCGGGTGCATTCAGACACTCAGCCAAACCTGCCGGCACCGTGGGATCCCTTTATCACCTCCGGAAATGAGGAATTTGCCGGGATGGTAGGTCAGGCTGGAGCACTATACAGGGCAGTGCCCATGGACACGTGCCTGGACACATGGCCTGGTCATGGTGGGGAAGAAGAGATCCTCAAGTGGAAGCCATTCCAGAAACGAGCGAGGGGATGAAGGAGTTTCACAGTGAATGAAGCTCAGATGATCCCGGGAATGTGGATGCCGCTCCGGCTTAGAGCTGGGCAGTTCCTTGCATGGAGAAGTGGTTTGTGCCTCTCAAAAGGACCTGGGAAATTCAGCCATCAGATGAAGCAGCTGGTTCCCTCCAGGCACTTGCCCATCACCAGACTTCACATTTCTTGGACGGATTCATGGGGGAGCCAAGGGGGCAGCTGAAATGTTCCGCAAATTCCTGGGAGTTGGAGACAGTGCCAATGACCCGGAATCGCGAGGGGCTGTGGGGGTCAGTGATGAGCCCCTCATGTGAGCTCTCCGGCGTGCGAACCGAGCACCACACCTGCAAATGAGGGCAAGAGGCAGCAATGCCAGTGCCTGCATCCATAGGGCCCTGCTTGGTGCCAAACTGGACCTCCCTGATTCCACGATGAACACCAGGAAGATGGAGCTCCAGCTTTGTCTCGCCCTAATCTGGTTCAGCATCTCTGGAGACCTCAGGTTTTGCCATCACATCCTCCACACACCATCTGGACATGCCTACAGTCCCCACAAACCTATCTGTCTACCCTTCCTGCCCACCACCAAGAGACCTACCTGCGCGAAGCCAATGAAGAAGAGCTGGTGGTTGGTGAGGCCAAGTGTTGGGAGGGTTTCCTCATCCCCGTTCTTTTTCAGCCAGTTTTGATATGCCTGGAGGACAGCAGGCTCAGAGGACACCACCGATCCCACCACACCATGCCCCACACACCTCCCCAGCCCCATAGCCCTACCCTGTAGGCAGCCTTTAGGCCACCGTTGTCAGCGATGTTCTCCCCAAGGGTTTGCTTGCCGTTGACAGCCTCCCCATTGATGGTGTAGTTGCCGTACTGCTCCACCATGCACGCTGTCTGACGCTTGAAGGCCTCCACTGAGGAGTTCTTCCACCAGGGACGCAGGTTGCCATCCTTGTCGTATTCCCGGCCTGCCAAAACCACAACAGATCCTTCATCACCTCACTGGCCACCCCTCCTGCAGCCCATCCGCCTGGCCCTGGCCGTACCTTGATCATCAAAGGCATGTGTCAACTCATGGCCCACCACCACACCGATCCCACCAAAATTCAGTGACCTGCAAGGAGGCGACGCTGAGGTTTAGAGAGCAGCTGCTGCTTCCCACAGCCTTGAAATTGAGCCTCGAATGTTGGGACCAGAGAAAATTTGGGAATCCTGCCCTCCCTGGTTTCCATAGGCTCTTACTTGGGAGATGCGCGTGTGTAAAAAGGGGCCTGGAGGATGCCAGCGGGGAAGACAATCTCATTCTTGGTGGGAGAGTAGTATGCATTGACCGTTGGTGGTGTCATGCTCCACCTGTAGAGACACGGACATGGACAACGTGGCTACATAAACCCACCACTGATGTTTGCACCAACACCATCCACTTATCATAATGCAAAGCCATCAGCCCAAACTTAACTCCCCAAAACCAGCATGATCTGGTGGACATCAAATCCTAGTGCTATTCCCTGCTGGGCACAACAGGGAAGAGGAGCAGAGGACTTACTGGTCCCGGTTCGGTGGTTTTCGGAGCTGGTCAGCGGTGACCCTGGCCGAGAAGTTGTAAAACTGCATGACGTTCTCGAAGTAGAGGTCAGATACCGCCTCGTACTGCAAGAGAGCAAGGCATGAGTAGTGTGTGGTGACCACCCAGCCCCGCTCCTCCCTCCATGGTCACGCCTGAGCCTTCGGAGCCGGCTGAGTTACAGCCGCTCTTGTTTCTCCTCCTCTCCAACATCTGTGGAGTCTCAGGAGGACTGAATCACCATTACGGAAACCAGCTCCTCCTCTTCCCAGGCAGGGATCCCGAGAGCCCCAGCCAGCCCAGGGCTGGTGCACAGCTCTCCAGGAAGCCCCCGAGAAGGGCCAAGGGCATCAGTGAGACCCTTCAGGACGAAACCTGGGGCTCTGGTGATGGGCATATCCTTGCATGTTCTGGGGGAGTGGGGAATAGGAGACCCAAGGGACACATCCAACCAACTCACATCATTAAAGACTTTATCCAGCTCCTTGGGGTCCATGATGAACTTGGGGTAGCCAATCATGTTGTAGATGGCATCTGCCTGGTGGGGTGACAAGGACCAAAGTGCTTTTGGTGCCAGGGGTGGAAGGGCAGACTCACCCAGCTCCACCATCCTTCACCACCACCATCTCCTCCAACTGCTGCCTACACCTCACCTTCTCTTTGGCTGATTTCCTTGTCTCTTCATCCATCCACTGCAGGGTCTCCAGACTCTCCTCGAAGGCTGTTTTAATCTCTGCAATCATTTCCTCTGCCTGGACAAAACAAGGCAGTAGTGTTGGTCCAGAGGCTGGCCTCCCACCCCACAGAGGCCAAGGACCCTTTGCAGCAGTGGGGAGGAAGAGGCTGGGAGGCCGAGATGGAATGTGGACCAGTGAAAACCCAGCAAATGCAGATGTACAGTGAACAAAATGAGGTGGACAGAGAAACAGCATTTGCCCCAGTGGTTCCACCATCGTGGTGGCTTTCCTGGCACTGGGACTCACATGGGCGACGTACCACTTGTTTGCTGTCCTCAGCAAAGGTGGCCTTGACGAACATGGCCCCCAGCGCGAAGCCCAGGTTGTTGTCAGTGTCACTGATGCAGAACTTCCAGCGCGGGAGGCAGGTCTGCATGGGACAGAGGTGGGCATCACTGGTGGCATGGCCAAAGCACCTCACCTTCCCACCCCCTTGCCCTGCTGGGAGGTGAGGTCCACATCTCTGTGCTTGAGCTGCCACCCCAAAACCTGCCCCACACCTCTATCTTTTGGATGCAACATGACAAGGACTTGGTTTAAAAAGCTGTCACCATTTTAACGGTGATGCAGGAGCACTGGGGGCTCCACACTCACCTTCTTCGTCCCATACATCACTTCCATGAATTTTTCCTCAGCATCCTGGAAGCGCTGGTCGAGGAAGGGGCTGGTTTTCCGCACCAGGTTCCAGATCATGTAGTTGTTGAGGAGACTGCAGCGAGAGGTGGTGAGTGAGCAGTGGGATGTTCCTGCCCACCCTCCGCACTCTCCGTGTGGGCCGGGGGCTCTCACCATTTATCTGTGGCCAGGATGAGATCAGAGACCTGCTCCAGGTACTCCTTGGCATAGACCACAACGGGCTCAGACTCATTGAGCTCCACAGGGTAGAACACCGTGCTGAGGAAGGGCATCCAGTCCACGGCTGGTGCCAGCTCCTGCAAAAGCCATGCCACTGCTATGGACCCAAAACCCATCAAAGCAGGGTGGCAACTGCTTCCCGAGCTGGAAGCAGCTGCATCGGCCCCAGTTCGAGGGATTCAGCTGAATTTGCAGAGGCTGGTTCCCATAGCAGCAGCAGCCTCGAAGGTCAGAGAGGAGTAAACAATTTCCTTCCACAAAGGAAAAGAAAGTGGGGTGGGTGTCAGAGATGTTGACACAACCCATTAGGGCCCCTGTGGGGATCGGGGGAGGTAACGGGGCTGGTGTCTATAGGCAGCAGTGCCACAGCAGGACGACCACCAGCCCCAGGGGTGGTCCAGAGGCTGGAGGAACAGGTCAGGGTGGGATTCCCCCACGGAGGACACAGGCCAAGCCATTACACAGGAGCTTCCCAGGCTGTGTCAGGCTTCCTCAGAGGAGCTGCATCACCTCCCCCTATCCTCTCCATTTCCCAAACCATAGCAGAGCAGGGATGCTCACCAACTCCATCCCTACCTTTAGGTCTCCAGCTGTCATTTTATGGTAGATGACCTCTTCATCCCGGTGCTTCTCCTGTGGGATGGTGATGTTGGCCAATGCTGTCTCAAAGTCTAAGATCTGCTGCATCTGCTGCCGAGTTGACTCCTCGTCAGTGCCTCCCAGGAACATCCCCAACTGCACCATGTAGTTCAGGTACCCAGCAAGCACCTACATTGTAGGACAGGGGGGGATCAGTGTGGTGGGTGCCACTCACCCATGGCACCTCCCCTCAAATCCACCTTTCCTCCCATGACCTTACTTTCTCATTCTCTGTCTTGTTGAGGTAGTAATCCCGTGATGGCAGGCCCAACCCCGACTGATCCACCTGGATCACGTTGCTGTTGGAGTTTTTGGAGTCGGCGCTGACGTAGACGGAGAAGAAGGGTGAGGTGCGGTAATGCGCCGTCACCTCCCGCAGCGTCGCGTTGAAGTTGTCACCAGCCCATGGACCTGTGATGTTCCAGCCACCCAGCTGGGAACAGACAGCAACCGGATTTTGGGTAAAGAATAACCACCCGGAATTGCTCAAATACCCACCTAATACCTGTCTGGGGGGGAAACATCTCGCAATGGGGCTAAAAAGCCCAGGAGTGGCTTGAGCTGCCTATAAATTTATGCCTATAGATATTAGACAGGACCTTAAGAAGTTCTTCCCTGTGAGGGTGCTGAGGCGCTGGCACAGGGTGCCCAGAGAAGCTGTGGCTGCCCCATCCCTGGCAGTGTTCAAGGCCAGGTTGGACACAGGGGCTTGGAGCAAACTGCTCCAGTGGAAGGTGTCCCTGCCCATGGCAGGGGTTGGAGCTGGAGGAGCTTCAAGGTCCCTTCCAACCCAAACCACTCTGTGATTCTATGATAAATCCCCACCTCTCTCTGCCTGCCTCCTCTGGGGAATCCTCTTCCCTAGGAAGCACCCGGAACAGGGTCTGGAATGTGCTGGGACTGCCCACAAATGAGCTTTTCCCCCCCATTTTGCAGACAGGAGACAGCTTTTCCCCAAGGAAGGGCCTGAACCTTTTCGATGAGCTCCACGAGCGGGGTGGCGCGCAGCTCCTCAATCTTGCTCTCATTCATGCAGGCTTGGTAGTAGCGCTGTGCCTTGCGCTCCGCCTCGCTCGACACATTGGCTGTGGTGTTTTCTGCAGGAGGTACCCAGGGGGAGCTCAGAGGAGGTCCGCAGGGACAGGCATCCTGCCCCCCATGGGCGCAGAGCCCCCACTTTCCCACCAGAGAAATATTCAGCCCCATTTGGGCAAAACCAGGCTGAGGTTTGTCCTGGCAGTCCCCTCTGTGCCTCCAAAAGCTTCCCATGGCCCCCAGCCCCTTCCTGGCCTCCTGCCCACATCTCCTTTCCCACCCGCAGCAACTGCTCCGGCTCCTTGGAGCAGAAAGATAAAGAAAGGGAAAACAAGAAAGCATTTTTCCAGCAGCTCTGATGTTCCCACCATCACCCAGCCCCCTGCGCTGCCCTTGCCCCTGTTCCAGTGCTCCCCAGCCTGATATTATTTATTCCTGCAGGCAGGAACAATAAACCCATTTTTCTCCTCCTCCTCCAAACCCAACCTTTTATTCCCCCCCCCCCCTCCCCAATTTCTGCCTCCCCAGAGGTTTGGTTTTTATTATTTGATGTTCCTCATGACACAGCTTGCACCTTTGGCTTCCCAGCTGTGTGGGTTTATTAACTAAAGGTCCCTCAGCTCCAAGGAATTCAAGGAAATGCCAAGCGCGACCACTTGGCGGGAGGCCTGGGCCCTTCTCCCAGTAAAACCAGCACCAGATTTCTGCAGGAAGAGCTGGGATGAAGCTGTTCCTGCACTCCCCCCCTTTCTCCCAAAAGACAACAAGACAACGCTCTTCCCAAACCTTCTCTTCCCAGATAACCGGCCCCAGCACGGGGGAAAGTGCTGATAAGGAGCCAGTTGTTTGCTCAAAGCTTGAACAAACCGTCCCCGCCGGTCGCTCGGATAAGCCACCCCGCTTTGGTGCTCGCACGCAGAGGCTGAGCCTGGGATCTTCCCTCTGCTGAGGGAGCTTTGGTCCCCCACAATAGCCAGATTGGCGGCCAGCCTCCCCAAAAAGCCACTCGCAAGGCTGGAAGAAAGAGCAGGAGGAAAAAAAAAAACACCCTTGGGGTGATATTGGGGTGTTACACCCTCTGGAAGCAGTCTGGGATGCAAATCCTGAACGTCAGAGCTCCTGGGAACACCACCACAGGGTTTGCAGAACCAGGGCCAAGACCCTTCCTCTACTCAGCACCAAAGAGCTGCAACATCATGGTCAAAAATCCCAGGGGCAGCCAGGAGAGCAAACACAGCCAGGATCTGCTTCCCAATGTCCTTGCAGCACATGCGTCACGGACTGGTTTGACGCTGGGATTTAAGTCCAACCTGACATCCCCATGGGCATGTTTTTGGCATCCCCAGACCTAATGGGGCTCCTTAACACCACAGGTCGCACCGCTCCCATGTGCTCACCCAGCAGATGCTTCATGATGGCCTGGTTGTGCTCCCAGAGGTTGTTGAAGGTGCCCCAGCGCGAGTGGCCATCGGGGAGGGGGTTGGCCTTGATCCAGCCCCCGCAGGCGTAGCTGAAGAAGTCCTCACAGGGATTCACCGCCTGGTCCAGTGAGCTGAGGATGGAGCTGGTGACGGAGATGCAGGCTTCCGACAGGCACACGGCCGGCGCCCCTGCGGGAGGGAATGAGGGTTCAGCTCCTCCATTGTGGCATGATGAGCTTCACCAGGGAGCATCCTGCCCCGTGATGAAGGCCAACTTGGACAGGGCTTGGAGCAAGCTGCTCTAGTGGAAGGTGTCCCTGCCCATGGCAGAGGGTTGGAACTGCAGGAGCTTTAAGGTCCCTTGCAATCCAAACCAGTCTGGGATTCTATTTATAGAACAGATGTGGGCAAACATTCCATCTGGTGCCCAAACATCCTGCCCTGTACTGTAACATCCCACTCCAGGACGATACAAACCAGCATCCCATCCCATACTAAGCATCCTGCCAGCTCATCCCATTCCACGGCAAGGGATGCAGGCAAAAACCCCATTCTCTCCCTAAGCATCCTGCCCAGTGCCCAAGCATCCCACCCTGGGATGAAGGATTCAGGCAAGCACCCCAGCCCATGCTCAAGCATCACACTCCACGATAAAGGATGCAGAGGAGCATCCCATCCTGCACCCTAGCAACTTGGCCCAGGGAACCCCCCCAGCATCCTGCCCTGCTCAAGGGGGTAGGATCCCTGCACGGTGCGAGGACTTACGAGCTCTGTACTGGAAGATGAGACCCAGCAGACACGCCACCAGCACAGCTACCAGCACCCCCACCAGCACCACGAGCTGCTTCTCGGCGCGCGTCCGCTCAGCCCAGCACCCCGGGGCACTCCTCGAGCCGCGGAAGTTCACCTGGGGGAAGAGCAACATCCTTTCCCCACCGCTGGAAAAACCCACCGACACATCCCACATTCTGCTTCCTACAGCCCACGGCACGAGCTTGGCTCCTGGCGATGGATCCGGCGCGGTTCGGCCTGGGAAAGGCGGCAGCTGCCTTCCAGAAACTGGCCAGGAAGGGCGGCACAATGGCAGGAAAGGGAGCGGGGTGAGCGTTTCGGGAGGCTCACCTGCTACCCTGTGCCACCCCGAACCCCTCCTCGAGCACAGCCGTAACCCGCCGGGCGTCCCTGTCCCTGCTGCCGGCACTGGGACAGGGTGGGGGCCACGGCGGCGGCGGGAAATGCCTTAACAGGATACTCCCACTCGGCCGAAAAACATCCCCAGGAAACATCCCGATGCGCCGGCGAGAGGAGACGGCCCCGTTGGGGAAGTACAAACACAGCAGAGCACTGGTTTGGGGACAGAAAGCACCACTGCAGGCACAGAACGATGGGGCTGGGAGTGGGGCCAGCACCAAGAGCATCACTCCAGTGCCGGAGCTGGCACGCTGGCAGCCGTGGGGTTTTTTCTTGCCACCCTCAGCCCTTTTTAAGCTGCTTTTCTGCTACTTGGGGAGGAATTAACCTAATCCCTTTTGGAAGGGGACAAAGCTCCCACTGCCACCATAATTGCTCAGCCCGGACATGCTGGGAAGGGGTTTGGATGGCAGAAAAAACTGGGCGCTGGGGCATTGAAAACAGCACCTCCAGGCTCTGGGTGCCAGCGGGAGCCAACATGGCTCTGCCCAGATCGGACTTTGCCCCACAGAAAGGCCGGTCCCACGCAGGAAAACCCTTCAGCAACCCCCTTTGCTGCTTACCAGGACCTAAAAGCCTCCTTTTTAACCCTAAACCACACATAGAGCTCTACCTGGAAGCCGTTGGGGTACCCATCACCATCACCAGTGGAGTCCAGGGGGTCTTCATCGTCCAGTGTCGCCCGCTTGTAGGTCGACATCTGTGCAGGGGATTGGCAAACAGAGGTGCTCAGTGGCCCGGGGTTGAGGAAGAGAAGGAGGAAGCAGGGTAAGGAAGGAATATGCACCCTCTAAAGCCGCCTCCTCCTTGGGGGAGCTAAACCCTGACCGGCTCCGGGGTAGTAAAGCACTCAACAAACGCTGGAGGAATGTTACGGAAAGCAATGAGGGCTGGAGCCAAACACTGAGCAAAGCCCGAACCCGCCTCACGTTCCCCCGAGGCCGGGTTGTGCAACCTCCCCTTCAGCCTGGAATAAAGCCGGTTCCTCCTCCACTGGCCCTGCAGCGGGGTGAGGGACCCCCAAGCCATGGAACCCCAGGACCTGGGAAAGGAGTGGGGAAAATGGCTTTTCACCCCAAAACGACCATCTCGCTCGTGCTCCACACCCTGTGAACTGTGCGCACCCCAAAACACCCCATCAGGTCCCTCTGAGAGCCCAGAGGCGACAGCACCTTGAATTGAGGCTGCCACGGGCTCCCTCCCTGCTCTTTGCCCCCAGGGTATTACCTTGTGCTGGTGCCTGGCTCTTATCTCATCCCCAAGCAGAAAAACAAGGGGAAACCTCATGGGTTGGCAGCCAGCCCTTATCGTGCGGCTGGTTCCTTCCCCCCGGCACAGCCCTGTCACCCAGCCAGGGAAAACAACCCTCTGCCTGCCACCGAGGGGGGAAGCACCCCAAAACCCACCCCAACCCCTGCTACTGATGGGACGAGCAGCACTGGTCCCATCGCTTCACCCCCAGTGCAGCGCCTGGTTGAGGTCTGCACCCATCTGGATGGCCCCATCCTGCTGCCATCGTCCCCAAAGGGACACTGAGGGGATCTGAACCCAGCACAGCATGCCTCAGCATGCAATGAAAGCACCAGTTCTCAGCCCTGTTTCCAGTACCGGCCTTCCCAAGCCTCATCTCATGCAGTTAACACCGAATCCCATCCTCACCCCTGGATCCCAAATCACAGCCTGGGTTTCAGCAGGCACAAAACCCACCTGGGGAAGGGAAAGGGTTAAAAGAAAAAGGCAGTTTCCCTCCTTGCTTGACCAAAAAACTCAGTTTCCAGACCCAAAATCCCCCCCTTGGTGCCCTGGAACGAGGGGATGAAAACCCTTTCACTGCAAGATGTTATCGCTGCTGAACCCGGGCCTTCAAGGATGTATTTTTTCCATCCCCTTTCACTTTTTCCCCCTTATTTTCACACTTTGCACATGGCTGGAACTTGCAGCTCTGGGCACAAATCCCTGCTCATTGGGGGGGGTCCAGGAAGCCCCCCCAGCTCCCATAGCACCGAATTCCTGAAGTCCCAGCTTTTTGGCCAAAGCTTTCACTCTGTTTCCTGAGGAAATGAAGTTTTTTTTCCAGCGATCCCCTCTACACACACACATCAGCCTGCAAAGAGCAGGGAAAAGGGAAAGAAGGAGAAAACCCCCATGTTCTTCCTTTCACTAAGGATGTGCTGGTTCAACCCTGTATTAGACATCAGAGAATCCAAGCTAAGCTTGAACATCCCCCCCAAAACACCCCCGGGGGGCACCGGGATCAACCCCCAGCACCCTTAATAAGGGGGAAATTGGGTCTGGCAGGTATTTTTAGCACCCATAGCCCCACCCCCCACCTTGGGGACATCGGAGCAATGGAGCACCCATGGGTGCTCCCCAGCTTGTAACACGGGAGCACCCTTTTTTGGGTCATAACGGGGTGGGTTTTGTTTCTTTCCCGTCCCCCCACTCCACAGCTCTATTTGCTTAAATCACAGCAAAGATTATAAATACAGCTCTAAAGGGTTGGGGGTATCGCAGGGTGCGGGGGGGGGTACCCACACTTTAACACACACCCCCCCCAAGGGATTTTCATTCACTTTATAAGTTATTAAAGTCCTCACAGGGCCTTAAACCCCTCGGTTTTCCCCCAAAACCACTCCTTGGCCTCCTAAACAATGAGCCCCACGTGCTCCGAGACCGCAGGGCCCCAGTACTATTGCGGGGAGGGGGTGGGGGGGCACCCACCTCACCGCTCCCCCCTCCCCGCACCGGAGCCCCTCACCCGGCACCGGGGCACCCCGAGCCGCCTGCGCTCGGCTGCGTTCGGCTGCGCTCGGCTCCCGCTCGGGCGCCATTTCGGAGCGGCCGCCTCCGTTGCGGCCGCGATGGCGCTTCCCCGCCTGCCCCAGCGCCCCGAGCCCCCCCCCCCCCAGTCACCCCCGTACCCCCAAACCTCCCCCTCCAGCAGAGCAGCACCCTCCCCGCCCCCCCCAGCACCCATGGGTGCCCGGTGCACCGCCACGGCCTGAAGTGAACACCCATTGAGTCTCAGGCTTCTAATTAGGATGCCCGGGGGATTATTAGCAACCCTGGTGTTAATTAGCGGGGGATGGTGTTAATTGGGGGTGCGGGGGGGGGGCACCCAGTTTGTGGGAGGTGATCCTGGTTGTGAGTAAAGAAAAAAAGCTTAAAAAGGGTGAAAAAGGGTTAAAGTTTGCAAAATAAGTATAAGGGGGGGGGAAGAGTCCAATTTGGAGTTGTTTGCAACCCCCCCCCGTTTGCACCCCCCCAAAAGTGGATGCTGCTGGGGGGGCACCCCTACACCCCTCTCTATGCAGAGGGAACCCCTGTGGTTTGGGTCAAGGGCTGCGCGCTGGGGGGGTTGACTTGAGGGGGGCACCCCCCTTGGGGTCCCCACTCTGGGAACCCACAAAGCAAACCTGGCTGGGGGGGTCCTGTTGGGCACCCAGGGATACAGTGGGGGCGCAGGGGGGAGTCCTTGGGGTGCAATGAGGGTCTCTTGGGGTGCTATGGAGGATCCCATGGGGGTCCCTTGGGGGTGCACGGTGGTGCTTTCAGGGTGCAATGGGCGACCCTTTTGGGGGTGCATGGGCGTCCCTTGGGGTGGAATGTGTGTCTCTTGGGGTGCAAGTGGGAGATCCCATGGGGGTCGCTTGGGCTGCAATGGGGGTCCCATGGGGGCGCATGGGCTTCCCTTAGTGGGGTGCATGAGGGTCCCTTGGCGTAGAACGCAGCATCCCATGGGAGACGCATCCCCCCGCGCCCCAGCCCCGATGAGCTCCCGGGGGGGTGGGGGGGTCCCCGCTCACTCACCATGGTGACACCCCGCTCCCGCCGTCCCGGCCCCCGCTGGGGCGAGCCCGAGCCCGGCGCCCGCTCCTTACGCTGCGGCCTACGAGAGGGTGACGGCGGGTGACGAGCGAGGATGTACCTGGGGTGGGAAAACCAATGGGGCTGGGAGGGACGGGCTTCCCCGCGCGCCTCCGTTAACTCTTTCGGGGGGGCCCAGACCCCATTTTGGGGGTCCCCACGGCCTCTTCCCGCCCCCCCCCCCCCCTTGGGGCTGATGGAAGCATCGCCCGGATGAACCAGCGCCGCTTGTGCAAAGGGATGCGGAGCGTGCAAGGGGACCACGCTGCGGGCGCCGTGTGAGCGTTTAGTGCAAGCATCCAAGCATCCGGCTGTGCAAGCACACGGGTGTGCAAGCGTGCTCCTCGGCCTGTAGCTTCCCCCCCCCGCCCCCCCGCCGCATGTTTAACAGCCCCTCCAAAGGGTTTGGGGCTCGAGCCTGGTGCGTTTGCACCCGCAGCGAGGCGTTCCGCGGGTTGTGTCTCCCCTAATGAGGCTTTTAATGAGCGCACAGACACCCCCAGCCCATTGCGATGTGGGGGGACCGGGGATGGGGACACGCACACGCACAGTGCCACCGCCTCCCCCCATCGGTGGGCTGAGCACCGACACACTCATCTCACCCGTGGGGCTGCAAATCGCTTCGCTGGGCTGGGAAAGCACTTGGGGGGGGGGGGCAAAGGGTCGGGGAGAGGGCTCGCGGAGAGAGGGGGTGCTTGAGGGATGATGGCGGGGGGGGGCCGCCTCCCATCCCAGTGGCGTCGGGGCGGCGCTGGCACCCCCGAAAGCTTTCGCGGAGAGGATTTTTGGGCCGAGACCGCCACCTCCTGGGGACCCGCTCCCGGCCCCAGGGGACGCGGAGCCCCGCGGCACCCCCGCAGCACCCCCGCGCCATGGGGAAACTGAGGCAGGGGCGGGCGATCCCCCTCCCGCAGCGCCCGGTTTATGGTAGGACCTACAGGAAAGCCGTGCCCGGCCGCAACCCGCGGTGGGAAACTGAGGCAGGGGGATCCCCCCCCCCCATCCCCCCCCCCCCCCCAAACCACGCTCTCGTCGCTGTCCATTTTTGGGTGAAAATAATGCCAAATCCGGCAAAACACATCCCCAAGTGTGCACCCCCTGCGCGGCGGCGGGGGGGATGCTCAGCACCCACAGCCAGGCTTGGGGGCATCCCAGTCCTCCCAGTATAACCCGGCAGAGGGCACCAGTACTCCCAGTTTGTTGCCTGCCCCCCCCCCCCCCGCTCCCCGTGCTGGCGGCTGGGGGAGGGAGGAGGAAGGGGAGGAGGAGGAGGCGAAGGCCGGTGCGGGGGATTTAAGGGCTCGCTGTGCCCCCGGCCCGGCTCCTCCCGCCGCCCTGCAGGAACGTGGTGCCGGCACCCGAGTTTGTGCGGGTACGTGGGGGGGATCCCCCCCGGGGAGGAGGGACCCTGTGGGGCGGGGGGGACACGGGGGTGCAACAGGGAGATGGGGGGGTGCAATAGGGACACGGGGGAGTAACGGGATCATGCACAGGGGATGGGGATATGGGGGTGCAACACGGACATGAGGGTGCAATGGGAAGATGGGATGAGGACATGGGGGTGCAACAGGGAGATGGCGGTGCAATGGGGACGTGGGTGCAACAGGGAGATGAGTGTGCACAGGGACACGGGGGTGGGATGGGGACCTGTACATGGGAATAGGGACATGGGGGTGCAACAGGGGGATGGAGAGTGCAATGGGAACACGGGGGTTCAATGGGGACATGGATATGGGATGGGGACAAGGGGGTGCAAAGGGGACATGGAGGTGTAACAGGGACCTGGACAGGGGTGTGCAACTAGGACGTGTGTGTGCAACAGGGACAGGGTGTGTGGTGGGGACACAGGGGTGTAATAGGGACATGGGGGTGTGATGGGGACATGGAAATGGGATGGGGACACAGGTGTGCGATGGGGACAAGCATGCAATGGGGACATGCGTGTGCAATGGGGTCAGACGTGCAACAGGGACACGGGCACGTGATGGGGGTATGGATGTGCGATGGGGACGTAGGCACAGGATGGAGACACGGGATTGGGACATGAGCACAGGATAGGGATGCAGGATGGGACCACGCCATGTGATGGGGACTCTTAACGTGCAGTGGGGACCCTGCTGCACCAGAGGGTCTGTGCCATCGCCCCCCACCCCTGGGCTGGTGGCAGTGAGGTGACACCCATGGACTGGTGGCTGGGGCTGGGGGGAGCTGGCACGTCCCGGGGGGTCACAGCAGTGACAATCAGTGACAGCGCAGGGAGGGACTTTTCCCTCTGTCCTTGCTTGGCTGAGCCCGGGGGCAAAGGTCTCGGTGGGGAAACTGAGGCACGGGGTGCGCACAGCTCTCTCCTCTCCAGCCCCGCTCAGCACCGCAGGATGAAGCTTCTCCTCCTCATCCTCCTCGCCCAGCTCTGCTCAGCGTCGCTGGTCCCCGGTAGGTGAGGTTTGGGGGGGGGCAGCACCCCAGAGGTGGGAGCTATTGGGTGCGATGGAGCCTGGGTTCTCCCGCAGAGATTGAGAAGGACCCCGAGTACTGGCGGGAGCAGGCGCAGGAGACCCTGCAGCATGCGCTGCGGCTCCAGCGCCTCAACCAGAACGTGGCCAAGAACCTCATCCTCTTCCTGGGTGACGGTGAGACCAGAGCACCCACTGGGGGGGGAGAAAGAGGAGCTGGGGCTGCAATGATATGGGTGTGGTAAAGTGGGTGCAATAAAGAGGGTTCTAGGTTAAGTGCAATAAAGTGGGTGCAATGAACTGGGTAACTTGGGTGCTGGGATAAAGTGGGTTTGCAATAAGTTGGGTGCTGGGGTAAAGTGGGTTTGCAATAAGTTGGGTGCTGGGATAAAGTGGGTTTGCAATAAGTTGGGTGCTGGGATAAAGTGGGTTTGCAATAAGTTGGGTGCTGGGATAAACTGGGCTTGCAGTGAGTTGGGTGCTGGGGTAAACTGGGCTTGCAGTGAGTTGGGTGCTGGGATAAACTGGGCTTGCAGTGAGTTGGGTGCTGGGGTAAAGTGGGTTTGCAATAAGTTGGGTGCTGGGATAAACTGGGCTTGCAGTGAGTTGGGTGCTGGGGTAAACCGGGCGCTACCCTGAACTGGGTTTGCAATGCAATAAGTTGGGTGCAGTAAATGGGTGCTGGGTGGCACCGGGGGGCTGAGCTGTCCCGTCCCCGTCCCCATCCCGCAGGAATGGGTGTCTCCACCGTCACGGCCGCCCGCATCCTCAAGGGGCAGCTGCAGCACCGCAAGGGCGAGGAGAGCCTGCTGGAGATGGACAAGTTCCCGTACGTGGCCTTGGCCAAAGTGAGTTGGGGGGGGGGGACGGGGACGCGTCATGCACCCCCCCAAGGTCACGGGCGGGCGGCATCGACCCGGAGCGGGAATGAGGTCAGGGGCGGCCGGAGGAGCTGGCACTGGTGCCCGCAGCCGTGCCAGGGCCTGGGGGGGGGGGGGGGGGCAGGATGGGGACGTGGGAAGCCACAGGACACACACACACACACACACACACACAAACCCGCGCTCCTGGGGTCATTTTGCTGAATAAAAGGCTTTTTTTGGGTTGAACATCATGGAATCGGTCCCCTTTGCCCCGCGGGGGATGCTCCTGGTGGTGGCTTCTCCTTCCCTGCCCCAAAATGGGCTGGAAAAGGGCTGAAAGATGTGGGGAGGGGAGGTGTGCCACCACTCTGGGGGAGGAATGGGGGGCAATGGGCACCAGAGGGGGTGCACTGCAGGATGGGGGTCCAGTGCAGCCAAATGGCATGGAGAGGGGAGCTCCAGGGTGGGAATGACGATCTTAAGGTCCTTCCCAACCCAAACCATTCTATGATTCTATGACGATGAAGCCCCAGGGTCGGGAGGATCGTGGTGGTGATGGTGATGATCATGGTGTGATGTCCTTAAAACACTTCCAGGAGCAGGTCCCTGGCAGTGCTCAAAGCCAGGTTGGGCACACGGGCTTGAAGCAAGCCACTCCAGTGGAAGGTGTCCCTGCCCGTGGCAGGGGTTGGAGCTGGAGGAGCTTTAAGGTCCCTTCAACCCAAACCATTCAACGATGCTGCCTGCTGCTGCTGCTGATGGTGGTTTCTTTCTCTCCCTCCACCCCAGACCTACAACACCAACGCTCAGGTACCCGACAGCGCAGGCACAGCCACTGCCTACCTCTGCGGTGTCAAAGCCAATGAGGGGACAGTGGGTGTCAGCGCCGGCGTCACCCGTGACCGCTGCAACACCACCAAGGGCCAGGAGGTGACCTCCATCCTCCGCTGGGCCAAGGATGCAGGTGAGGGGCCAGGGGGTGAGTAAAGCATTGGGGTTTGGGGGTGTTCCCACCATCACCCCTGATCTCGTGGTGCAGGCAAAGCCGTGGGCATCGTCACCACCACGCGGGTGACCCACGCAACGCCCAGCGCTGCCTATGCCCACTCTGCCAACCGTGACTGGTACTCGGATGGGGAGATGCCCCCGGATGCGCTGGAGGGCGGCTGCAGGGACATCGCCCGGCAGCTGGTGGAGAACATCCCCGACATCGAGGTAGGGATGGGGATGGGACCACCCAGGGATATGGAATGGGGCCACCCAGGGGTGAGGGTTGGAGCTGTCTGGCGCTGGGGTATATGTGGAACCCCCAATGAGTGAAGGGTTGGGACCCTCAGGAGATGCTGGGCTGGAATCACTGGTGGGTGAAGAGCCAGGGCAGAGTGGGTGCAAGGATAGGACAACCCCAGTAGAGGTGAGGCTGAGAACAGCCATGGGTGCAGCACCAGGACTGGGGCCAGGACCACCAATGGGTGCAGAGTTGGGACCCCCGGAAGATGTTGGGCAGAGACCACCAGTGGGTGAAAAGCCAGAACCCCAGCAAAAGCTGGACCAGGACCACCCATGGGTGCAGAACCCTCAGCAAATATTGGACCAGGACCACCCATGGGTGCAGAACCCTCAGCAAATATCGGATCAGGACCACCTATGGGTGTAGAGCCAGAGTCCCCAGTCAATATGGGACCAGGACAACCCATGGGTGAAAAGCCAGAAACCCCAGTAGGTAAGGGACTAGGATGGGTGCAGAAGCAGAACCCCCAGCAAATGTGGGACCAGGGCAACCCATGAGTGGACAACTGGAGCCCCAAGTACATGTGGGACCAGGACCACCCATGGGTGAAAAGCCGGGATCCACAGCAGATGTGGGACTAGACCACCCATGGGTGCAGAACCAAAACCCTCAGCAGATGTGGGTCCGGGACCACCCATGGGTGGGCTCTCAGCACCATCGGGTGTATATGTGACCAGACCCCATCAAAAACAGGGCTGGGACCATCAGCTCCCTCCATTCTCATCCTTCCCATACCCCAAACCCTCCATTCCCCCCTGGTTCTGCCCCTCGCTGCGGATCCACACAGAAATGCAGCCTGTAAATAAATACTGTGTGTCCTTCAAACCAGCCCCAAAGCCAAACATCTCAGCCTGTTATTTTGCTCTTTAATAGCCTCTTCTCCTGTTTTTTTCCCTTTAATATAAATTTAACTCTGTCCCAGGCTGGAAATAATTATATAGTGGGGAAAAGTGGGGTTTTTTTTGTCCCATTTTTTTGGCTTAATAACTTTGGCGCTGGTGTTTTGCAGCTTTATAATTCACCTTCTGCGTGGAGAAAGGGGGGGATGAAGGAAAAGACCTAAAATCTCTGCTCGGTTATAAATAACAGAGGCCAAATAAATCAGGCTCCAAAGCAAACAGCGGGAGCCGCGGGATGAGGCTCCATCCCAGAGGGTTCATGCGGGGATCCCACTGTGGAGCATCCCTCCCACTGATGGGGGAAGCAAAAAGTCATAGAAAAGCCAAGCTTGCTGCTAGAGATGGGTATTTTTGGCTGGGTTTTAATTAATAGGAAGAGATTCCGGGTTATTTTGAGCAGGGTGAGATTCCTTGGGTGTTTTTTCCACGTGATGCCAGGGTTTTCCTGGACATCCCTCACCACCTCCTTGGGGTTTTCCCCCATTGAACTCCAATTGGGGGGGGGGGGGAGATGAAAAATACTGAAAAAATTACTTTAAAGACGCATTTTTCCCATCTTTTTGCAGGTGATCCTGGGAGGGGGGAGGAAGTACATGTTCCCCAAAAATGCCAGCGATGTGGAATATCCCCATGAGGACAAGCACCGGGGCACCCGCCTGGACCGCAGGGACCTCATCCAGGCGTGGTATAAGGCCAAGCCCCCTGGCAAGGTGATAGGGACATTGCCGGGGGGGGTGGGTATACCCCACTGTGGCCCTACAAAGCCGTTTGGGGCATGGAATATTGTGGGGAGGGGGGGAATAGAGCAGCCCCGGGGTTGGTGGAGGGGATGGGGAGGTGACAACGTGCCTGTCCCCAGGTTGCTAAGTACGTGTGGCACCGGAGGGACTTGCTGGCGCTCAACCTCAGCCGCGTTGACTTCCTCCTGGGTGAGTCCTGGCACCCAAGGGTGCCCTGGCTTCAACTGGGTGCTGTGGGGGCAGCCCCTGGCCTTGCCTGCGGTGCTGGGGCAGCCGGAGTGGCCAGCCAAGGACGCTGCTGCCTTCAAGGGATGCTGGTGCCGCCAAAGATGCTGGTACCCAAAGAGATGCTTTTACTCCCAAGGTCCTGGTACCCCACCCTGAGACGCTGGTACCCCCTAAACATGTTGGTACCTTCCCCTGGGGATGCTGGTACCCCGAAGGATACAGTTACTCCCCCAGGGATGCTGATACCCCTCCTTGTGGATGCAGGCTGCTTTTGGGAGCCCATGGCACAGTTCTCCAGCCCGGGATGCAGGGTTCGGCTGGGCTGGAGGAAGGAAGGGCTGGGAGCATCCCCCGGCTCCTATCTAAGCACCAGGGATCCGGTAGCCTGAGCCAGCAGAAGCAGCCGGTGCTGCTGGATCTGTGTGTCCTGTCCCCTGCCTTTCTTGTTTATTGGTGGGGAAAGGATGTGCCCAGCAGTGTCATTGTCCCCAGGCCTCTTCGAGCCGGGTGACATGGTGTATGAGCTGGACAGGAACAATGAGACGGATCCGTCCCTCACTGAGATGGTGGCTGTAGCCATCAGGATGCTCCAGAAAAACCCCCGGGGGTTCTTCCTCCTGGTTGAAGGTGGGGCAGGGGGAATCTGGGGATGCAAAGGGGAGTGGAGGGGATGTGGGGGGTCAAAAGGAGGGTGATGGGGATGCAAAAAGATGGGGATAAAGGAGGTAAAGGGGAGGATAAAGGGGAATGCAAAGTGGGGGATAAAGTGGGAAATGAAGGGGGTGATGGATGATAAAGAAAAATGGGTAGTATTCATGGGGGATTAAAGGGGATGCAAAGGGGGAATAAAGGAGGCACAAAGAGGGACATGAAGAGTGAGATAAAGGGGACCATGGAGATGTCAAGGGGGGGATACAGGGAGTAATGGGGGAATAAAGTGGGGGATAAAGGGACAGTGGAGGATGAAAAGGGGGAGATAAAAGGGGGAATGAGGGGTGCAAAGGGGATGATAAGGGGACAATGGGGGATGTCAAGGGGGGGTTAAGGAGGTGATAAGGGGGTGATGAATAGGTAAAGGGGGTGATGAGGGCTGTCAAAGGGGGATGGAGGGCGATGCTGAGCCCTGCCGGGTATCGCAGGAGGCCGCATCGACCACGGGCACCACGAGGGGAAGGCGAAGCAGGCGCTGCATGAGGCGGTGGAGCTGGACCGGGCCATCGGGCTGGCCACTCGCCTCACCTCGGTGCAGGACACGCTCAGCGTGGTCACCGCCGACCACTCGCACGTCTTCACCTTTGGCGGCTACACCCCGCGGGGGAACCCCATCTTCGGTGAGTCCACGGTGGGCAACGGGGTGAGGAAACACCGTAGGGACAATGGGGGGATGTCCCCATGGCGCTGATGGTGCCGCCACCACCAGGTCTGGCTCCGATGCAGAGCGATGTGGACCGCAAACCTTTCACCTCCATCCTCTATGGCAACGGCCCTGGCTATAAGATAGTGGCAGGTGAACGTGAAAACGTCTCCGCTGTGGATTTTGGTGAGTGGGTTTTGGGGCAAAACCGCCTGCGATCATAACGACCTGGATAAATCAGTGCTTTTCACTGGTCATACTGATTTGGGGCTGCCTCTTACCCCAGCGCACGCTGACTACCAGGCGCAATCGGCCGTGCCCCTGCGCCAGGAGACCCACGGCGGGGAGGACGTGGCCGTCTTCGCCCGTGGCCCCATGGCCCATCTCCTGCACGGCGTCCACGAGCAGAACTACATCCCCCACGCCATGGCTTATGCCGCCTGCATCGGCTCCAACCGAGCCCACTGCAACGCCGCCAGCCGCCCCGGTGCCTCCGTGCTGCTGCCCTTCCTCGCGCTTCTCTTCCTCCTCTGCTAAAGTGCCTCTTGCAAACCACCGAAGGGGGGAGTTATTTTTAATTCCTCCCTCCCTCCTCCCTTCTCCCTTTGGGTTTTTGTGGATGGCAGCGCCCGGGAAAGAGGAGAGCAAAAAAGAAGGACTCAGGAGCAAAAAGCAGCCGCCGGCGGTTTCGTGCTGGGAGCTGCCTCTGTAAATACACGGTTCCTTCCCCTGTAATTAGCATCCTTGCCTGCCCTATCCCGATCCCACCGCGGGATTTGGGATGGGAGCCGGAGCCTCAGCGGATAAAACCCCCCTCTTTGAGCCAGACGCAGTGGGGCCGGGTCCCAAATCGCTGCCCGGTGCCTTGGCTGAGGACTGACCCCAACTCACCACGTGTGTGGCAGCCCCAAAACCACACGAAGATGGGGGAAAAAAAAGATTAACCCACTGGGTTAATTTGTCCCCAAAAGTTGGGGTTTTTGTGCCTTCCGCGTGATTGATTCCGCTTTAAAAGCCTTTGGTTTGAAACAATGCGCTGCCCCGGGAGGGATTTGCGGTGGGAATTGCAGGGAGAGGGGAAGCAAAAGGGGAGTTAAGGGGTGGTACCCACCGAGAGGGGGAATTAGGGGAGGGGGGAATTGAGGCTGGAGAGGGGCCCTGGGTGTGCAAATGGTGCTCTTGAGTGTGCAAATGCCACCGTGTGTGCGCGCAAGTGCTGCCTGGGCTGAGCACCAGGGTGCTTTGCGCGTGCAGTACATGTGCAAACGCCACTGCTCACGCGCAAGGGGTGCTCGGTAGGGGCAGATGCCGCCGGCGGTGCCCGTGCGGGTCACTGTTCGCGTGCGAATGTGCGCACAAAGAGCCCCTTGCGCGCCCCCGGTGCGCGTGCAACACCCCCTGAGAGCACCCCCAAAACACCCCTAAACTCCCCGCAGAGTTACCCAGAACCCCCCATGAGCACCCCCAAACTCCCCCTCGGGCCCCTTCTATCCCTCTGCCTGAGCACCCCCAAATCTTTCCCTGAGCATCCCCAAACCCCCCCCGGTACCCCCGACCCCCCAGAGCACCCCCAAACCTTCCCTGAGCGCTCCCAACCCCCCCTTTATATTTATTTACCAGCTTTATAAATAAATCCCCGCTCCGGTTTCCCATTAACCAGAAGGCTCCGGAGTGGGCGCAGGCGCTGGATTGGGGGAGGCGGGGGGGGAGGGGGGGGAGCTGTTGGGACACCCCCACTTCTCCCGGCGCCCTTCGCACCCACAGCGGCGGCATTCCCGACCGCGGCACAACCGCTTCCCAGAACCCGGCTATGTTTAACCGGTCCCGGGGTGCCGCGTGGTTTTGGGGGTTTCGGGGGGGGTGAGGGGGGCCGCTTTTCCTTGTCCGGGGGTTTGGAATGGTGCCGGTGGCCATCGGCCAAAGGCCGCTCCCGACGCCGGGGTGGCCGCAGAGCCAAAGAGCAGGGTTGGATGGGTGGTCTTCGGGGGGATGGTTTGCCGTGGTTTGGGGTACCCACAGCCCCCCCAGATAGGGATAACTCAGAGAAAGGCTTTGCTCAGCCAAAGCCCCAAATCTGGGTAAATAACTCCCCAAAATGGGTGAGTAACACCCCCAAAATGGGTACATAACCCCCCAAAAATGGATCAATAACCCCCAAGAAATGGATAAATAACCTCCCCAAAATGATTGAATAACCCCCAAAACGGGTGAACCCCCCCCCAAAAAAAATAAGGGTGAATAACCCCCCCAAAATGGATAAATAACCCCTCAAAAATGGGTGAATAACGCCTCAAAATGGGTGAATTTGGGTGTTTTCAAGAGTGCCAGCTCCGATGTGTGAGGTTTTGGGGACCCCCCCAGCACCCCACAGCCGTAGCGATAAATAAACCTTTATTTTATACAGGACTCACAGGAAACACAAACACAATTTGGGGGGGGGCTTGAAAAAATAATCCCCCTTTCCCCCCTCCTCATTCCAGCATCCGACCCATTCCGGAGCTTTTTTCCCTTAAAATAAAGGGGGGGGATAGGGGACAGGGGGATTCCCCACTTTGGGTTTACCCTGGATCTGAGCTCCCATTTTCCTTAAGGGAGGGGGTGATGCTCGGGTCGGACCCGCTCTTAATTTTGGGGTGACAGCGGGGGGGGGGGGGGCTTCATGATCCATCACTCCCCCCAGGGGGATTTGGGGTGATGGAGATTGTCTGGAGGGTGGGGACACCCCCATTTTTGGGGGTGTCCCCCCAAATCCTATATTGGGGACGATGGCTTCAGCTCCTGGCACATGGGGGGGTTGACGCCCCCCCGGGGATGGGGGGGGGTAACTACGAGCCCTGCGCAAACAGACATCAGTGGGTGCACCCCAATATAGGTGTCCCCGTACTGGGGTGCACTTGGGGGGGGGAGTCACAGCCTCACCGGATGAGGGGGGGGCCGCTCCAGCTGGATTTTGATCTCGGGGCAGGGGGACTCAGGGGGTCGTCGGCCTGGGGGGGAGAGATGGGGGGGGGGAGCATGAGTTGGGGTCCCCCCAACTAAAGCCCCGCAGTGCCCTGACGCCCCGGTGATGGGCTACCTGTGGGGGTGCCGGGGGGGTCATCCGGCCACGGGGCGTCGGTGAAGGCGTCGCGGTGGGTCCCCGAGGGGGAGCGGCTCTCCTAAGGATGCAGAGGGGGGTTCAGGAGGGTGCTGTGTGCTCCCCCCCCATCCCAGCACCCGTTGTCCCCCCGCCCCGGCACCCCGGTACCCGTCCCGGCTCGCTCGGCTCCTCGGGGGCGCTGCCGAAGCTGCTGCCGCTGGAGGAGGAGCGGGAGAAATCCGGCGGCTCCGGCTTCTCCCTGCGGAGGGACCGTCCCCAGTGATGGGGGACTCCGGGTCACGCTGTCCTTGGGATGTCCCATCCCTGCGCTACGCTGTCTCCACACCGTCCCACCCCTGGGATAACCCATCCCTGCGCCATCCCGTCCCCACGCCGGCCCATCACTGGGGTGTCCCATCCCTGTGTCACTCTGTCTCTGGAGCGTCCCATCCATGTGCCCCTCATCCCCATGCCATCTCTCAGATGTCCCATCCCCATGCCATCCCATCCCTCAGATATCTCATCCCATCCCATCCCAATCCATCCTTCAGATATCCCATCCCATCCCTCAGATATCCCATCCAATCCCTCAGATATCCCATCCCATCCCTCAGATATCTCATTCCCTTACCATCCCATCCGTCAGATGTCCCATCCCCATGCCATCCCATCCCTCAGATATCTCATTCCCATACTATCCCATCCCTCAGATGTCCCATCCCCATGCCATCCCATGCCTCAGATATCCCATCCCCATGCCATCCCATCCCTCAGATATCTCATTCCTGTGCCATGCCATCCCTCAGATATCCCATCCCACCCCATGCCATCCTTCAGATATCCCATCCCATCCCATGCCATCCCATCCCCATGTCCCACACCACCACACCAGTGTGTCCCCATGCCACCCCCCCCGTGCCACCTCCCATCCACACCACCCTGTGCCCAAGCCACCCAAGTGCCACCCCATCCCTGTGCCACTCACCCCACCGCTCCCCCTTATCCACCTCACACCTTATCACCCCTTATCCCTGTGACACACAGTCCCTGTGCCGCTATGTTCCTGGGTCCCCCTGTCCCGGTGCCACCCCATCCCTGTGCTATCCCACATTGTCCGGTCCATACCACCAGATAGGTGACACCTTGTCCCAGTGTCATTCCATCCCTGTGTCACCCTGTCCACCTGCTGCTCCATCCCAGTGTCCCCCAGTCCCCATGTCACCGTGTCCCCTTGCCACCCCATCCCAGTGCCAGCTCACCATCACTGCATCCCTGTGCCACCCTGTATGCTGTCCCAGCCCAATGCCCCCCAGTCCCCTTGTCACTCCATCCCAGTGCCACCCTGGCCCATTGCATCCCTGTGTGCCACCATGTGCCAGTACCACCACATCCCCGTGCCACCACATCCAAGTGCCACCCTGTCCTTGCATTGCCCCATCCCGTTGCCCCCCAATCCCCACATCACCCTGATGTCACTGTCCCCATGTCACCTCAACCCAGTGCCACTGTGGCCTATTGCATCCCAGTGCCACACCATCCCAGTGCCCATCAGTCCCTGTGTCACCCCATCCTGTGTTACCCCATCCCTGTCACCCCAACCCCATGTCACCTCATCCCTGTGCCCCATATCACTCTGTCGCCATGTCACCCCGTCCCCGTGTCACCCCAACCCTGTGTCAACCCATCCAGTGTCACCCCATTCTGCGTCACCCCAACCCCATGTCATTCCATCCCCGTGCCCCAGATCACTCTGTCCCCATGTCACCCCATCCTCATGTCACCCTATCTGGTGTCACCCCAACCCTGTGTCACCCCATCCAGTGTCACCCCAAACCCATGTCACCTCATCCCTGTGCCCCATATCACTCTGTCCCCATGTCACCATATCTCGTGTCACCCCATCCAGTGTCACCCCGCTCTGTCACCCCAACCCCATGTCGCCCCATATCACCCTGTCGCCATATCACCCCGTCCCCATGTCCCCCTATCTCGTGTCACCCCAACCCTGTGTCTCCCCATCCAGTGTCACCCCGTTCCGTGTCCCCCATCCCTGTGTCACCGCAGCCCCCCTGTCCTTGCGCCGCCCCATCCCGCGCCCCGCGCCGCTGCGGGACCTGTCCTGGTGCCGCTGGCTCTCGGGGGAGCTGTGTGCGGAGCCGGCGCCCTCGGGGGTGGCGGCGGGGCCGTCCCTGTGCGGAGGGGGCGGGCAGTGGGGTGACACCGCGCGGGGCCCGCGGCCGCCCCGTGCCGGTCCCGGCGCTCACCTGCCGGCCGGCGCCTCCTGGATGCTCTCGATGCCGATGGCGCTGGAGCGGCGGGAGCCGAGCGGGCCGGGCCGCCGCCGCGAGGGGCTCTTCCCGGGCACCAGCAGCGCCTGCGGGGCGCCGTTAACCGGGGGCCGGGGCGTCGGGATGGGGGGGGGGGGGGGGCACCGGATGGGGGGCGGCGCGGTACCCACCTCCTCCACCGAGCCCAGGCCGATGGCGCTGCCGCGGCGTCCGCGCCGGCTCCCGGGCACCAGCAGCGACTGCGGGGACGGCGCGTGAGAGACGGCACCGGCACCGGCACCGGGAGGGGCGGGGCTACACCGGGGGGGCGTGGTTAGGTGGAGGGGGCGGGGCACCGAGGGGTAGGCGGGGCTTAATGGAGCCGCGACGAGCGGCGGTACCCGGGGGGCGTGGCCTGCGCTGAGAGGGGCGTGGCCTTAGCGCGTTAGAGGCGTGGCCTATCGGGGTGGGTGTGGCTTCGCCCAAGCTCCCGCAATATGATTGGCTGACGGCACGGTGGGGGCGTGGCCAACGCGCAGGGGGCGTGTCTCCCCCCCCCCGGGTCCCGGCGCCGCACCTTGAAGGACTCGAAGAAGCCGGGGGCGGCCGCGCCGTTGTCCGTGCGCTCGTCCTCGGGGCCCAGCCCCAGCATGGCCTGGCTGCGCGCCTGCAGCTCCTCGTGCAGCGTCTCCAGCAGCGCCGCCCGCGTCCGCTCCTGCGCACCCGCAGCGCTCGGAGCCCACGCAGGGAGAGGCGCCCCGCAAGGGAGACCCCCCCCCCGCTGCCCACCGCACCCGTGTGCACAGCACCCATAGCACCCGTGTGCACAGCACCCATAGCACCCAGTGTGCACACCACAGTGTGCACCCACTTCCAGGCACAGCACCCACAGCAGACATGGGCCCCGCAGCATGTACAGCCCCACTTCAGGCACAGCGCCCACATCCAGAGCACCCAGATCTGCAGAACTGGGTGCTGTGCCTGCAGCGGGGCCCGTGGGTGCTGTGGCTGAAATGAGCACCCTCATCCACAGCCCCACTGAGTGCCCAGCACCCATGTCCCACAGCGCCCCCAGCCCCACTGCAGCCCCCCCAGCACCCACACATCCCCCACCTCCAGCTTGGCGAACTTCTCCGCCTTGTAGCACGCGTACTCAGCATTGATGAGCTTCGTGAGCAGGAACTCCTGGAACTCGGGGCCCTGCGGGACAAGGGGCACCCTTGGGTGGGTGCCACCCTTGCCCCCCCCCTCCCCCAGCAGCACCCATGGGTGCTCACCTTCCTGAACACAGCGGGGTCGGGCAGCGGCGGGCCGAAGAAGGGCACATCATCACGGGCAGTGACGGAGACCTGCGGCGTGCGGCAGGGAGGGGGTGACGGGGCACCCAATGCCCCCGGCACCCCATGGAAGGGGGGCACACACTGGGGCTGGGGGCGCACCTTGTAGAGGGTCCCCTGCTCGCTGCCCTGCTCCAGCTGCACCACCACGAAGGCGTGCAGGAAGTTGGAGGCGATCATGTCCGGCACGAAGGGGGTGTTCTCGTCCTGGAACACCACGGCCACGATGTCGTTGCCGATGTGGCGCTTGCGCTGCAGCTGAGGGGACAACGGGGGACAGTGGGGGTCAGGGAGGGACCAGGAGGGTGGAGGGGACAGGGGCAAAGGGAATGGCAGCCACTGCGCCCGATGGGTGCCCAACAGGGCCCATGGATGGACATGGAGCTTCGGCAGCTCATAGACATTCCCCAGCACTCATGGATGCTCTGCCGTCCCCCGTATGCCATAGATATCCCCACAGTGTCCATGGGTGACCATGAAACTTCAGCATCCCGTAGACATATAGACATCCCCCCAGAATCCATGGGTGCTCTGCCAGCATCTGCATCCCAAGGATGGATGATCCCCATCATCCATGGATGAGTGATAGATGAGTTCCAATGGAACTTTGACATCTTATAGACATATAGGCATCCCTCCAGCACCCATGGATGCCCATTGAGCTTTGACATCTCATAGACATTCCCCAGCACCCATGGGTGCTCTGCCAGCCTCTGCATCCCATAGATGCTCTCACATCATCCATGGGTGACCATGGAACTTTGGCATCCCATAGACACCCCCCAGCACCCATGGGGGGTAACTGCTAGCCCTTGTGCTCCATAGATGCTCACTAGCACCCAGGGGTGCTGTACCAGCCCCTGTGCCCTGCAGATGCCCCCCAACACCCATGGATGCCCATGGAGCTTTTCTGTCCCATCGACAACCCCCCAGCACCCGTGGGGTGCTCTGAGAGTGCCCTGCATCCCATAGACATACCCCATGCACCCATGGGTGTACTGCTAGCCCCTGTGCCCCACAGATGCTCTCCAGCACCCATGGGTTCCCCAGACGCCCCTGCACCCCACGGACACCCCCATAGCACCCATAGGTGTGCCACCACCCCTTCCACCTCATGGGGATACCCTAGAACCCCATATACCTCCATCCCCCCCCAAGCACCCCTGTGTCCCCCCAGCACCCATGGGTGCCCCACCTGCTGTGCATCCCCCTCAGTGTAGGGCAGCTTGGTGGAGACGTGGAACATGATCTCCTTGTCTCGGAAGTGGCAGTAGATGGATTCGCTGCCCGTCTGCCCATGGGTCACATCCAGCCCCCCCCGGAACCTGTGTGCGGAGGGGGACACCCTGAGCCCGGCAGCACCCATGGGTGCCCCCAGCACCCAACACCCCATCACGCACCCCTTGAAGTCGCGGAGCTGCACCCGCTGCCCCAGCACGTCCAGGAACTCGGTGAAGGCCGGGCTCTCCTCCGTGGTGCCAAAGAGCTCCTCCTCGGATGTCTGCGGTGGGGAGGACACGGGTGCACCCCAACACCCCCAATGGGACCCCCCCCTCCCGAACCCCCCTGTACCTGCCCCAGCTTCTGGTAGATGACCCCAAATTTGAAGTGGTTGCTGAGCACGTGCTCATCGAAGGCGAGGATGAGGCGGGAAGCCTGCGGGAGCATGGGGAGGGTGGGTGGGGGGCACCCATGGGTGCCCATGGGCAACCCCCACCTCACACCCTGCTCACCTTGGGATAGAGCACGGGGTAGAAGCGATCCACGTTGACGTCCTCGCACACCAGCTGTGGGAGGGATGGGGGATGCGATGGGTGGCCTGGGGTTAGGGGGGCACCCATGGGTGCTGCTGGAGGTGAGGCACCCACCTTGGCCATCTGCACCACGTTGGGGAACTCGGCCAGGCAGGAGATGGGCACCACGTCATGCAGGGTGCGGGCACGGGTGCTGTGGGATGAGGAGGGGGTCAGGGTGGTCCCCTACCTGCAGGCAGTACCCAAGGGTGCACCCCGGGCCCCTGCTCACCGTAGCAGCAGGTGGAGGTGCTCCTGCTCATCGTACTTGAGGGAGAAGACGAGGTGGCCCAGTGCTGGGTCCAGGGAGTAGTAGTTGAAGTGCTCCTGCGGGGAGGGGGCCGAGCACCCATGGCTGCGCCAATGGGTGCTCACACTGGGAAGCACCCATTCCCATGAGCACCAATGCCATGAGCACTCATGCCATGAGCACCAACGTCCATGAACACCCATGCCCACGAACACCAATGTCCATGAATACCCATGGCCATGAGCACCCATGCCCAAGAACACCAATGTCCATGAACACCCATGGACATGAGCACCCATGGACATGAGCACCCATGCCCATGAACACCCATGCCCATGAACACCCCATGCCCATGAACACCCCATGCCCATGAACACCAATGCCCTTGGGGCACCCATGCCCATAAGCACCAATGTCCATGAGCACCCATGTCCATGAACACCAGTGTCCATGAGCACCCATGCCCTTGGGGCACCCATGCCTATGAACACCAATGTCGTGAGCAACTATACATATGGGCACCCATGCCCATGAGCTACCCATCCTGAAGACCTGTAGGTTCCCCATGCCCATGGACACTCATGCCTATGAGCACCCATGCCATGAGGCACCCAGGTCCCTGAGCATCCATAACCCTGAGCACTCATACCCCCAGGGCACCCACGTCCATCAGCACCCATATGCACAGATACCACCACCGCTGGAACACCAACATGCATGGGCTTATATGCAATGAGCCACCCATACACATGAGCACCCATGTCATGGGGCACCCAGGTTCCTGAGCACCCATACCTGTGGGCACCCATACTTATGGAGCCCCCATGCCCATGCACACCTATGCCCATGGGGCACCCAGATCCATGAGCACCCATATGCATAAGCACACTGGTTATGGGGCACCCATGTCCCTGAGCACCCACATCATGGGGAACCCAGGTCCATGAATACCCATGCCCAGAGTTATCCACACCTATGAGTCAACCTTGCTCATGAGCACCCATATGCATGACCACCCTGCCCATGGGACACCCAGGTCCATGAGCACCCATGTCATAGGCCATCCATATCCATGAGCACCTATCTGCATGAACACCCATGCTTATGAGGTCTCCATGCCCAAGCCCACCTATAGCCATGGGGAACCCACCCACCCCAGGCACCCATGGAGCACCCACGGAGCACCCGCGGAGCCTCACCTTGCCCAGGAAGTGCTTGCGGTAGATCTTGGCCGTGTGGTTCCCCTCCAGCTTTGCCCGGGCGCCGGGTGCCGGGGTTGGGGGGGACTCAGGCGCCCCACTCAGTTGGTGGTTGGTGCCCTCGATCCAATAACCCCCAAACTGCGGCAGGAGGATGAGGGGGAACGGCCCCTCCCGGCCCAGCACCTGCACCCACAACCCAGATGGGTGCTCCAGCGCCCACCATTGACCCACCCCACTGCTCGCGGGCCCTGACACCCATCTGTGGAGGGGAGCAGGAGCTCTACCTCGTGCACGCTGGGGTAGGGGATGTAATCCTCTTCCGTCTGCAAGACAACGGTGGGTGAAGGCCATGCTGGCACCCATGGGTGCTGGGGTTGCTGAAGGCCATGCTGACACCCATGGGTGCTGGGGTTGCTGAAGGCCATGCTGACACCCATGGGTGCTGGGGTCGCTGAAGGCCATGCTGGCACCCATGGGTGCTGGTTGGGTGCCCCCACCCCACCAGCGCCTACCTTGAGCGGCGGGGGTATGGCGTGGCGCTGCTGGGCCATCCTGCTGCCCTGCGGGACATGGGCGCTGTGGGTGCCCATCGCCCCACCTTGGGCCGGGCACCCTCGGGTGGGGAGCACCCATCGGGGCTTACCTCGGGGTGGGGTGGCCGAGGGGCCGGCGGCGCTGGGTGCAGACACGTCTATGTGGTGCGGGGGGGTCCTGGGGGGCCCATGGCGCTTCCTGGGGGCGAGGGGAGCTCCCCCACAGCCCCCTTGAGCGGCGTTAACCCTGAAGCCGACTGACGGCAGCGAGCCCCGTCACCCCCGGAGGGCGCCCCCTGCGGGCGGGAGGCGGCGCCGCGCGGGGCAGCACCACGGACAGCGCCGAGCGCCGGGACCCGGCCCCGTGCCACGGCCGCGGGCAGCCCCGGTCCCGGTGCAAACGGGTCCGTGCCCCCCCCGTCCCCTCCCCATGCAAACGCCCCCCGTCCGTGTGCGACCGTTGTGCAGTCACAAACACGCGTGCAAAGGCGCCCCCGGCACCGCGCAAGAGGGACCCATCCCGGTGCGAGCGCGATGCCGCCGGTGCCGGGGCAGACGGGACCCGTCCCCGTGCACCCGTGGGCCGCAGCGTGGCCCCCCCCACGCCCCCTCCCCGGGCCACCCTGCGCGGTCCTGGAGGGGGTCCCTCCCCGTCGCTTCCCTCCCCAGCATCGCTTTGCTCCCCCCCACCCCAGCACCCAAAGTGGGGGGAGCTCACGACGGGGGTGACCCAAATATGGGACGAGGATGGGGGGGGGGGACGGAGGCTGATGATGGGGCCGCGTTGGGGGGGTTTCGGGGGAGGTTGGAGGGGGAGGTTGGGGAGGGGCAGGTTTGGGGGGCCCGTAAGGGGGTGTGAGGGGGGGGCAGATTTAAGGGCTAATTCATGGGGGGCAGATTTCGGGGAGGGGCAGGTTGGGGGTGCGGAGGGGGGGGGTGCGTTGATCCCCCCGCCCAGGCCCGGAGCATCCCCCCCACCCCGCGCTACCGGTACCGGCAGCAGCTGAAGGTCACCGGGGAAAGGCCCCCCCCCCCCTCCGGTGCTGCACCGGAGATGGGGGGGAGAGGGGGGGCACGGCGGGGGGGTGCCAAAGTGGGGGACCCCGCTCCCCGCGGAGCGGCACTTACCGGAGGGGCGGCGGGGCCGGGGCCGGGGCCGGTACCGGAGCGGAGCCGGTACCGGAGCGCAGCGGAGCGGGGGCCCCGGCGCTCGCAGCCACCGCGCCGCGTCACGTGCGGCGGGGCGGGGCGGCCCCTCCGGGGGCGGCCGGCACCGGGAACCGGCACCGGAACCGGGAACGGCACCGGGGAACCTCAACCGGGAACCGGCGCCGGGAAACGGCGCTGGGGAACCGCAACCGGAGAATGGCACCGGGAAGCGGCACCAGGCAACGGCAACCAGGAAATGGCACCAGAACCAGGAAGCAGCACTGGAAATGGGAAGCACCAACCGGAGACCGGCACCGGGAACCGGCTGCACCAGGGAAGGACGCTGGAACAAGGAACAGGCACCAGGAACCGGGATCCGGCACTGGGAACGGCCTCACTCCACCCTGGGACCCCCCCTCCCAGGATCCAGGTCCCCCCCATCACTCCCCACAGCCGAGGACACCCCCAAATCCCTCCCCCGTCCCCAGGGAACCATCTGCACCCTCCTGCCCAAGCTGGCACCCGGGTACCCCCCATCACCCCGTGAGCCCCTCCCAGGACACGAGGACCCCCAGCACCCACCTCCCCCTGGGGCCACTGTGGTGTCAGGAGGGACACCCCAGTTTGGGATCCCCAGGGAAGGGCTCCTTGGGATACCAGGCGCTGGTACTGGGACACCAGCCCAGGAGCTGCCCCAGCCCATTGAGCATCCATGGGTGCTCCGCCTCCAGGCTCCAATGAGAACCATTCCATGTGCCGCAGTCGGTGTGAATCCCGCTCCAGATCCCACTTGTTCACACCCCACCATCCTGTTTGGGATGGCCTGGAGCAGGATTTGGGGCTTAACAGCCCCCTCAGATCCCACCCACCCCACGTGTGCGCACTTCCATTGAGGCTTCCACAGCTCAAACCACGATTTTAATGGGATAATGCTTGGAACGAACAGATGTATCAGGAATTTGGGCCTTCGATCATGTCTTGTACCCATGGCACATCTGTCACATACGGAGAAGTGGATCCAGCTCATCCCTTCCCACCGGGGTGAGAGGTTTAATTCTGGAATGTTACAAGCTCCAGGAACGTTGAGAAGGTAAAAAACGGGGAAAATAACAGCAAATGGGAAAAACCCCATATGGAATTTCCGAGGAATATGTACACAAGCGTGGGCTTCAGTCGGGGAAGGAGAAAAGCTCCTGAAGGATTGAGCAGCTTCAGCATGCTGAATTCCTGCCATGCCTTTACCTCAGGAAAGGCTCCACGGGTCCAGATCGCCCCCCAAAACCACCTTGTAGAGTTCCATGGCTCCCTGACACCGGGGATGGGCTTGGGAATGGGCAGCTCTAGTTCAGTGGACAGGCAGGGAACAGGGAGGGAGCCTCCCGGGAGCTACAGGCGTAAAAACCAATCATATTTATTAGTGCATTCCTGACAAAATGAGAGTAGAGGAGGGGAAAAGAACACCTCCTCCCATGGGAAACACAGCACGCACCGGGGCCCCTCTGCTGCCTTGGGCAGCTGTGTCCGAGGGGAAGAAGATGCTCTCAGAAGTCATTAAAATACCCAACGTTGCTCAAATCCCACAATTCACGCGGATCCAGCGGTTGTCAGAGCCCATCCGAGCTTGGGCCGTTCCCTGGGCCCCGGCGGCAGAACCCGAAGGGGGTTTTGGGTGAAAGAAATGAAGATTTGGTGTTGGAAAGAGCCAGACATTCCTCACAAGTAACAATTCCTTTACTTCCATGCTGTACTGAACGAGTAATAGCGGATCAAAGACAGGATTATCCGTAAGAAGCAGGTTACGCCTAAAGAGTTCCTCGAGAACGGATCAAGGGGGGCTGTTGGATGGGATCAGGACCCTCTGCAGACAACACCACGTGGGGCTGAGCCGCCAACCTGCCGGGCCTCGATTAAACCCAAAGGAGGGCCCGCTGGCGCCAAGGCAGGGTGTCCTCCAGTGCAATCTGCTTTGACATAAGGCATTTTGATTTCTTTAGGGGGGGCAGTCACTTCCGAATGGGGTTCTGCCTTCTGGAAGAGTCAAAGAGTTCAGTCCTGTGTCCACCTGTTCTGTTTTAATGCCCTACCATGTCAAAATCCTCTTCCCTTCTGGTTGCTCCTCTGTTGCCAATGCTTCAAAAACCATCAGTGGCCAAGTAAACCAGTCCCTGAGGAGGAGAAACAACCGGCAACAGGTGATGATGGTCGCAGGATGGAGATGATGAAGGTAGCGTGGGCTTAAATGAATGGGGAAGGGAAAGCCAACCCCAAAACTCACCTTTAAATCCTTCTTCAGGCATACAAACTGGGAAGGGAAAGGAAAAGGCACTGTGTTAGCAACCTCCCAGCAGTTGTTTCTTAAAGGATCCTCCGTACAACTGAACCTCCTGTGGGCACTGACAAGGAAATCATTGTGGAATCATGGAACGGTTCGGGTTGGAAGGGATCTTAAAGCTCCTCCAGCTCCAACCCCTGCCACAGGCAGGGACACCTTCCACTGGAGCAGTTGCTCCAAGGCCCTGTGTCCAACCTGGCCTTGAACACTGCCAGCGATGGGGCAGCCACAGCTTCTCTGGGCACCCTGGGCCAGCGCCTCAGCACCCTCACAGGGAAGAGCTTCTGCCTAAGAGCTCATCTCAGTCTCCCTCTGGCAGTTAAAGCCATTCCCCTGTCCTGTCCCTCCATCCCTTGTCCAAAGCCCCTCTCCAGGTTTCCTGCAGCCCCTTTAGGCACTGGAGCTGCTCTGAGGTCTCCCCTTCAGGAGCCTTCTCTTCTCCAGGCTGCCCCAGCCCAGCTCTCTCAGCCTGTCTCCAGAGCAGAGCTGCTCCAGCCCTTGCAGCAGCTCCATGGCCTCCTCTGGCCTCGCTCCATCAGCTCTACGTCCCTCCTGTGCTGCTGCCCCAGAGCTGGATGAGGGCTGCAGGGAGGGTCTCCCCAGAGCGCAGCAGAGGTTCAGGATCCCCTCCCTGAGCTGCTGCTCACTCTGTATGGGTGCAGCCCAGCACAGGGGGGGTTCTGGGCTCAAGCACACACTGAAGCCGGGTCATGGGGAGCCTCTCATTGACCAACACCCCGAAGTGCTTCTCCTCAGGGCTGCTCTCAATGCATTCTCTCCCCAGCCTGTGTTTCTGCTTGGGCCTGTCCCAGACTTGCAAAACAAAGCTTCAGCACCTCCATTTTCAACCCAAACCCAACACAACCCTTGCCCACCAACCCTTCTCCCTAACCTCAGTGGTGAGGTGCCTTCTCTGAACCCCAAAGTTTCCAAGGTGTCCCCCACCCCTCACCTTGCATAACGTCGTCCATTGCTGCGTAATCTGCAATGGGTTCATCAGCCTGGAAAATAGAGTGGAGCAGGGGATTAATGAGGAATCAACCTCATGCGGAAGCTCACAGCCCTGCTTGGGGGGGGCAGGAACAGCCCTCTTGCCCCAAAACCATCTGGGAACAAGAGGGGAGGACTCCCTAATTTAGCCATATTTTGGGCTGGGACACACACAGCTCAGCAGCAAAGGCCACCTAAGAGATGCTCGTTAAACAAACAAGCTGAAGCAAGGCAGCTTTTCCTCCCCTGAGCAGAAGGACCTCATGTAACCAAGCCACCGAGCTGCCACGGGTGGGCACATCTATCCCCAGCAGTTTCCACACGCCCCATTCCCTTCGGATGTACAACCCCCCAGCTCAATTCCCTGTGTTATCCGGCTCGACTCGAGCCGCCCCAGCCTCGTGTTACCTTTAACAAGATGACGGACTCGGGGATGACTCCCAGGCTGCCGAGTGTCGCCGTGTCGTCGCTCAGCATCTTCCCATCGATGGACAAGTTCTGGTCGAAGGGAGCAACTGAAAATGCATGCATGATCTGTGCCAACACAATGAGACAGGCTCACTGGGTGCGGAGGGAAACACCACACTGCTGAGCTGCACAAGAACACGTCCACAAGAGCAACACACGCCTTCCCATGCCCTGTGGGGCTTTATGCTCCTTCCCTCCATCCCCTTGTGGCCGTGCGCTCCTAATGCTGTGTTTTCCTCCTCTGTTCCACGGAGGAAAACCACTTTACCTGGATTTTCAGCTCTTTCAGGGTCTGGTTAGCAGAAACGAGCAGTGCTTTCTCCCCTCGGACTTTGCGGTGCCGGGTGCTTCGCCGGATGCCTTGTTTTTGGTAAGGGATGTAGCTCTGGTGGGAGATCTTCTGGCGCTTCGCCCCGCCGTTGGTCTAGGAGCAAGAGGGAAGAGAATCGAACTATCAGGAGCCCAAGTTTGGGATCAGAGGGAAAACCACAACCTCCCCATGCCCCGGCCTGTGTTTCAGGTGAGTTGGTCATGCGAGGGAAGGCACAGAGTGCTGCAAAGCCCCTTGGAAAGCAAACTGAAGCGTGCAAGGAGCAAGAGGAGCGAAGGATTTGCCTTGAAGCCTCGGTCCCTGCCCCTACACCAGTGCAGGGTGGCACCAGCCAAGCACAGGGGTCACCATCAGTACCTGCTCCCTCCGAAACAACTCAGTGGTGCGGTGCCACACTTGAAATGACCTTTAGACACTTGTTTGGGCCTGCTCGTAGTTAAGGGAGGAGGAAGGGGCTGTCCCACCATGCTGACTCCAGGGGACGATGCACAACCCAAGGGACCTGGTGGTGGTTTCGATCTCTACCTGGTTAAAATCTGGGTCTTGCTCCCCCTCTGGCTTGTTTTCCTCCCTTTCCTCTTCAGCTTCTGAGCTGCTCACGTTCAGCTCCGGAGCAGCGTCCTTCATTACCTGAAGTCATAAAAACCATTCTCCGTAACTAACCCGACAGCATCATCCCAAAGCCTGTCACATCCCAGGATGCCACCTCGGCCTGAGGAGCTGAGACAGAGCAGGAAGAACCCGGGAGCTGCTCCATGTGCTCTGCAAAGTCTTCTCCACCCCTCCCCATCTGCACTGAACCACGGGGGGATTCGGAACAAGCTTCTCCATTGAACTGCAGGTGCTTCCTGCTGCTCAGGACCTTCCCTCCTCTCCAGGCAAAGGGAAAGTCTCCAGGGGCCTGGACTGATTTCTTTGCCATTAGCTGGCTGCCGCTCTGGTTCATCTAAGTGTATTATGAAAGCCCTAACACAGAGAAAGGAGTATTATCCATGAATCAGACACTCATCCAGCCCTGCAGCAGACCCACAGAGGCACTCAGCACCATTATTGATGGGTCTGGAGGTTGTAAGTAAATGAAATCTAAATAATTTACTCAAACATATAAATCAAGAGGCTGCTCAGTTCCGCGTAGGTCGCTCCAGGAGGCATGGATCTGCCAGATGAAAATTCCCATCTAAGCTTTGGCTGGAGCTGGGGATTGCAGGAGCCCTGGGGATGGTGTGCTCCATCCAGGAGCCTGCGAGCAAACTTCTCCATCAACGTACTTACAGTTAACGATGCAATCCCAGCTCCCAAACATCCAGCAGCAGCCACAGCCTCCCCAGAGCCCTCTGCATTCCAGCAGTGCTGCCCTGCACTGGTTTTACACGCCTGCAGCACCGGCAATGCGACGGAAGCGCTGCCTGGCTCTGCTCTTGCAGAACTCTCCTCCCCTCTCGCCAACTCCAGCTGCTCAGCAAAGAAAAGCTGCCTGTTGTTTGCCAGCCCCACGTGTGAGCTCCATCCTGCCCAGCACCAGGGGAAAAAACCAACCAACCAACCAACCCTCGTCTGCACCAGAGCCAAGATACAGCCTCGGGATGCAGCCCCGAGCCAGGCTGAAAACCCAGAGCGGATGAATCATGGAATCACAGAGTGGTTTGGGCTGGAAGGGACCTTAAAGCTCCTCCAGCTCCAACCCCTGCCACGGGCAGGGACACCTTCCACTGGAGCAGTTGCTCCAAGTCCTGTGTCCAACCTGGCCTTGAGCACTGCCAGGGATGGGGCAGCCACAGCTTCTCTGGGCACCCTGGGCCAGCGCCTCAGCACCCTCACAGGGAAGAGCTTCTGCCTAATAGCTCATCTCAGTCTCCCTCTGGCAGGTTAAAGCCATTCCCTTGTCCGGTCCCTACATCCCGTGGCCAGAGCCCCTCTCCAGGTTTTTTGTCAGCCTCCTTAAGGTATTGAAAGGCTCAAGACTGTGCTGTGTGCTCTACAGCTCAAAACCATGGCAGAAACCATCCAGCTTCCACCAACCCGCAGTTCTTTGGGCTCCAGCTCCTCCCTTACACTGGCAGGGATGTAGAGGCAAAAAACCCAACTCCACGCTATGAAGGTGCAGGAACACCTTTAGCTGAGCTTGCCCATGAGCCTTGACTTCCCCCTCAAAGCACAAACTAAGCCCTGCGGAGGGAGACTGACTGCAACCAGCTTTTGAGTGCATGTAAAGCCAGTTCTAGACCCCATACCGATTCTTAAAGGCCCCAGCAAAGCAGAGACATAGTTCATAGCTTCATAAGGGATCCTGAACCCCATCTCCACCTTTGCTGCCACTTCCTCAGCACAGAGGTTAAGAGTTGATTTCTATCTAGGAATAAACGTCACATGAGCAACCAGGAAAGGAAATAACAAATATTGGAGGGGGAGAACAGGTAGAGCCTGGTAAGACCATTACGAAGACAGAAATAGTTATACCGGTGCTTAAAATAACCCAAGCTGGACATATCCGTGAAGATAACCTGGTGACACAAAGGAGTCGGTTTGGCAAAAGGAAACCTGGAGGAGGCCAAATAGTCAGAGCAGCTACAGACAGAGCTTTCCCATCTGCTACTTGTGCCAAAGCGATAGGAGCTGCAGAGCTGGGTGGTTCCTGCCTGCAGAGAGCAGCCCACTGCCACCAGTGTCCCCCCAGCAGGTCCCAACCCCATGGGGACACAGCAGGCCATGGCAGCTGGCTCGCCACCACCTCTGGATCCTTCTCTGGATGCTTAGCACAGTTCCTGTTCAGTGAAACAGAGCCAGGAGGAGCAAGGAGAGCCCGTACCTTCTTATTATCCACCACTTTATGGATGTAGATGGTTGCCTGGGTGTACTCACGCAAGTCCCGCTGCTGTTGGCACAACAACCCTTCTCTGCACTCCGGACAGAGCTTCTGGGGAGGCACAAAGATAAAATGCATTTCATTGCTTCAGCTCCTTGGAGATCCCAGCCCAATAACCCAGAGCATCCGCCAAGCTCCATGTTTACCACCCACCCCCTTAGATCTGAGCCTTTAGCCCATTGCCCAGAGAGCCGGCACAGAACAGAGCCCAGGGAGCAGCAGAACATGCACTCACGGGGCTCAGAGGTGTAAAGGGCACCCTCGGGGTCCGCCCCGGGCGCTGGGGTCCGGGTGATTTTGATGACGTGATCCACAACAAAGAGTTTTTGAATCCTCTCCCACTCGCTGGGCCATATCAGAGCTATACTGTGCAAAGGAACAAGAACATGCTTTATGACATGGAAAAGCCAAGCCCTGAGCTCCCCAACAGCCTCCCCTCTTCTTCTTAGACTCGTTAAGGAAAGAAAAGCTCCAAAGATCAATCCCTAACTCCAGCTACACGCGAGGGCCTGAGCACCCAAGATAGCAGGGAAAAAGCAGCGTGCTATTAGTGACGCTGTTCTGCTCCAGTCATGCCGGGGGGGATGGAGGAGAAGAGGGGAAGATCTGCTACTTTTACTGCTGCATCACTGCAGAAGCAATGCTACAGAGCATGAACTCCAGCCCAGGGTCCAGCGCTCCAGGGAGCAAGTCCCATGGAAAGCCAAGTGTGAGGAAGCCGGATGTTTCTATGCCCTGCTCAAATTCAGGGGAGTTGATTGTTAGGAACCAGCCAAGCTGAAGTAAGCTCCTTTTTTCTCCTGACCCAGTATGCTGACAATTTAGGTCTTGCCTTGCATGAAGGCTAAGGTGAGTCTGAGCAAGCTTATGTGTTAATACTCTTCACGGACAAGCATTTGCTCCTCGTGTTGCTGCAGCTCAGCGCAGCTCCAGGAACATTCCTCAGGATGACGACACCCTTCAAAGGCACCCACATGAAGAGAAGAAACTCACAGTTTGGAGTCTTCTTTGGTCATGGAAGCGTAGGTGAACATGAGGCCTCCGTGGGGGCAGAGGAGAGCGCTGTTCCCTACCGAGGACACGGGGCTGCAGCGCGTTGGCCTCCTGCACAGGTAAAGGGAAGCGGCTTGCAAAGCGCGGTTCAGGTTATCCCACAAACCCCACATCGCTGCCGGCAGCCAGGAAGAAATCAGAGGGGAGTGTTTACAGAAGGCATTCCAGCTGGGAATACGAAAGCACCACAGATGAGGAAATCAGATCTGCGTGCCTGTGAGCTGCAGAGATTTCCATCTCCAGCAGCAGGCTGTGGAAGCAGGACTGAGCAGTGACCTCTGCCTGGGATACAGCTCCAGACAGATGAACAAACTAATCAGGACCCCATCTAATCCCACCATCTGGTTGAGACACGATAAACAAGGAAATTCCTTACAACGTACTACAACCAATTCAAGCTCTGCAGAAAGCAGCTTCCTTGTTCCCACCCAGGGAAATGGCAGGTGACTCCTCACCACACCGGCGCTCAAAGCAAAACTCACTGACAGGAATAAAAAGCACCAAAACCTTCCAGCCACGTTACCTGACAAACTTCCTCCACTCTTCTACAAAGAACTGCGAAACGATGTAGAGCTCATCTGTCTCCTAGGGGGGGGAAAAGGGGGGAAAAAGGCTCTTTTGTTAATTAATCCCACAACAGAGAGGCGCTGACTGCTCAGTGCTTTCTGCAGCGCTCATTCTCCTCCAGCCCTCAGTGGCTTCACCATGACAACTCCATCCGAGCGCGCTGGGAAAGCCAAGCTAAATAATTTGGGATCAAGTACTAAGCACTTACATTACTAATCTGGTGTTTATTGCGGAGTTAGTTTAGCTTTAGATCCAATTACCTCTAACTCACAGCAGGACACAGGCACTTCCCCTGCAGCAGCTAAGACACCCCAGACTGCTCTCAGGGACTAAAGCAGACACTCCTCTGCACCTCTGATATGTTTAAATCTCCTTTCTCCACCTCCACATTAAACCACTCTTATTTTCCTCCCCAAACCTCAACTGTTTTGGATCACGAAAACTCAAAAAGCTTGAGGGAAAGATCCTCAGCTCTTCTATACCAGGCTTCCTTGGGAAATTCAAAGGGAGTGGAGAATGTAGCCTCACTGCCTGGAGAGACCTTCCTGTTCGGAACTGACCCATGGTGATGTGCTCCAGCCTTCCATCACCTACTCCAGCTCCAAAAGCAGACCCAATCCTGCTGGATGTGCCTGTAGGACCTCGCACATCTTCAGCTTAGTGCTTCCCACTTAAACCCTTCTGAGGTTCCACAGTTCTGAAACATGGGTCAGTACTGACCTTGGTATTAATTCCTGGCTGGAGGAGGCACTCGGAGCAGCAAACTGACCTGGCACATTGGAGCCACCGGGGCACCTGCCAAAGCACCTTGGCAGGATCTCTGTGTCAACCATTAATCAGTGAGAGGTCCTGGAGCCACAGCATGGAGCCAACAGCTTGCGCCATGTACAGCTGCCTCAAAGCCCTGGAGAGCTCCAGGCTTGTCCGAGAGGTCTTAGAATCCCAGACTGGTTTGGGTTGGAAGGGACCTTCAAAGCTCCTCCAGCTCCAGCCCCTGCCACAGGGCAGGGACACCTTCCACTAGCGCAGAGTGCTCCAAGCCTCTGTGTCCAACCTGGCCTTCAACACTGCCAGCGATGGGGCAGCCACAGCTTCTCTGGGCACCCTGGGCCAGCACCTCAGCACCCTCACAAGGAAGAGCTTCTGCCTAAGAGCTCATCTCAGTCTCCCCTCTGGCAGTTCAAAGCCATTCCCCTGTCCTGTCCCTCCACCCCTTGTCCAAAGCCCCTCTCCAGGTTTCCTGCAGTGCTCTTTAGGCACTGGAGCTGCTCTAAGGTCTCCCCTTACGGAGCCTTTTCTTCTCCAGGCTGAACCAGCTCAGCTCTCTTAGCCTGGCTCCATAGGAAGATTTGTTCTTGCACGACCATCACTTCTATTTAGAAGGCTCCAGCATTTAGAGAAGCTCCCCATAGCTGTTGGGATGCAGGAGGGTGCTGGAGCCCACGTGAATTCTGTCTGACCAGCAGCACAATGTGGCTTGCACAGGAAAGCCGCCTCCACCGGCACAACCACACCATTTCAGTGCTTGCAGGGGCGGATGTAACCACAGCAGCAATATTGATGGTGCTTATCTGGCTGAGTGTGGGCCAGCCACGGCTCCGCTGGCACAGGAGAGCAGCTCGTGGTGCTTCAGCAGGGATCTGCGCCAGCACAGCTGATGGGGAAATCACACCTTGGCACAGCTCACGCATGAGCTCCGCTGGCACGGGCTCGCGGGTACCAGCAGCCTCTCTCACAGGCAAAAGAGATTCTCTTAGAAGGGATAAAAGCACTTACAACCCTCCCTCAGGCCCTGCTATCGTGCTCTGGTGCCCTCCTCCCCATACCTGAGGCCAGCTGCCCAGGCAAGGTCTGCATTTATCATGGAACAGGTTCTGGAGAGAAGTCTTCTGCTCGCTCGCCATCATCTTATGCAGAGCTTCGTTCTCCTCCCCTTCGCGCTCCAGGATCTGCATGAAACAGTTAATAACAGCAGAGCTTCAGCTCCTCACTGCTGTTAAATGGGCCATTACCTTCTGGGTTACATCAGAACCAGAAACACCACCACGTATTTACAGTCAACAAGAGGTGGTTTGGCAAATACCTTGCACTGGGAACAGCACTCTTTGTTATTTGGGAATTCAGGGGCCTTTGGAAAATATTGCTTGAGTTTCTCCCAGGCTTCCTTGGAAATCACCCGGCGTTCATTCTCGGATATGCACAGGCCACCTGCAGAGACAGAGCCAAGAGAAGGGCTTTGCTCTCCAGCGCTCAGCGATGTGTCGTAGCACTGACCAGATGCAAGAGATTACAGGGTATAAATGTGGGGGAAGAGATTCACACACTGTGTCAGCAAAACAGAGCACGACCAACACACAAAGTCACCTTCAACTCCTTTATCCCTGTTCAGACAGGAAAATAACCCAATGGGACTTTAATTCATGCAAACGTCCTCTGGATTCCAGAGCTCAGGAACTGAGCAGCTGATCAAATACAAGCGATGTTAGAGAGATGAGGAAAAGCACAGATATGCTGCAGAGGGCAGGGGGCTGCTGTGTGCTGATCCTGGCTGTCCACACCTGCATCTGTATGGAGACTGCCCTTCCCAAGCTGCACACTGACCCATGACCCATCGAACAGGAGCCAGGTGCTTTCCTCACCCTTGAAAAACCAAGACTACCACTGTATGATCTCAGATAGCTTCATGGGCCCTATCCAAGCACCTCACAATTGGAAAGGATGGATTTACGCCCTGATCTGCTCTAAGGAGTGATGGGTGTGAAGATACGAAGAGGTTTCCCAGCGACCTCCAGACCGCACAGGTTATTTATCCTGCTGCTCAAGCAGCTCAAAACAACCCACAAATGCTTTATCATAGAATCCCAGAGTGGTTTGAGTTGAAGGGACCTTAAAGCTCACCCAGTTCCAACTCCTGCCACGGCAGGGACACCTTCCACTGGAGCAGCTTGCTCCAAGCCCCTGTGTCCAACCTGGCCTTGAACACTGCCAGGGATGGGGCAGCCACAGCTTCTCTTGACAAGGGGCATTTGTGCTCGTTGCTTTAGGGACAGCAGGAGCAGAAAGCTCACACTCACACATCTGGACACTGTGTGTACGTGTGACAACACGTGCTCTGGTAGACAAACAACGGCTTGGGAAGACCGGAGAAGGCAAAAGCTTAAGGATCCAACTTGATGATCTCCAAAGGGAAAGCACAATCGCAGCTCCCTATGGGAGAGCAGCTGGGAAGTTGCAGGGAGAAAGCAGAGGAGCAGTTGCAACACTGAGAGGCGAACCGGATTTGGATACAGCATGGGAATATTCACGCCTAAATGTGGGTTTCACCAGCCAGAGGGAAGCAAAACAGCGAAGTCACAGCGCTGAGCAGGGTCCAGCCAAGGGCACAAACACCTCATTATCTGCTTTTCTATAGCCTGGCGAGCTACAGAAAGAAGACGAGGAGAAAAGGCTCCTTCTCCCTCTTTAACATTACAGGCAGCTCCTCAGGCTCCTGGACCCGGCGGCTTTCCTCACTCCTGGATTTCTGCCAGCCCTAAAGGGGAGAAAATAGCAACGCACCCCTCCTGCTTTGCCTTACTAAACAAAGTCAGGCGGGACCGCACCGCCGCAGCGTTGGCCACTTGGTCTTTAACAAGAGTGACCAAATGGCTCAGCTTTACCAGGCAAGGAGGCAGGAGCAGGCTGCTTCCCAAGGATGGGGGGAATCCAGCTTGTCCAAACCAGTGTCTGGACACTGCACGGTTAATGAAAATGGATTAATTTGCTGCTGAGTGAAAAGAGGTGGAAAAATCAGATCTGGATGTGCAGGGAACAAGTGCTTTGCCATCTGGAAGATGATGATCCTGACCAGTGACCCCCCTCCCACTATCCAGCGACATGCTTTGGGCACAGACATCAAAGGATTCTTTGCTTGGCATCTGGAAGAAATTATCTGCTGAGGTTGGGCAGCTACTGGAGAGTAAGGAATTGCAGCAGGGATGCAAAGGGATCTCTGCAGGGAACGCCGGGATGGTACGTCTGGAGCCTAGCCAGACCTCATGGATACAGCAATGGCTTTCCCAGGCCTACCACCAAGGCACTTCCTCCACAGCAAAATGAAAGCCATAGGATAGAGACCACAGATTTGCTGATACGCTCCAGAGGGGAATTTTAAAGGTGGAAAGGCTCTTTTCCATGAGGAATTGGGCTGAGCTCAACACGATGCAATCTGACCCACCAGCAGCCCCCTTATTTAACAGTGTTTATTCTGATATGACCCAAAGTCACAGATCAAGTAGCAATTCACCATCAGAACATGTTCAGAGGCCTCCTGGCCTATTCTTGTCATGTCTGGCTACATTAAATGTTTCACCACGATGCTGAATGCTTTTATTTGATGGGAGCAGCCTCGTGGCAATGGGAATAACAGCTCTGAATAACAGCAAACGCCATGTCAAAGTGCTCAGACACTTTAAACCGAGGCCTTCTCAAGCCATTACTTGACATCCCTGCTCAACCTCGATGACAGGAGGTGTGCGGCTGATTTATGGCAGGTTTCCTTCTTAATAGGAACGAGACGGAGCATTCCCAACAAGGAAATTGATGCCTACAAACAGGAGCTTACTAAGAGCTCTGTCTGGGAGCAACTCACAAGCTAGCAAAGGGACATTTAAACAGCAGGGTAGCCAAGGATGTTGCTAATGAGCCATCATGTAGGAAAACAACCAAGGCTGGGGCAGAGCCTTATGTAAACAGGCACCAAGAGCAGCAGGTCGGTAAGCCAATATCCTCAGCACTCCCAGATAACCCGTTTCCACAGATGTTAGGTAAATGCTCATTTTATGTAAACCAAGAGGATAAACGGATATTCTCAGCTCCCACCTTGACCGATTGCACCACGTTTTACTCCTAAACACTTTCAGAGCTCTCAAGTGGCTGCAGATCTTTGGCGCTGCTCTCGCTCCATCACGTCACCATGGACTCGTAAAGCTCAACAAGGACAAGTGCAAGGTCCTGCTCTTGGGCTGGGGCAATCCCAAGGACAAACACAGGCTGGGAGAGAATGCACTGACAGCAGCCCTGAGGAGAAGCACTTCGGGGGTGTTCGTCAATGAGAAGCTCCCCATGACCCGGCTTCAGTGAGAACTTGAGCCCAGAACCCCAACCTGTGCTGGGCTGCACCCACACAGCGTGAGCAGCAGCTCAGGGAGGGGATCCTGAACCTCTGCTGCGCTCTGGGGAGACCCCCCTGCAGCCCTCATCCAGCTCTGGGGCAGCAGCACAGGAGGGACGTGGAGCTGATGGAGCGAGGCCAGAGGAGGCCATGGAGCTGCTGCGAGGGCTGGAGCAGCTCTGCTCTGGAGCCAGGCTGAGAGAGCTGGGCTGGGGCAGCCTGGAGAAGAGAAGGCTCCTGAAGGGGAGACCTCAGAGCAGCTCCAGTGCCTAAAGGGGCTGCAGGAAACCTGGAGAGGGGCTTTGGACAAGGGATGGAGGGACAGGACAGGGGAATGGCTTTAACCTGCCAGAGGGGAGACTGAGATGAGCTCTTGGGCAGAAGCTCTTCCCTGTGAGGGTGCTGAGGCGCTGGCCCAGGGTGCCCAGAGAAGCTGTGGCTGCCTCATGCCTGGCAGTGTTCAAGGCCAGGTTGGACACACGGGCTTGGAGCAAGATGCTCCAGTGGAAGGTGCCCCTGCCTGTGGCAGGGGCTGGAGCTGGGTGAGCTTTAAGGTCCCTTCCAACCCAAACCATTCCATGTATCTCTGGCTCTCTGTGACTTCGTTATTGACAGATCCTCCCTTCCACAGCCCAGCACTTCCCACAGCATCTTTGCCTTTGCACCCTTTTCTCTGCCTTCCCAAATCCGGGCTGCAAGGTGGCAGCTGACTTGCAAATAAAGTTTGAGTGTCAAGAAACACCGGGAAAATGAGAATTAAGCACATTTCTGCAGTAACAACTCATGCCGGCCTCAGAGGGAGCAAAGGCTACGAGGTCAACGCCTTGAGCAGTGGGCAACAACAGAAACATTCAGCTCCATCCCCCGGAGAGACTCACCATGTGGGCAAACGATGTCTTCATTAAAATTTAACTCCTCTTCCTCCTCTCTCTTCTCTTCATTGGATTCATCTAATTGAAGGAAACAACAAAAACCCCAACCCATGAAGGCTGCAGTTTCCTCTCTTAAGAAAGGAAGAATCTTTGGGCAAAGGAGCACGGTTGCCATCCAAATTGCGGCAAAACCCTCAACCCAAGGGAATCTTTGGAAGGAAATTTGCCTGTTCTCCAATGTCGTGGCCCCCAGGCAGGCGGGATTACAGCCTACAGCCCACGTAGGAGTGCTCTGAAGTGCCTGCAGCACAAGCCTGCCCTTTGTGAGACTACAAAGGACACATTTGTCAGGGCTAAGACACCACAGGGGTTCCCTGCGCCCCGGGATCAGAGTTTAACCTAACCACAGGCTAGGTGAGAGCACAGGGAGCGGAAACCTGCCGGCAAACATCAGTGCCCGCTTTGCCTTGTGGATGCTGATCTAAACCAGATGCTGCCTGACAAACCAAGGGGGAGCTTGCCAGGGGGTGACAAGCCCCACATTAATGCATAAATGAGAGTTAAGAACTGAAGCTCCATAGTAATTCAGTTGGCCCCTGAATTGGAGCATCATAAACATAGTAAGTTGTTAGTAAGTGTCTCTACTGACCTGCCAGATAAGCATGCTGCCTTGTGAGCAATTCAGATGTACTACTCAGAGCTGCAACCTGCTGTGAAATCAGCCCTGAGGAATGAGGAGCGGTAACTCAAGTACCCTTTTTGCACTGAGTGCTCCACCAGCACCAGGTATGATCAGAGGGCTGTGGTGCTCTCAGAGCCTTCAAGCCTGAGATCAACGCCATCAGCCCATCACCTCCACTTGCATCCAAGCAAGCTTCTTGCCCTCAGTTCTGAAACTAAAAGCTCAACAAAATATCCAGTTTCCAAAGGCTTAAACAGCAGAAGGCAAATAGAGCCCCATCCATTCTCATAATACTCATGATACTGGCATAGAAGAGGGTTCAACTCATGACTTTTTCTCCTAGGCTGTGTTTTCCCAGTGCTGCTTTACACCGTTCATCCATAGACCATCAATAAACATCTTCATCAAGGTAATTTTCATGTTTCTTTCCCCCCTGGGCTCCCTCATTCAGATAAAAGCAGATGAAAAGATCATGGGTCTGGGGTGGTAATTTTACACAGCTTTGTAAAACCACAAAACTACTTATCTTCTCAGGGTGTGAAGATCACCCAGCACTTTTGAAGCTTATCAAATCAAAAGCTCCTTACATGAAGAAGCTTTTATGTGCTTTATTATCCTTTCCTCCCAACTCATGCCAGGAAAGCCAAACAGCTACAGGAGCACCCAATGTGTCTTTTGTTAGGAGGTATCAGGCTGTGGGTCTCCACAGCAGCAGAACTACCTTTGCTTTGTGTGTTTCCATTCATTTTCCCATTACTGTGCTCCGTGTCTTCATCTTGCTCATTTAACTGCTCCAGAGCCAGCTGACGCCAGCTCCTCAAGGATGCTTTTCCAACCCAGAACCCGTCATTCCTGCAGAGAGACAACAGCGCTGGCAACGCAAATCACACCTCCAGTGGGAGGTGTCCCTGCCCATGGCAGGGGGTTGGCACTGGATGATCTTAAGGTCCTTTCCAACCCAAACCATCTGTGTTTCTATGATTCTATTTAAGCACTTCTCAAACCCCTCTGACAAGACTCGATAGCATCAGGACTTACATACCCCTTGACTGTGATCTTCAGCAGGTTGGTCACGGTCTTGTAGTCTTCGTTTAAGCGGTTCTTCAGCCGCAGGATTCGACACCTTTCCACCACACAGTCCTTGCAAAGTGCTTTCACTGGCGTGACAGGGGAAAGAAACACAAGTTTATCACACACCTGGCTGAGCTTCTGGCTGGTTTGAAGGGGCTCAGACACGCAGGTACCAACTATCCTGCCTCAACACCGGAGGTTTCACATGTAAATGAGGAGATCCCTGGGCTCACTGCCAGATCGGGCCACATCTGCAGGTTAAACGAACATAAAACACTTCAGAGGTGGGATCTGCTCCACTGACTTCACAGCTCTCCAGTATCAACACTCTGCAACTCCAGCTGCGAGCCAGGGCATGCCAACACACAGCCAAGGGAGCCAACAGGCAGGAGGGATTAGGCATATTGCAAGAAAAAAAACCCATATTGTGGCACTTTGAGGTTAAAGACAGAAATAACCCCTCCTCCTGCAAAGATACACTGGAGCAACAGGAGCGGAAACCCTAGAGCTGGGCATGGGCATGTGTTTTCCTCTGGGAGCAAGAGGGGCAGAGAAGAAGCTGGAGAAGGCAATGCATCCATCCATCCATCCATCCATCCATCCATCCATTCCTCCATCCATCCATCCATTCCTCCATCCATCCATTCCTCCATCCATCCCTCCCTCCCTCTCTCCCTCCCAGCCCTACTCCACAAACAGACCCGCAGGGCGACCTTCCAGTTGACGAATAAATGCTGCCCTGGTTGCTCTCCACAAAGACTGCCTGCGTCACAGCACTTGCTGCTGGTTCTGTTTCTTCCCTATAAGCTCCTAGTAGGAGCTGAGCTAATTTGGTCTCAGTGGGAGTCATGGAGCTCCTTTACAAAAGGAACTAAGCCTGGGGCTCAATTAAGGGATGCCCAAAGACTATTGGGGCTGGGCTGACCCCAAAACTCAAGATTTGTGGCAAATGCCCACAACACAAGCATGTAGGCTAACAGGTATGTGCCTTCCTTGAGAGGCAGCTCAGGACATGCTAGAAGGGACAGACAAGGATTTATTTGCTTGTTCTGCACATATCCGTGCTGCTGGCTCCAGGGAATGCTGCCCACACAGGATCTGTAGGTACTGCAGGTACAGACAAGAGTCTGAGGGGCTGCACGTGCAAGTGAATGAACTTCACAGAACCTTCCAAGCCTTACATTTAAGTCGTGCTCTCAGAAGTCCCTCCACGTGCAGCTCTTCCTAAAAGGAGAACTCAGGAATGAAACAGACCTGAGTCCCAGACAGGCTGGGCTGCACCCACACAGCGTGAGCAGCAGCTCAGGGAGGGGATCCTGACCCTCTGCTGCGCTCTGGGGAGACCCCCCTGCAGCCCTCATACAGCTCTGGGGCAGCAGCACAGGAGGGACGTGGAGCTGATAAAGCGAGGCCAGAGGAGGCCATGGAGCTGCCTCGAGGGCTAAAGCAGCTCTGCTCTGGAGCCAGGCTGAGAGAGCTGGGCTGGGGCAGCCTGGAGAAGAGAAGGCTCCTGAAGGGGAGACCTCAGAGCAGCTCCAGTGCCTAAAGGGGCTGCAGGAAACCTGGAGAGGGGCTTTGGACAAGGGATGGAGGGACAGGACAGGGGAATGGCTTTAACTGCCAGAGGGGAGACTGAGATGAGCTCTTAGGCAGAAGCTCTTCCCTGTGAGGGTGCTGAGGCGCTGGCCCAGGGTGCCCAGAGAAGCTGTGGCTGCCTCATTCCTGGAAGTGTTCAGGGCCAGGTTGGACACAGGGGCTTGGAGCAAGCTGCTCCAGTGGAAGGTGTCCCTGCCCGTGGCAGGGGTTAGAGCTGGGTGAGCTTTAAGCTCCCTCCAACCCAAACCAGTCTGGAGTTCTGTGGTTCTATGACTGCAATCAGACCAACTGTAGCCATTTGAACGTTAACATTTGAACGTTAACCAAATCAACCAGTGCAGCACAAAAAGAAATAAAGTTCTGATGAAGGACAGGTCTGGGACCAGAACAGGGCTCTAAACTATGTTCAGACCATGAGCTGGAGAAGGCATTTTGTAGCTGACACCTTACCATTCAGCCGCGGTCCTCCTCCGTATCTCCTGTAGAAGAAGTCAGCCACATACTCCGATATCCGCTTCATGATGGATATTTTGTCGGGATGGAGCTTGCCATGTGAGCAGAGGCAAGCTGTGTTATCTATGGGTTTGGGAGGAGTGGACTCATCCAGCCATTTCTGCAGCCACTCCAGAGAGATGAAGTCGTACGGGGAACCTGGGAGGGGAAAAAGCACAAAGAGAAACAAGCCCGAACGTGTCAGTGAAGGCACAACGCAGCAGATGGTGTTTTATAATTACTCTGATATTAAACAGCACTTTTAAAACTTAACAAGCTATCAGTGTTGATTAAAACCCTCTGTTCAGTTCTCAAACAGCCACTACAGCTTCCCCTGGCCAAGTCTCATCTCAGCATTGCATTTAGGAGGTAGGTGCTATGTGAAGTTAAGATATGCAAGAATAAGCGGTCAGTTTGAATTCAAGCAGTCTATATGGAAGCCCAGACCGCTGCAAGTCACACTGCTAAACCTTTAGGGGATTACAGGAGAGCAGTCAAGGAATGGGAAGGATTTTCCTATCAGCCACTGAGGGACAGATATAATACCATGAGGACATGGAGCTGCTGGAGCAAGTCCAGAGAAGGCCACGAGGATGAGCAGGGGCTGGAGCAGCTCCCATACGGAGCCAGGCTGAGAACATTGGGGCTGTTCAGCCTGGAGAAGCTGCATGGGGACCTCAGAGCAGCTTCCAGTGTCTGAAGGGGGCTACAAGGATGCTGGAGAGGGGCTCTGCATCAGGGACTGTAGCGACAGGACATGGGGTGATGGGTTCAGACTGAACCAGGGGAAGTTCAGGATGAAGATAAGGCACAAGTTCTTTACTGCGAGGGTGCAGGGTGCTGGAACTGGAGGAGTTTTAAGGTCTCTTCCAAACCAGTCTGGGATTCTATGGTTCAAGCTGTGATTATACATTAACGGCTTTTTCTAGAGTGACCTCATTGGGTTACATTGAAAAATAAAAGGCAACAACATTAAATAGACAAGGTCAGTGCTTGCCCTATCCCTTCAGCGCCCAACACTCCAGTGCTATTCTGGGCTGCTCTTGCCACTCGTGGTGAGACACCCCTGTGAATTCTACCATGTACAGTGCAAATGGGCACTGGCTCAAATGTTTAGAAGGTGCAGAGCACAAAGCACTGGCTCAGCAGCAGCTGTTGGAGCAGGGAAACAGCTTTGAGTGAATCCAGGTATCTCAGTGGGCACAGGGTGCCCAGAGGAGCTGCAGCTGCCCCATCCCTGGCAATGTTCAAGGCCAGGTTGGATGGGGCTTGGAGCACCCTGCTCTAGTGGAAGGTGTCCCTGCCCATGGAAAGGGTTGGAAGGGACCTTAAAGCTCATCCATGATTCTGTGACTTAATACCAAGACCTGCTGTTGATGTGCAAACCCTTCTTTGAGGTGATTGGGAAATGAGGAAGAAATGAGGAGGAAAATGATGCCTGTTCTATGCTGACACAAGGAAAGCAGCTCTGAAACCAAGGAGAAACATCACCCTTGGATCTGTTCATGAAATGACGACAAATCCTTGTTTCGAACAAAGGAGCAACAGAGAAGCTATGGGAAAACACTTTGTTTTCCAGTCTTTTTTCCACCTTTGTGAAGCCGGGCTTCAAACCCTCTGCTCCTCTGCAGCACAATCCCAGCACTATCCCCATCTTACGCAACAGCCAGCCACACAGCCATGACCTCCAGAGAATCGCAGCGCTGTCAGAGCTGCTTTGGGATGAAAGTGCCTCCCCCAGAAAGCGCCTTTATCTGGGGCAGGCTCCACAAAGCTGGCAGCAAACACGTCTCTGCAGCTGCAGAGAGAGTCCCCAGCTCCCGCGGGATGGCGCCCGGAGCAGCTCTGGAATACCGCTGCCTCCAGCTGTGCTAGTGAGCTGCTGTGGCCAGGAAGTGCCCTGCAGCAGGCAATGGGTGCCCTTAGGGGCTTGTCATCTTCAAAGTGGGGCAGAGGAGCTGTGCCTGTGCTTGTAAAGCCATCCTTGGAGCCTTATTAGAAGTGCTGCGAGCAAATCCTTCTGCTGCAGCTCAAGGGGAGAGCAAACACCGCAGGGCTGGGCTCGCTGCTCCTTTGGAGCGGTGACTCACGGCGCGTTCCTACCTCCACCACAGCTCTCATTTACCAGTGACATTTCACACTGCTCGGCTTGCAGGGGCCACGGCTGAGCTGTGACACCCTCGTGTCCCCGAGCGAAGCGCCTGTTGTCAGCAAACCTGGTGCCTGAATTGCAGAGGCACATGTTTACAGGAGGCACCGAGTCGGCTGCTCCCAGCTCAAGCAATGGGTACCAAGAGCTAACCACCAGACTGACTGACAGGCTGCGCAGTTACACTCATTTGAAAGTCCTGAATGACAAATTCCCTGGAGATTTTAGGGGATGGGCAGAGGAAGTACCCCCTCTGCTTGTTTCGAGGGAGAGGAAAACAAGGGAGGGGAATAAAAGTCCTTGTGCTTGGATATGTTAAGATTACGAGACACAAGGAGTAGTAGGAAAGTTTTAACCCCTATCACTCATCAGATGGACTACAAAGCTTAGACACAGGGCCTTGGAGGCAGGGCTGAATTAAATCATTTGCTGCTGGAGGTCAGGCATTTCCATACCCTGTTCACCTGCTGATTCACTCGGATCAACAGCTCCCAAACTTATCATGAGCTGGCAGTTTGAGACCAGCCCTTTATTCTGCCTCAATGCCACTGAGAGAAGCTGCTCACCGGGCAGAAGAACACAGTCAGCACGCATGGAAGCACACAGGAGACTGACTGATGGAGAAGGAGCAAGAGGGAATGAACGACACCAGAGGCCATGAGAATGAGCAGAAAAGGGAGAAAAATAGGTTAAGGCAGAAAGACAAGAGAGGGAATAAACCACTCAGCATGCACACAGCAACAACAGGCAGTGATCACTCTGCTCTTGAAGAGGCTAATGCCTTCCAGCAGTGCCCAGGCCACAGAAGCGAGTTGTGGGTTAGTAACAAAACATCACTAATCTTAACAACAGTCTACTACAAGATACTACCACAATGTCTTACAGACCAGCTTCAGCGGGTAACCTTTTGTAGAGCTCCTTCACCTCCTCGTGCTTGATTTTGCCCCTGGCCACGCTCTGCTTGCGCATCTCGGCCATTTCGTTGCACCACTCCTCAAACTTGGAGTTGTCACGTTCTACCAGCTCCTGCAGGAACGCTGGTGGGAAAAGGAGGAAAAAACCCCAGTCATTCCAAGGAAAAATGCCAATTATGTTAATTATCCCTGTGATGGGTTATCTGGGGATAACAAGCCTAAAAATTCCCCACGCAGCTACCGACATGAAGTCTTTCCAAAGGCCAAGTGCATGGATGTTCCTCTCTCCAGTATTTCTGGGTGTAGATGACTGAGTGCAAGTGCCCCGTGCAACACAAAGCACACAAGAAGATCATTTATTCAGGGTTGGTGCTGCATGAAGAGAAACCCTTTGCTTGCAAACAAGCCTATGCCAAGCACTGGCAGTGGGGGGCTGTGCAGCGGGGCGGCTGCAGAGCTGGAGCACAGCAGGATGCTTTGCTGCCTGCTTCAGTCCCTCCCTGCTCCTCCTCTTGCTCCCACTGAGAGCAGCTCTGCTGTGCTGCCAAGGGCAATGAATCTGTCATTCCCAGGAGAGAAACAAGAGCTTTTCACCCCATGGGCACACCTGAAGCCTGTCCGGACGTGCAGCCACATGGGTATGAGTGAACTCAGTGAGATGGGTCGAAGCATGTTGCAAGCCCAAGGACAAAATGCCCTCAGGAGATGGGAGATTAAGAATGGGAGGGTGAGGGAAATGGGGATTTCTGCTGTTGCCAGTGGAAAAAGCCCCAAAAACCCCAAACCTCAGCAGGGAAAAGAAGACAAAACACTTCCCTCGCAGGGCTGGTGTAAGCAGTGCTTTCCCCTTCCCTTATCAGAAGCTTCTCCTATTCAGCAGTGTTTTGAAGAGCTAAAATATATCCAGAAGGGTTTAATGCTTATGTGGCCAGAGAGCACAAGATCCACCTCAGGAGAATACATGGCACTAAAACCCAAGCAGCTTGACCCCCTTGAGGTCAGAGCCAAGTTACATCTACATTCCCATCCCGGAAAAGCCGCTTTTAAGGGCATCAAAGCAAAATGCCTCAAATTTACAGTTGCATGAAACCTCCCCGCAACCACAGGGCTCGCTGCTGCCCTTCGCTCCCTGTTCCCTGGCAGCATTCCATGGGAAACAAAGGCAACCACGGGGCTGCGCAGGAATTCAGGCGCTGGGTGGAGAGGCTTCTGCCGGGTTATTGTTTTGGGCAGAGGGGTAGGAGGAAAAGGAGCGCAAGAGAGCTCAGGGAACAGACTGAAATGCAGCTCTGAGGCAGGGAGCAGCACCAACTCCCAAAGCCGTGTGGCTCAGGGGGTGGGCTTTAGCGGTGGTGGGAGCTGGAACAGGTTTGGGGCTGTTAAGGGGGGGAAAGCTGTAGGATTTACCCACTCCTCATACAAATGACATGAAGAGCGGAGGTCCGAAGGGGATATGCCACCTCCGCTGTGCAGGAGAGGGAGGAAGGTGAACATACCTCATCCCCACCAGCACCAGGGGCCTCATTAATATTTCTAATCAAGCAGCACACAAACGTGAAGCATCATTAGATCCACAGGCCAAATCCACCGGGATTTCTGCCACCCCCAGTCATTCTGAAGCAAGACACGAACGCGCTCGTACAAAAACCCCTGCTAAGGGCTCCCATCCTCTTGTTTTCACACCATTTATGCTCAATATGGCAAAGACTCTGCAAAAGCAGAAGAAATCTGACATCCGTCAGGATTATTCACCTCCAGCACAGTACGTGTGCTGCTGGTGACATTTAACCACCCTGCTCCCCTCTGCCTTCAGGAACCCGTCAGGATCCTGGCTGCGAAGTCCCAACTGCTTCCACTGCCACACGTCTCCCAAGGGGATGATCTCCTCCTCTTTCCCATCTCATCTCGCTGGTTAAGACAGAGAGGTGTGAGCTAGCATAGAGGTGGGATTGTCAGGAATCCATCACCAGGATATGGCCACCAAGTGGCTATAGGGCACCTCTGCGGGCTCACAGTGGTCATTAAAGGGGCTTGGAGGAAAACCCCAGCTCCTGACCTGCCTTGAGCATCCCAGGCACAAACACAGGCAAGGTGGGGAATGGATGGAGCAGTCTGAGGAGAAGGACTCGGGGGTGTTGGTCAGTGAGAGGCTCCCCATGACCCGGCTTCAGTGTGCACTTGAGCCCAGAACCCCAACCTGTGCTGGGCTGCACCCACACAGCGTGAGCAGCAGCTCAGGGAGGGGATCCTGACCCTCTGCTGCGCTCTGGGGAGATCCCCCTGCAGCCCTCATACAGCTCTGGGGCAGCAGCATCAAGAGGAACGTGGAGCTGCTGGAGTGAGGCCAGAGGAGGCCATGGAGCTGCTGCGAGGGGCTGGAGCAGCTCTGCTCTGGAGCCAGGCTGAGAGAGCTGGGCTGGGGCAGCCTGGAGAAGAGAAGGCTCCTGAAGGGGAGACCTCAGAGCAGCTCCAGTGCCTAAAGGGCACTGCAGGAAACCTGGAAAGGGGCTTTGGACAAGGGATGGAGGGACAGCACAGGGGAATGGCTTTAACCTGCCAGAGGGAGACTGAGATGAGCTCTTAGGCAGAAGCTCTTCCCTGTGAGGGTGCTGAGGCACTGGCACAGGGTGCCCAGAGAAGCTGTGGCTGCCCCATCCCTGGCAGTGTTGAAGGCCAGGTTGGACACAGGGGCTTGGAGCAAGCTGCTCCAGTGGAAGGTGTCCCTGCCCGTGGCGGGGGTTGGAGCTGGAGAAGCTTTAAGCTCCCTCCAACCCAAACCACTCTGGGATTCTGTGATCACAGGATGGGCCGGAGAGCCCTAGGCAGTCCCAGGTCACTCACCTGGCACTTCAACTGTCAGGGATTTCTCCCGGGTCTGCAGCCTGTACACCAGCATGTAGGCGTTCCGGGAGCAGTGCGTCCCCTTCCCACACTTGGGTTTACGAGTCTGGGATTTTGATGGCTCCGCTGTGGAACAGAGGGAAAACACAATCATGACACGAGCTCGAGCTCGCTCACGGAGCCTCTGTGAATGGGACGAGTTTGCCACCTAGCCGGCGTTCCTCTGCCCTGCCGGGGCTCAGTGTGCCAAGCACTGGGCTTGGCATGAGGCAAAATTGGATCCCAAAGAGAGACCCAAATCCCTCCAGAATTCCTGGAGGCAGGGCAATTCAAAGGGACTAAAATTAGGAGCCAGTTCTGAACCGCCCTTCTCCAAGAGCCTTTTTTCTCTCCCCAGTTAAACCTCCCTGAGCCAAAAGCAGCTCTTGGAAAAACATCCTTTTCCCCCCCAGCTCTGGTGTCTGACACCGAAGCTCAGAGTCAAATCCCCAGGGAAAGAAGATCTTCTTTACAGGTTGCTGTTTGTGAAAAGCCAGGCGTCGTCCTGGCGGGTGACAAAGCTTTTAGGGAGCACAGAGCCAAGGGAACCGTCATTTCAGTGCGACACAAAGGCACGCTGCAGGAGCTGCTGCTCCCGCAGGCAAGGCAAACACACTTACCTACAGCTGCAGCTCCCCAAATCAACCTTTTTGGATTGAAAAATAATAAAGGAAGAGCCCTTCCATACGCCAAACTCTAAATAAGGCACTGAAATACTAAGAAAGTGTCTGTCTTTCCCAAACTCTGGAAGAATTCCCATGCCTCCCCCACCACTGCATCCAGGGCTCTTCCTAAACACTTTTGATTTGCATTTTCTCCAAATGCTTTCTAAATTGTTCCCATCTGGGAACACAGGACCCTGCCCGCAGCAGACCTCTGCTTTACATGCCCAACCTCCCCTTGCTGTCACAGGCATCTGTAACAAAGTAGAGCCTTGGTTTTGCTTGGAGCAGGCAAAGAACAGATCAAAATCTTAAGGCTCCCAGCCTAGAGGCTTCTAAACACACTTTGCTGCTACCCTGTGAGCATTCAGCAAGAACACTGCCTTGTGATTAAGCATAAGTTTACAAGCTTGAGGCCACAGAGGTTTATTTGCATTGAGTTGGCTATGCTGGGTAACTGCGGAGGCTAAAGGGAGAGGCTGAGCCGCTCGTGTTCCCTTTCAGGGCTTATTTCATGTTACACCACTAGATGTCTAACCTGCCTCACAATCTGGTCGGAAGCGAGCGAGAGTCAAACATTAACTGCATGATGGAGCTGCTCTGCGCCCTATGGGGTGTTTGCTGGCAAGAGCTGGGAAGGCAGTGGCATCCGCAGGTGCTGTGATAAAGGGAGATGGATGCCTCGAGGCACGCCTGCTACCCCAGGCTTTACAACAAAGGCAGCCTTTTACAAGGGCCAGTAGGGACAGGCCAAGGGGAATGGCTTGAACCTGCCAGAGGGGAGAGTGAGATGAGCTCTTAGGCAGAAGGTCTTCCCTGTGACGGTGCTGAGGCGCTGGCCCAGGGTGCCCAGAGAAGCTGCGGCTGCCCCATCCCTGGCAGTGCTCAAGGCCAGGTTGGACACAGGGGCTTGGAGCAACTGCTCCAGTGGAAGGTGTCCCTGCCCGTGGCAGGGGTTGGAGCTGGAGGAGCTTTAAAGTCCCTTCCAGCCCAAACCACTCTGGGATTCTATGATTCAAATAAATCTGAAATCTTTTCATTAAGCTGGCACTTAACTGTCCTTTAAGAAAGGAGACATTTCTTTAAGACCAGCTGCAGCAAAGCACAAGTGTTCTGGTGGACCAGCGTTTCTGGGAACAGATTTTTGCACCATAATGGAAACTTCTGGCATTAACTTCCCTGTTTCCCAATGCTACAAAACATGCTGCACTAACGAACACCAATGGACTGCAAATCCAAGCACTCAAAGTGCCTGTTGAAGGCTGAACCACTCCTATATATGGGCTCCAGCCCAAGAAACCAACATGTCCAGCCTCAGCCCAAGCTCTCCAAGGAATCAAGACCTCATCTCATCCAGAGAACACCGGTATCTGAGCAGCATCAGAACAGAAGAGCCTAAAGAGAAGTAAAAACCTCGAAGTAAAAAGGCAGTGTTTTGTTCCCAGGCCATTATTGGATCAAGATTTGTTTTAACAGAGACTCTTTACTGCCTCCAAGCAAAACACTTCAGTGGAAATAAAACCATAATGTGTTAAGGAAACTGAAAGCAATCTTGTTATCTGTCCCTACGCCTGCTTTTGCACCCTGGCCAAGGAAGCAGCACCATGCCTGTTTCATCCCGATAGGCAACTGCTGCCTGAGTTATCAGCACCTTATCTGCTGTGTGGCAGGCAAGGGAAATACTAGAGGAGCTGCTCATGAGGTGTGTGTAAACACTCACACAGGGCTGAGGTGAAGAGAATCTGGCTGCGATTATCAGAAGCACTGTTTGCCACGTTACTCCTAAGAGGTGAGTGACAGCAGGCGGAGGAGCACTGCTGTTTTAGGAGGAATGGGGCCCTCCACGTGCTCAGCCTCCATGGTTTGGGTGAAAAGAGTGATTTCAAAAAGGGCACTCACAACTTAAAGGTTTTACCTAGATCTTCCTCAATCCCCAACTGCAGTTTTTTCCCTTCCATCTTTTCTATGTCTTCATCATTAAACTTGTACCACTCGCCCGTCTGCGGATCCTTCACGTGGGCAATGTAGTGCCCGGAGTAGGCACTCACACCACGGTGGATGAGGACAGCACTCAGCTCGTAGACATAGACACCATCTGGAAGGAAAGAGCAGTTATCCAGTGCTCCGGATGCAACAGCACAGATCTTTTCCTTCCTACTGCTTCACGTTTTCACAAGGTAGCAGATAAAGACTGCTCCTGAACTTGAATCTCTCCAAGACCTTGCTGCTAAGTAGGTTGCGGCTTCCGCAACCCACTTAGTGAGGGAGTTATTTAAAACACGGGCTTCCAACAACTCCTGACATGATTTCCCATCAAAAAGGGGATTCAGAACAGATGTGCTGAGTGATGGTGGGTAAAGTTAACCAAACACAGCACTCAAAACTCACTTTTTTGTTCCATGAAAGGCTCCATGTCAAGCAGCTCTGAGAAGCCGATGTAGGTGTTCAGCTTCTTCTTATGGCCAGTTTGCCTGTGTGGAGGCAAAGCTTCAGGTCAGGGAGAGCAGCAACAGTTCACACCCTAAAGAACCTCCCCTGAAACCCACCAAGAAGCCCCCACACACTCAATCATAGAATCCCAGACCGGTTCGGGCTGGAGGGGACCTTAAGATCATCCAATTCCAACCCCTGCCACAGGTAGGAACTAGAGCAGGTTGCTCCAAGACCCGTCCAACCTGGCCTTGAACACTGCCAGGGATGGAGCATTCACCACGAATCCTCAAATTAAAGCAGGAAGAGTGGAGCAGATGATTTTCCAAAGAAGAACGTGGGGAAATGCAGGTTTGACTCCAGTGGGAGGCTCACCTGTCAAACACGAAGCGCATGAGCTGAAGGTTGAGTGTGCAGGGAAGGCTCAGCAGCCTGATCTTCCTCGTGGCATTCTGTTTGCTCTGACACGTCTCACAGAAGTAACGATTGTCCCCTTCTAATTTTTCTTCCTGAGTGGTGAGGGGAGGCAGAAAGAAAGGGCTTGAGAGCAGGTTATCACTGAAAACTCAACAGCGCACACCACTCAACAGCCATAACCAGTCCATGCCACCCCGCAGCTGAAGACTGAAGAGCAAAGAAGTTATTTTAACCACTGAAGTCTCTACGCAGCTGCTTTCCAAAACAACCTCTTGGTTAGAAAAGCATTTTTCAGCATGGCCAGAGCGGGCTGCTTTGACTTTAAGGACAACTTTAGACCCTATTCCCTGTTCTGAGGTCATTTCAGGCTGCCAGGTTTGCTCCCCACTTGACTGAGTTGGTATATCAAATGAGGGCCACAGAAAAGGAGAAGAATTAAATAGATTGCCCTTTTCAGAGTTCACATGGACCAAGTTAATGTAAAGCCACATTTCTGCCTGGCAGCCCCAGTCCTCTTGTGCTCAGTAACACAGACACCACCGTGTAGGAGTCACTGTGTTACATCTATACAGATCCAGCAGCAGGATTAGGCCAGAGGAGAATTCCAGCTGCCCTAAACAAGGCCACGGATGGTTTCACTTGGAGGAGGAGCAGACCAACCTGAAGCTCACCAATGCAAGGTTTAATGCACGTACCCAAACCAGTCTTTTCCCATAGCAGACCTGCCACAAGTAGAGCAACCGGTTTGCTGAGTGCACCAGTGAAGCTGCTGCCCAGCAGCCAGAGAGCTCAGGCACAGAGGCTTCGGGTTAGTCCTGCCCTAAATATTGTCATTTGAATCCACACCTCGACCCTTTAACACACCAGAGCTCAACTGAAGACCTAGGATGATTTTCAAGTTGAATTAAGAGCACTTGCAGCTGCTCCCACAGCTATTCCCAACCCTTCCTAGGATTTCGGAGAGCACATTCTGGAGCGAGGAATGTCTCCTGTTGCTGTGCAGATGAGCACTGATATGGAAAACACAAAAAGCAGCCGTTCTCCTGGTGCTATCCACAACAAAGCATGCAGGGATTTCCTGGCAGACTTTGGGGATGTTTTCCCAGCTCTGCAGGGAAAGGATCTGAACTGAACATGTGGCTTCAAAGTGCTTTTTACAGCCACAACATGCACATGTTTTATGCTCTGGTCCTGAGCCACCCCTCGCTTGCTCAATCCTCATTTTCTGGGTGCACAGAAAAGACATTTCCCTTCGGATGCAGCTCCCTGGAAGAACTCAGTTGCTTTGCTCGGACATTGACCTCAAAGGCTGTTAACTGAAGGAAGGAATTAAACCAGCTTGCTAAGAATAGCAGGACTCGAATCCCACCGAGCTCATACCTTAAGGAATTCCGTTATACAGTCTGTCAACTGCTTGTGCCCTTGGATGTTTAACTCCAGCTCATAAAACTTAGACACGAGTTTGGACTCTCTGCCACACTGGTTGCAGCTAGGATTGAAGAAACAAAGACAAAACCACATGAGGACAGATCACTGCTTCGGGTCTGAACTCCCCAGCCACTGGAAAAATACTCCTTGAGCTATAAAACCAGGAGGAAAAGTTTAACACCTCTACACCACAAAACCTCTGCAGGGTGTGAACAGGGTACCAGCATCCACCAGGAGCACCAGCTTGCACCAGTTTCTATCATTTCTGAGGTGAAATCCACAGCTCTGAGAGCACAGGAAGGGAAACACAAGCCCCAAGCTGCAGGACTTCACGTTTCCTTAACTCACTTGCAGCTTTACTCGGTAGATGATCATTGAAGGTTAAGAAAACAGCTGCAGAACTGCACCACCACCACACAAAGAGCATCAGGAAACCTAAAAACCTCTTACAAAACGCTTTGGCAGATGCTTACCTGCCTGTTCTGAGTGGCAGAAGGGCTCTATTCCCCCCCCCCCCTTAAGTTCTAAAGCATCTGAATATTTACAGAGAGGCTCTTCCCAAAGAGCAGCACTTACACCGTGACGTAGGCGTACTCTCCACAGAACTGCTTCTGCACTATGTTTCGGACATCTGGGTTCTTTTGTTTGGATAAAGTATCTTCCAGCAGCGACATGAACAGCTTCGAAAACTCCTGGGCATCCTGGAAAAAGAACCCCCAAGCCCCTGCACAACCCACCCGAGCACAAAGCCCAGGCACAGCCCCGTTGTTCATTTACTACACATTACCCAGAGCCCTACACATGGAGGCTGCTGCAGGCACTGAATGCATAAAAAGGCCCTTCGGGAGAACCAAAGGAAAAGAGGAATTTGCCTCAAAGGAGCGTGAGGCCCGCAGCAGGAGGTAACCTGGCTCCTGGCCAGGCAGTCTGACTCCTGCCCTGCTCCTCACCAGGCTCTGGAAGGGAAAGGAACCTCCTGCAGAGCTTTCCACCCTGGTCTCAAAGCTCTGCACGCAACACGAGCTGTCCCTGCTTGTGTGGGGGTCTGAAGGTAAAACAGAACACCCCAAAAGTGAGAAGCTGCCTTGGGGATTCATCCCCCCCTGCAAAGCCCAGGGCCTTCCTCTCCCACCCTGGCTCTCCTTTGGCTTTCCTCTCCCAAGAATAAGAGGTTTTGGCCTCTCCCGGCAGTCCTTCGCTATCCCTGGTCAGTGGTGACTGCTTCCTTCCCCTCCTGCATCCTCCCAGGGAAACAGACACGGAGCTGGGGCTCTTCCTCCCACAGTCTCCATCTGAACTCCTCCAAGTGTACGTCCAAAGCTGTGTCCTTCTCCTGAGCTCCCTCCAGCTTCAGCGACAGCCCCATGGGCCCCACCTGCAGCACTTGTCCCTTTCTGATCCCCTCTCTGCCCCACACGCTCACAGTGCACCTTGGCTGGCTCCTGGTGACCCCACAAACATCTCCTCACCCTGTGAGGGCCCTTCAACCCCTCTGAACCACCCACCGGGGAGGAGCAGCCCATAAAGCCCCTGCCAAAGGACCCTCATGGCAGCTCCAGCTCCCACTCCACACAGTGCCAGGGCCCATCAGGTGCTAACAAAACTCCCTGTCCCCATCCATTCCTCCCCATCCCATTGCTCTCTGGGCTCCTTCTGATCTCCCTGGGCTGCCTCTAAGCCCCAACACTGACAGGAAGAGCCTGCAGCACCACTCTGTGCTTGCACCAAACAGCAAACCCCAGCTCAGAGGCCCTAAACTGACATCAAAGGGCAGTTTCACGCTGCTCTCAAGGAGGTGGTTACTCAAACCTACCTGCTGCTGCCCCGTGTCCAAGCCCAGCGCCTTGACAAATCCGGAGGGATCGATGTATCGCCGCTTGCTGTTCTGCAGCAGGGCAAACAGGTACTGCAGGTGTTCACAAATGCTCTGAGGCTCATAGTCTATTAAAACAGCACATTGCACAAGTGACAGACAGCAGTTCAAGGCTGGAGGTAGCTGGACCCAGTGCCTGACCTTTCTTTGTAAGGGTGAACTTAAGTCATTAGAAATTAAATGGTTTTCCCAAAGCCATTTTAAAATCATAGAACGGTTCGGGCTGGAAAGGACACGGACACCTTCCACTGGAGCAGCTTGCTAGAAGCCCCTGTGTCCAACCTGGCCTTGAACACTGCCAGGGATGGGGCAGCCACAGCTTCTCTGGGCACCCTGTGCCAGCGCCTCAGCACCCTCACAGGGAGGAACTTGTGCCTTATCTCCAGCCTGAACTTCTCTGTTGGAAGTTTAAATCCATCACCTATTGTCCTATCAGCACAGTCTGTGGTATCGTAAGAGCTGAAGCCGTTCATGACACTGCTGACAGCACAAGCCAAACATCATAGAAACGTGAGATAATTTACAGTTGCAAAATCATTTCCCAGGTTGGAAAAGACCCTTAAGACCATTGAGTCCAACTGTAACCATCCCGCAGTGCCTCACATGAGCTGTAAGCAAAGAGTTCAAGCAGCGTGTGCAGATTACCCCATAGCAACACCTTCTTGTTAACCCCAAATGAAGACATATTGCTTAAAAATACCATAAAAACAGGAATGGAAGGAATCAGATCCAGAGTGCACCTATAGCTCTGTGCAGGACACAAAGGACAGCTCCAGAGGCCATGGTGTCCATTCTGGAGGAAACTGGGAACCTCAGTTGTACTGGGATCCTAAATTCTTGCCCTCCTATGGGACTGAATGAGGCTCCATGATAGAACAGATCAGCCCCATCCAAGTGCTTCCACCCCCAGCACCATCATTAAGTTGGGAAGCACTTTGGGAAGCAGCCCAGCAAGAAACAAACCCAAACCAGGTTTTCCAACCAAATCAGATCACCCCTGGGTTAAGAAATAACCTGGATAAAGTTTGATCCATTCCCAAAAGCCGGGTAACAGACTCAAAACCAACAGTGCAGGGGCGGGATGAGCGGCTGTTGCTTCACCCATGGATTCTCCTGATAAACATGATCCCAGAGGAAAGCTTAGGAGAAAATGAGCAAACCCATGCATGGCAGAGGAGCTTCCACCCACCTTTGTCTTTCGGGATGCCCTCTCCTGCCATGGAGCTGCTGGGACACAAGTAGAGGGCTTGCCGGAGCTCCAGGTTAAGGAACCACATCTGCAGGAACGTGTTGACGTAGCACGTGGCACCGAGGTTCGTTAAGCCCACGAAGGCATTCTGGGGTGAGACAGAAGGAGAGCGGTGCAGTACGCTGTGTGGGAGAGGAGAGCAAGCAGCAGGCATGGAATCACACAACAGTTTGGGTTGGAAAGGACCTTAACATCATCCAGCTCCACTATGCCACTAAGACCATGACACTCAAGGCTCTGTCCAACCTGGCCTTGAACACTGCCAGGGATGGGGCAGCCACAGCTTCTCTGGGCACCCTGTGCCAGCGCCTCAGCACCCTCACAGGGAAGAGCTTCTGCCTTATCTCCAACCTGAACTTTCCCTGGTTCAGTCTGAACCCATCACCCCTTGTCCTATCACTCCAGTCCCTGATGCAGAGCCCCTCTCCAGCATCCTTGTAGCCCCCTTCAGACACTGGAAGCTGCTCTGAGGTCTCCATGCAGCTTCTCTTCTCCAGGCTGAACAGCCCCAGTGTTCTCAGCCTGGCTCCACACAGGAGGTGCTCCAGCCCCTGAGCATCCTCGTGGCCTCCTCTGGACTTGCTCCAACATCTCCATGTCCTTCTTATGTTGAGGATATATCCAGCATTGAGGCTGTTTGTTGGGAAAACTGCTGCCTCCGTTGTAAAGCCACATTCCCAAACTCCCTCCGGCTACACGGGCCCCCGAGGTGTCAACTTCCCCTCTTCCTTCCCACCTCTGGGGAGGTTGTGGGGGGTACCTTCTTGCGGCGCTCGCAGTTGGGGTCGTCGATGTTGTGGAAGCTGTTCTCATCGATCTCGCCCAGCCACACGTGCTCCCCGATGCCCACCAGGCAGTTGGGGTTCCCCCGGCAGTTCCTCCTGCAGAACCAGCCCCGCTGTCACCCTCGCCATCCCTTCAGGGGGGTGAGGACATCAAGGGGGGCCCCGTAGGGCTAAACAGAGCGAATGGGGAGGGATATGGGTCCACTACAACCCCCAAAACAATGGTTATGGATGAATAAGGAGATGGAGAACAAAAAGAGAAGGGGAAAAGGGGGCCCCAGGGAAGTCCCTAACAGGAGAAGAGGGGCCCTCACAACCATGAGGGAGAATTCCTGTATCTGAGGACCCAGTTAATACGAAGGGTCCCCCACAACCTCATGGGGATCCCCTATATCAGGGGAGCCATTCATCAAGAGAGATCCCTTATACATGAGGAGCTGGTTAATGAGAGAGGTCCTGCACAACCTCAGGGGGGTCCCCAATATCTGAGTTAACAAGACGGGTCCCCCACAACCCTTGGGGGGGGTTTCCCTGTATCTGAGGCCCCAGTTAATAGAAGGAGTTCCCCTTAACCCCAGGGGGGTGCCCCGCATCTGGGGAGCCAGGCAAGGAGAGGGGCCCCCACAACCGTGTGGAATGGGGGTCCCAAAGCAGGGAACGCGGCTGCCATCGGCCCTTATGGACCGGGAATCGCCTCAATGCCCCCGTAGCCGCACGGGGAGCGAAGGAACGCGGGGCTCCCCCAGCCCAGAGGGGTGAAGGGCCCTGGTGAAGGGGACGGGGGAGGCCCCAGGCCCGGGGCCGGGAGGGGGGGGGTTCGGGTCCCGCTATAACCGGTGGCGGGCGGGGGGCGGCGGCCCGGGGGGGTGCCCGTGGTACCGGCAGGCGCCGCGCTGGCAGGGCTCCAGCCCGACGCGGTAGGCCGCTTCGATGTGCTCCTGCGCCACCGCCTCGGGCGGCACCGTCTCGGTCCAGCGCCACGCCGCCTTCTCCAGCTGCAGCCGCGGCGCCATCGCCGACACCGACCGGAGCGGCCGCGACCGGAGAGACCGCGACCGGAGCGATCGCAGAGACCGGAGGGAGCGACCGGAGCGATCGGAGAGACCGCGACCGGAGGGAGCGACGGGAGCGATAGCGACCCCCCGGTCCCGGTCCCGGTCCTGGTCCCGGTCCCGGTGCCGGTCCCGACCCCTCCCTCCGCCGCCGCCGCCGCCGCCGCCGCCGCCGCCGCCGCCGCCGCCGCCGCCGCCGCCGCCGCCGCCGCCGCCGCCGCCGTCAGGGCTGGTGACGCCACACGCGCGACGCGCTGACGGTAACGGGCAGCGCCGAGCGCGCCGCGCCGGCCGTGAAGAGGGGCGGGGTCTAAAGGGGGCGTGGCTCGGCCGGCGGAGGGGCGGGGTCTGTTTGGAGGGGGCGGGGCTTGAGCTGCGGGCGCGCGGCGGTTTCCCCGGGAACGGGAGCAGGAGCCGGTGTGGGATCGGGAACGGGAATGGGAATGGGAACGGGAGCGGAGCCCGGCCCCGTGTGTGCGCAGGGACTGGATCCTGACCCCCCCCACCCCCCCTTGTCCATCCTGTACCGCCCGGACCCTCCCTGCACCCCACACGGCAGAGCCCCCCTGCCCCATGCCCCCCCCAACCCTCACATCTCTGTGCCCCCACACCACAGCTCCTATGCCCCAACCCATACCCCCTATGCAATGCTCCCCAATACCCCTTAAAGCCCCCCAGGCCCTCATGCTCACCCATACCATACCCTCGATCCCCTCCATCACCCCCATACCCCCTCGCCCCCCCATACCACGGCATCCCTATACCCCCCATGCCGTATCCCTCCCAAATCCTCACTCTATACCCTCCCCGTACCTCCAAACCATATTCCCTGTACCCCCAAACCCTCACATCCCTCATATACCCCTCCCTTCACCCCCATACCCGCAGGCTTGACACCCCCCATCAGCATACCCCTGCACCCCAACACCAAAACCCTTCCATACCACCCCCATACCCTCGCTGTCCCGTCCCCCCCCATGTTGCCCCGTACCCCCCGGCGCACCCCAAGACACACGGGCTGGTTCTCTCTCCTTTAATGCTGTCCCTTGGGGGCCCTGCCAGCACCCGATTGTCCCTCGCATCCCCATCCCGCCGCCATCCCGGGGGGCTCCGGGCGGCCCGGCCGCCCCGGCACAGGTTTGGGGGGCTGGTGTGGTGGTGGGGGGTGTAAACATTTATGGGGGTCCCGGCCCCCCCCCCGGGGTCACCCCGGGGCAGCGAAGCACCGTTTCCTCCTGTCTTGTTTTTTGGAAAAGAGTAAAATTGGCCAAATTCCCCCCAAAATGCAGCCGGAGGGGTCAGTGCGGGCACGGGGGGGCGGGGGAGCCCCCCACCGCGCCGTGCCGCAGGTCGATGGGGTGTCGGGGGGCGCCGGCGGGCGCCAGCACCAGCCCCCGCAGGCACCCGGTGATGCCGGAGCGGTACTTGCCGGCTGTCAGGCTGGAGGGGTCCCGTGCGCCGCCTGTGGGACACGGGGACATGGGGGACACAGGGGTGGGGGGCACCCCATGGGCTCACCCCATAGCCTGTCTCACCTGGACATGGGCATCCAACCTTCCATCCCATGGCCCATCAGGTGTCCCATCCTGCGTGCACCCCGTGTCCCATCCCGTGTGCACCCCATGTCCCATCCCGTGTGCACCCCATGTCCCATCCCATGTGTCCCCCATGTCCCATCTCATGTGCACCCCACGTCCCATCCCATGTCCACCCCATGTCCCATCCCACGTCCACCCCATGTCCCACCCCATGTCCTACCTAGATGTCCCATCCTGTGTCCCACCCCATGTCCCCTCCCATGGCCATCCCTGCCCTATCCCATGTCCCATCGTGTGCCCCCACCCCATGTCCTATCCCCTATCCATTCCAGGTGCCACAATGTGTCGTAGCTCATGTCCCATCAGGTGTCCTGTCCCATGACCCATTCCATGGCCATTTCCTGCCCTGTCCCATGGCCCATCATGTCTCCCCTCCCCATGTGCACTCCATTTCCCATTCCATGGCCATCCCATGTCCCACCATGTGACGCATCCTGCGTCCAATCACAAGGCCATCCTATGTCCCATCAGATGTCCCCCACCCCATGTCCTGTCCCATGTTCTATCATGTGTCTCCACCCCTGTCCCACTCCATGACTCTCGATGTCCTATCAAGTGTCCTGTCCCGTTCCATGGCCATCCCCTGTTCTGTCCCATGTCCCATCACATTATCCCACCCTATGTCAATCCTGTGCCCCCTCTCATGTTCCATTGTGTGTCTCCTTCTTGTGTCCCCACCCCACGTCCCATGTAGCCCAGGTACCACCCATGTCCAGTCCCGTGTGACTCCCATGTCTCACCCCTCACCATGTCCCCCCCCATGTTCCCTGTGTCCCCGGTGCCACCGTACCCAGGTAGATGCTGCCCTCGGTGTTGGCCATGATGTTGGTTCCTGGTGACTCCCCACTCACCGGCTCCTCCCCATCCACCTGCAGCTGCCCGCGACGGCCCTCCCTGCACAGCACCATCAGCACCAGAACACATCAGCACCAGCACCATCAGCACTGGCACCCATCAGCACCCATCAGCACCCTCACCCACCTCGTCACCGTCACCCGGTGCCACTCGCCATCATTGATGGGGTCTTCAGAGACGATGGTGGCCTCACCGCTGCCCAGCTGGTAGCTGCAGGGTGACACAGGCTCAGCATGGGGGCACCCATGGGTGTCACAGAGCACCCCAGGCTGATCACCGGTTCCCCCTCACCTGAACACCAGGTGCCCGTCCTTCAAGCCGAGGCCAATGAAGTCTTTGGCTTTGCCACCCTTGCTGGGCTCCTGCGGGTGCAGTGGGGCAGTGAGTGTGGTGGGGGCACCCTGACACCCCCCCCCATGGGGCTCAGCACCCAGGGGCCCCCAGCACCACTCACCGCCCCATGCCACAGCACCAGCCCCTCGGCGCTGCCTGTCCGCAGCTCCAGCTCCATGGTCTCAGGTGCCTCGGGTGGGCTGCAGGGACAGGAGATGGGTTGGTGGGTGCTGCACCCAGGGGGGTTACAGTGTGCAATGGGTGCAGCACCTGTGGGGATTACAGTGTGCAATGGGTACTGCACCCAGGGGGATTACAGTGTGCAATGGGTACTGCACCCATGGGGGTTACAGTGTGCAATGGGTGCAGCACCTGGGGGGAGTACAGTGTGCAATGGGTGCAGCACCCATGGGGGGTTAGTGTGCAATGGGTGCAGCACCTGTGGGGATTACAGTGTGCAATGGGTACTGCACCCATGGGGGTTACAGGGCGCAATGGGTGCAGCACCTGGGGGGAGTACAGTGTGCAATGGGTGCTGCACCCAGGGGGGTTACAGTGTGCAATGGGCGCAGCACCCTGGGGGGGGTGCAGTGCTGCTGGGAGAGGTGCAGCACTGCGATGGGTGCAGCGCTGTGTGAAGCCGCAGCACCCGGTCGGCGCCATGGCCGGGCTGTGGGTGCAGCACCCACTGCGGTGCCCCATCCTTGTCACTCACCCGCGGGGCAGGAGGTGGCCGGGCAGGGCCAGGTAGGAGCCATCCTGGAGACTGACACTGAACTGTCCTGGGGCATCTGTGGGGATATGGGGGGGGGGTGTCACAGGGGGTCCTTTTGGGTACCAGAAGGGGGCAAATGGGTGCTGGACCTACCGCTGCCCCCGCTGCCTTCCTGCCAGTCCTGCTCCAGCTCCAGGGCCAGACCTGCGGGTGAAGGCGGATGGGGATGGGGGTGCACGCGTCCCCCGTGTCCCCGGGGGTCCCCCCATGTCCCCACGCCCCCACTCACGGTGCTGGCAGAGGGGGCCACTGTACCCGGGTGGGCAGAGGCAGGCGCTGCCGGTGCAGGTGCCGCCGTGCAGGCAGGGCTGGCGCGGGCACCCTTCCTCCTCCTGCTCACAGCGCGGCCCTGGGGACACCCATGGCATCACCGCATGAGGAGCGTGTGAGCACGTGTGTGAAGTGCATGTGCATACGTGCGCAGTGTATGCGTATGCACACGTGTGCAAACTGCACCCACACGGGTGCACGGCACCCATGCGTATACACCGACCCATACATGCATGCACTGCACATGTATTCACTGCGTACTGCACACACACGTGCAGCAGATGCACTCTGTTGCAGACTGCACACATGCACACATGGAGCACAGTGCACACGTGTCTGTAGCACACACACATGCACACGCACAGCACTCAGTATGCAGCCCGTGCAGGCACAGGGCACATGCACTCACAGCACACATGTACCTGTGCACACACAGCACTTGCCATACGCAGCACACACGTGTGCACAGTGCACTTGGATGCGCAGCACACATGTGCACATGCATGTACAGCAGCCGCCCTGTGTCACACACATAGTAGTGCATACACTTACACACACATGTCCCATGCACACGTCCATGCACATCCATGCACTCATCCATGCACACATCCAAGCACACACATGCATGCACACATCCATGCACACACCTCCATGCACACCTCCACGCACACCTCCCCACACGCATCCCTCCACACATCCATGCACACCTTCATCCATGCACACATCCATGCACACACCTCCATACACACCTCCACGCACACCTCCCCACACGCATCCCTCCACACATCCATGCACACACCTCCATACACACCTCCACGCACACCTCCCCACACGCATCCCCGCACACCTCCACGCACACCTCCCCACACGCATCCCTCCACACATCCATGCACACACCTCCATGCACACCTCCACGCACACCTCCCCACACGCATCCCCGCACACATCCATGCACACCTTCATCCATGCACGCATCCATGCACACATCCATGCACACATCCAAGCACATACATGCATGCACACCTCCACGCACACCTCCCCACACGCATCCCCGCACACATCCATGCACGCATCCATGCACACATCCAAGCACATACATGCATGCACACATCCGTACACACCTCCACGCACACCTCCCCACACGCATCCCCGCACACATCCATGCACATCCATGCACGCATCCATGCACACATGCAAGCACATACATGCATGCACGCATCCATGCACGCATCCATGCACACATCCATGCACACCTCCACGCACGCATCCCCGCACACACCTCCACGCACACCTCCCCACACGCACCCCCGCACACACCTCCATACACACCTCCCCACACGCATCCCCGCACACACCTCCATACACACCTCCCCACACGCATCCCCGCACACACCTCCATACACACCTCCACACACGCATCCCCGCACGCACCCCCGCACGCACCCCCGCACACCGCGCTCTCACCACTGAAGCCGGGCGGGCAGCGGCAGCGCGGGGCCGCCCCGGGCGCTGCGGGGCGCAGGCAGCGGCCCCCGTGCACGCAGACGGCCCCGGCGCAGGGCGAGCGGCCCCGGCACTGCCCCACGCCGCGGCTGCGCAGGAACCCGTAGGGCAGCTCCATCCGCTTCCCGTTGATGGACACCTGCGGGCACGGCGGGAGGGTGAGCGCGGGGGGGGCCTCCCCGTCCCGCGCCCCCCGAGGGTGCGGGATGGGGCTGGGGTCCGACCCCCACCTCTCCGATGCAGCCCTGGAAGGAGGCGTTGGTTGGGGGGCGCAGGGGGGGCTCGGTGCCCCCCAGGTAAAGCGGGGAGCGAAGGTTCAGCCCTAGGCTCTTGCCGGGCGAGGAGCGTTTCACCGGCGCGGCCTCATCCACCACCAGGGTCCCGTCCTTGTGCACCCGCTCGGCCATCACCCAGTGCCACTGCCCCAGCGCCAGCGGCTCCGCGCTCCGCAGGACCGCCGTGCCTGTGGGGATGGGGTGGGGGTGTCACGGGGGAGCAGGGGGTACCGGGGGGGTTTGGGGACCAGAGTGATGCCAGCGGACCCCGGTGGTGTCACTGCGATGCTTGGGGACACTGGCACCATCTGGGGACCAGAGTGATGCCAGGGGACCCCGGTGGTGTCACTGTGATGCTTGAGGACACTGGCAGTGCCTGGGGACCAAAGTGATGCCAGGGGACCCCAGTGACATCAAGGCAAACTGGTGACATTTGGAGACCACACTAGTGCAAGGGGATCCTGGTGATGGCCATGGAACTTGGCAGCACCTGGGGACCCCAATGAGGCCAAGGGACTCCCAGTGACACCAGGAGACCCCACTGAGGCCAAGGGACCCAAGTGCTACCAAAGGACCCCAACATGCCAAGGGAGGACCTTGGTGACACTTGGGGACCCCAATGATGCAGGTGGACCCGGTACCACCAGGTCACCCCACCTATACCTGGGGTCCCCGTGCCGCCCGCAGCGCCCCAGCACCCCTGTGCCTGCCCCAGCCCACCTGAGCCCAGCTCGTAGCGGAACTCGAGGTGGCCGCCAGCCATGAACAAGGCCACGAAGTCCTCAACCGGGGCGGCTTTGCCAGCGCTGAAGAGCAGGAGCCCGTCGGGAGCCAGCGGCAGGAACTCGGCCTCCACCCGCAGCTCGTGGTGCACGTTGGTGAGGGACGGGTAGGACACGAAGGCTCCGGCCTCGCCGAAGGATGGCACCGTCACTGCCTCGCCTGCGGCACCCCCATCAGCACCCAGCATGTGGGACCCCGGCCCCATCCACAGGGTGCTCGTGTCCCCAGGGTGGTCCCCAGTCCCCCCTCCCCATCACTCCCATCTCCCTGGGATGGCACCCAATGGCCCATCTCCATCACATCCGTGAAGCCCATCTCCCCAGATAGAACCTATTCCCCAGGCCCCATCGTGCCTGTGTCCCCAGGGTGATGCCAGCCCCATGTCCATGTCTCAGGGTGGTCCCCAGCCATATCCCCACCTCCCTTGGGTGCTCCCCACCCTGTGTCCACCTCTGTTGGGTAGTCCCCACCCCATGCCCGTGTCCCCAGGTGCTCCCCACCCCATCACCATCTCACAGGGGCGGTCCCCATCCCATGCCCATATCCCTATGGTGCTTCCCAGACGCATCCCTATGTCCCCAGGGTGGTTCCCATCCCATGCACACATCCCCAGGGTGCTCCCAAGCCATGACCCCATCTCACTGGTGCGGTCCCCATCCCATGCCCATATCTCATGGTTAGTCCCCACTCTATGCCCATATCCCCAGGGTTCTCCCCACCCCATCCCCATATCCCCAGGGCTCTTCCCACCCCATCCCCATATCCCCAGGGCTCTCCCCACCCCATCCCCATATCCCCAGGGCTCTCCTCACCCCATCCCTATATCCCCAGGGTTATCCCCACCCCATGCCCATGTCCCTGGGGTGGCGACAGCCCCTTGTCCCCCTGCACTCACCCTCAGTGCACCTCTCCCCACTCTTGCCCAGGTGGCAGCGGCAGGTATAGCCCGTCCCGTCGGGCCGGTTGACGCAGGTGGCATCAGCCCCACAGGCCTCTATGGGGTGACGCAGAGCTGTGAGCACCCACCCAGCACAGACATCAGGGTGACGTCCTGCGGGTCAGGGTGTCACCTACCCGGGTGACAATGCGATGCCTGCGAGTACTCGCAGTTGCTGCCGGTGAAGCCATGGGGACAGCGGCAGACGTAGGTGCCGCTCTCAGCATCCTGGCACACGCCACCGTTCTATGGGGGGGTGACACCGGTGTCAGTGATAGGTGGCCATGGGTTGCCATGGGTGGGCATCACCCCCCCACCACCCTCACCCGGCACGGCTGGTCCTGGCACGTGGGACAGCTGGTGATACCGTGCGCCTGCAGGTCCATGTCCCCAAAGGCCACCTCCTCCCCTTGGATGCGGAGCTGGCGCACGCA